>WAAF01018535.1:153852-205412 GCA_013400475.1 Tricholaema leucomelas | reverse complement strand
CCTTCCCTTCCCTTCCCTTCCCTTCCCTTCTTTCTCTTCTCCTTCCTCTCCTCCTTTCTTTTCTTTCTCCTTTTACCTTCTTTCTCTTCTCCTTCCTCTCCTCCTTTCTTTTCTTTCTCCTTTTTCCTTCTTTCTCCTCACCTTGCCTCACTTCAGCTCCTTCTTGCCTCCTTAACCATCTTTCCTCCTGCCCTTCTGGTGTCAAAACACTGCTTGGAAAGAAGACACAACAGAACTGGTGTAGAAAAAGGAACAATGAGCTTTAAGTAACTGCAGTGTGGAAGCCTTGTAGTAATTCCCTATAATAAGTAAAATGAACCTATTTGAACCAGGCCAATATTAAAAATGGTGTTTGGAAATGGTACTGACATTCCTTCTGAGATCATCCTCATATTGTGTTTTCATTTTGGTGGTGACTTTGCAGATGAGATCTGGATAACTTAAATCAAAAGAAGGTTTTTCCCTTGTCGTGTTGCCCTCTCGTTCATTTAAACTTAAAGGAAACTTCGTGGCAACAAATCACCATGACAGCCTTATTCTTGCAATCCCCCTTGTCCACCCTCAGAGAAGATCCATGACTTAGCATATGAAGTGGATTACCTTTCACCCCAATTAATGTTTTTATAATGAGTACCAAAGGAAGTGATAATGTTTTGCCACTTATTATCGAGTGTTGCTGGGGCAATCTCTGAAACTCAAGACTTAGGTCATTGGCAGCGCTGACATGATGGCAATCATGCTGCTGAGGTGTGAGCCCTACCACGGCGATGAATAAATAGGTCAATTTAATTTCCAGTACTATCAGTCTGAAGCTTTGAGGAGCAGGATGAGTGAGATACAAATGTCCAGGGGTATTGAAGATTCGGCAGAGGTTAGACCTGAAATTCCAGCATTTCTGAGCCGATTCAAATATTGCTTAAATGCAAAACAGTGAAGTAATAAAGTAAGAAATTATAATCATGTTTTGTCTGGGAACTGGAACTACCTCATTTTTAAGTGCAGTGATAAATCTTCTTTAACAATTATGATACAGTGAGACACAGTAGTGCATAACAAATTGCATTTGGGGGTTGTCAGAGGGCTGATGCATCAGATGATAGTGGGGAGCTGGCAAAATTCACTGACCTCAGTTTTAAAGAATGAGTGCAATCGGAGATGTTATTGAACAGTCTAATCCTACCCCTCCCTCCCTTTTGTTATTTTTAAACATGGTGTAATAATGCTTCAATATCCTTTAATATTGTCAGGCAAAGAAGCATAGGCAGTTAAAAGTTACCCGACAGACATAATGGTGCTATAGGATCGTAAGATGGTTTAGGTTGGAAGGGACCTTGAAGATTATCTAGGTCCAAAGCCCTGTCATAGGCAGGGACACCTCCCACTAGAACAGGTTGCTTAAGGCCTCATCCAACCTGGCCTTGAACATCTCCAGGGAGATGCATTTCAGGCAAAGAGTAGGCTTCTTTTTTTTGTCTGTTAGTTTCTACCTCTCTTTAATGGAGGGCAAATAAATACCATTAAACCATTTCAGCATTATCAGAATCATAAAAAAAGATATTTACATCTAAGGGCCTCTGACTGCTTTGTAAACTATTTAGTGCTAGGTTTTAGGGGACCAGTATTTCTTGGAGTAAAACTGCAAAGGCTTGGAGCTGTGGCTCTTACCTGGTATGTTATATGGTATAGAATCATAGAATTGTAGAATGGTTTAGGTTGGAAGGAATAGAATAGAATAGAATAGAATAGAATAGAATAGAATAGAATAGAATAGAATCAACCAGGTTGGAAGAGACCTCCAAGATCATCCAGTCCAACCTAGCACCCAGCCCTATCCAGTCAAGCAGACCATGGCACTAAGTGCCTCATCCAGTCTTCTGAGCACCTCCAGGGACAGTGACTCCACCACCTCCCTGGGCAGCTCAAAGATCATCCAGTTCCAACCCCCTGTCATAGGCAGGGATACCTCTCACTAGAACAGAACTTAAGGCCTCATCCAACCTGGCCTTGAACACCTCCAAGGAGGGAGCAGCCACAACCTCCCTGGGCAATCCGTGCCAGTGTTTCACCACTCTCACTGTAAAGAACTTCTTCCTAGCATCCAGTTCTTCCAGTTTAAACCCATTACTCCTCATCCTGTCATTACAAGACCTTGTCAATAGTCCCTCCCCAGCCTTCCTGTAGGCCTCTTTCAGATACTGGAAGGCCACTCCAAGGTGCCCTTGAAGCCTTCTCAAGGCTGGAGAGCCCCAACTTTCTCAGCCTGTCCTCACATCAGAGCTGCTCCATCCCTCCGAGCATATTCGTGGCCCTTCTCTGGACTGAATCCAACATTTCCATGTCCTTCTTGTGTTGGGGCTCCAGAACTGCACACAGTACTCCAGATGGGGTCTGGTGAGAGCAGAGTAAAAGAGGAGGATCATCTCCCTTGCCCTGCTGACCATGCTGCTGTTGCTGCAGCCCAGGACCCGGTTGCTGTGTGGGCTGTGTTTGCACATTTATCTCTCAGGATTTCCATGCACTTTTAATTATTTGATTTAAGAAACATTTTTGCAGCGCTAAACCCTTATGCAGAAAGATTATATAAAGGCAGAAGGTTGTGTAGTTACAAAATGCCTCATGTTGAGGGGACTGAAAGGTGTAAAATTTCAATATCCATGCAAAAAAATGAATGCACTTAGAGAAGTGCATTACCACCACACACAGAGAGTCACAGAAGAGAGGAGTGGGTTTCTTCCTGGCAAGTTGTGGCACAGCACCTCTTTATTCTGTGTCCACGTGTGTGTATCTGTTTCTGTCTCAGGTAGGCTTTGAAGTACGCTGAGAGTTGGCTGTTTTTGTGTCCCAATATCTGGGAGCTCAAACACCCTGAGCTTTGCAGCTGACCGCATCAGCGGGCAGGCAGGCTGGCAGGACAGTGTGGTGTGCCTGAGTGTTCTTGTGAGCAAAACCAGAAGAAAAAGAAGCAGGCTAATTTTAGGAACCACCACTTTTGGCACTGGCATTTAAAAACATAGATATATATTGCATCTGAAGCCCTGGGGGCAAATTCCTGTTCCTTTCTGCTCTGCATAAAGAGTGACTTGGGCTCAATTCTCCGAGCTGGCTTCTCTGACTGCTTCACAGGTCTCTGAAATTCATCCAGTTTCACAGACCTGCTTCCTACCTGTGTTGGTGTTGGGAAAGGTGCTGCAGCAGCTGGGAGGGAATGAATTATCTATTTATTTATTCATGACAAATGTTTCTTTGACCTGGTGAAATGTGGTGAGCTGGAAAAGCCCTTTTTTGTCACTCATGTCGCCTGTTATCCTCCCTAAGAGCCGCAGAGGATTTAAAGGTCATTTGAAAAGCAGCCTCTTTTGCTCTTTGACAGCCCCTTTCAATATTAGCCTCCAGTTCTGTTTTACAAAGTCATCATTATTAGCTGCATTCGTGGCCACTGCTAGGTTCCTGGGATTGCAGAGAAACTCGAGATACTAATTGCAATGAGCTAATTTGGCAATACTGTGCAAACTTCCTGGAGGCATTAGTTAAGAATATGCTTTCCTTTACACAAAGAGTGTTTGAAAGAGGGAACAGACTGAAAATGCAGCAGAAGGCATGCTTTTGTACTCCTATACTTAAGAGTAGATGGTATAATTAGCTTACAATGGCAGTTGAATGTACTTCTCAGAATGAGAAGAGAACATACAGAATTACACAGTAGCTTTAGCTTAATGATAATCAGTGATAATGGTGATAATAATAATAGTACTTAGAGCTTTAATGCAGAGATTTGCATCTCGAAAGTGTTATGCAAAACATTGACTTAATTACTGTCACCTCTTCAAGGAAGGTAGGTGTTATTGCCCTAACTTAATAGGGAGGGAAATGGAGATATAAGGAAGTGAAATGACTTGCCAAAGACTCTGCAAGAGGCTACACAGGGATTCAAACACAGCAGAGTGCCCTTGTGGCCAAGAGAGCCAATGACATCCTGGGCTGCATGAAGAAAAATGTGGCCAGCAGGGCTAGGGAGGTCCTTCTCCCCTTCTCCCCCTCTACTTTGCCCTGCTGAGACCACACCTGGAATATTGAGTCCAATTTTAGGCTCCCCAGTTCAAGACAGATAGGGACCTGCTGGAGAGAGTCCAGCTGAGAGCCACAAGCATAAGTGGGGGACTTGGACATCTCCCCTATAGAGAGAGACTGAGAGCCCTGGGGCTGTTCAGTCAGGAGAAGGCTGAGAGGAGATCTGAGCAATGTCTATAAATATCTGAGGAGTGAGTGTGAAGTGGAGGGGGCCAAACTCTTTTCAGTGATGCACAGTAATAAGCCAAGGAGCTATGGATACAGAGTGGAACAGAGAAGGTTCAACCTCAACACGAGGAGAAACTCTACAGCGAGGGTAAGAGAACACTGGAAAAGGCTGCCCAGAGAGGTTGTGGAGTCTCCTCTGGAGACTTTGAAAAACTGCCTGGATGCATTCCTCTAATGTTCTGTGGTCCTGTGGTCCCTTGACCATATGCTTCCTTATGCTAGGCTAATTATACACATTGTAGGGCTGCTCTGTGCTTTTGGAATTTGAGCCAAAATCCTTTGAAACTAGGACTGTCTGTAGCATTGGTTTGAGGTTCCACTTTTTCATCAGTAGGTGATTGGAAGAAATACTCTAATATGTGATTGGAAGAAACACTCTAATATGATTAGTTAGGAAACAAAAAAGATTTTTTGAGTCTGTTGGAGAATTGACCTGTTTTTTTTTGCCAAATCCCACATTTATTTGTCTTTTCTCTGAGTTGTAAACTGCATATATTTTGGAGTTTGTACCTGGCAGGTATACAATCATAGAATCATAGAATGGTTTAGGTTGGAAGGGACCTCAAGGATCATCCAGCTCCAACCCCCTGCCATAGGCAGGGACACCTCCCACTAGAGCAGGCTGCTCAAGGCCTCATCCAGCCTGGCCTTAAACACCTCCAGGGAGGAAGCATCCACAACCTCCCTGGGCAACCTGTGCCAGTGTCTCACCACCCTCACTGTAAAGAACTTCCTCCTAACATCCAGTCTAAATCTCCCCTCTGCCAGCTTAAACCCATTCCCCCTCGTCCTGACATTACCAGACCTTGTCAATAGTCCCTCCCCAGCCTTCCTGTAGGCTCCCTTCAGATACTGGAAAGCCACTCTAAGGTCTCCTCGAAGCCTTCTCTTCTCCAGGCTGCAGAGCCCCAACTCTCTCAGCCTGTCCTCATAGCAGAGCTGCTGCAGCCCTCTGAGCATCTTCGTGGCTCTCCTCTGGACTGGCTCCAGCAGTTCCATGTCCTTCTTGTGCTGGGGGCTCCAGAACTGCACACAGTACTCCAGGTGGGGTCTGAGGAGAGCAGAGTAAAGGGGGAGAATCCCCTCCCTTGCCCTGCTGCCCACACTGCTCTTGCTGCAGCCCAGCACAGGGTTGCTGTCTGGGCTGCATGTGCACACTGCAGGCTCATGTTGAGCTTTTCGTCAACCCAGACCCCCAGGTCCTTCTCCTCAGGGCTGCTCTCAGCCATTCACCACCCAGCCTGTATCTGTGCCTGGGATTGCACCGACCCAGGTGCAGGACCTTACACTTGGCCTTGTTAAACGTCATGAGGTTGGCCTGGGCCCACCTCTGCAGCCTGTCCAGGTCCCTCTGGATGGCATCCCTGCCCTCCAGCAAGTCAGCTGTGCCACACAGCTTGGTGTCATCTGCAAACTTGCTGAGGGTGCACTGAATTCCTCTGTCCATATCACTGACAAAGATGTTACAGAGCACTGGTCCCAGCACTGACCCATTTTTGCCTGGTTCTTATTAAGATCACTGTGAATCTTTCTGCCTCAACTATGTCTCCTTACTGGAAGGACTTGCAGTGTGTGTGGTGAGTTAAACAACAAAATGGTTTTCTGACCAGAGCCACAATTCAAGGTGATGATGAAACATCCTAAGATGTGTTGTATTCCTTAAAGCATAAAGTGAAAACATCAGCTTCTAGGTATAATAATTATTGCCCTATGTGAGAGAGGGAAATGCATTGGTCTAGATCATGCCATGGCCTAGTTGATTGGCTAGGGCTGGGTGCTAGGTTGGACTGGGTGAGCTTGGAGGTCTCTTCCAACCTGGTTGATTCTATGACTCTATGAAAAATGGACTAGAGGGATGAGTTTCACTTTGACTGCATTACCTGTGTTTTTTAGCATAGATCTTACAGGCACCATTGTAGTGGTTAATTAAATCTGAGCCATAGTTCACTTCTTAGATAAGGAAGGCAGTTCCTTATCTGCAGAACATAAGGCAATAATATAAGTCAGCATCTGTGTTTGGAGGATTTAAAAGGAGCTTTTGATAATTGTTTTCTCTGCTTCCTACCTTCTGTCACCTTTGCTGAAGAGCAGATCAGCGCACACAAGCTTCCAGGCATTTAAAACCAGGGTGTCCTGAGCGCCTTTCTGTGAACAGAGTGAAATCCACCTCTGGACTGGGAGCCTTTCTGGGCACAGCTGGTGTTGCACTTATGTGTTTTGGTACCTGTGGGGTGTGTAGGCATTTTCTGGTACTCTGAAGGGACATGACATCCCTAGGTAATAACTTCATGTAGCGTTATCGATTTTTGCGTTGTACCAGCAGGCACTTCTGGGCGTGTAAATCCCCTGTGGAGCAGCTTATGATAGTCTGACCTAAAGCTGAAGAAGGTCTTTGTAGATGAACTTCACAAATGCTTCCCCTGTTTCCAGGCTGAGATAGTTGCATTCATTCAGTTAACCAAAACCTCAAACAATTTTATCCAACAGGCTTTTATCTCATTCAAGGCTTTTGATGTTCACATTTTTTTTGGGGGGGAGGGTGGATTTTTTTTTCATGTAGAAACAGAAATGAGGACCCTTGAGAAAAGAGTGGAGAACCTTTCTGAAACACTGCCTTTGTCTTTGTTTTCCACAGGCATTTTATACTGAGAGGCAAAGGTTTTTCTAACAGTCAGAGTTTTCCAGTCAGAGCAAGCATGAAGCAACTATTTCTATACAGGAGAAAGAAGCCATAAGGCAGAGTGGCTGTGTGCCCAGCTCAAGTTTTCAAAACCTGGGGAGGTTTGGTTGCTTGGTTGCTGGGGGTTTTCTGTTTGCTTTTTTCCTTTTTCCCCCCCCCCCCTCTCTCTCTCTTGGTTTTTTTTTTTTCCCCTTGGTTTTTTTTTTTCTTGTTCTTTTTTTTTTTCCTTCCCCTGAAAAAAAAATTGCTTTACATGGCTGACATTGGCTAATCTATTCCCAGGCATTGTTTAGCAAATCACTTCAAGGAGTTGGAGTTATTCAGTCTGAAGAGGAGAAGGCTCCAAGGAGGCTCAGGGGTGACCTTATTGCTGTCTACAACTACCTGAGGGGTGGTTGTGGCCAGGGGGAGGTTGCTCTCTTCTCTCAGGCGGCCAGCGCCAGAACGAGAGGACACAGCCAGGGGAAATTTAGGCTCGAGGTGAGGAGAAAGTTCTTCACTGAGAGAGTCATTGGCCACTGGAATGGGCTGCCCAGGGAGGTGGTGGAGTCGCCGTCCCTGGAGCTGTTCAAGGCAGGATTGGACGTGGCACTTGGTGCCATGGTCTAGCCTTGAGCTCTGTGGTGAAGGGTTGGACTTGATGATCTGTGAGGTCTCTTCCAACCCTGATGATACTATGATACTATGATACCTTATTGTGGCCTTCCAGTGTCTTTAAGGAGGCTACAAGAAAGCTGGGGAGGGACTTTTTAAGGTATCAGGTTGTGACAGGACTGGGGGGGAAGGAACAAAGCTAGAAATGGGGAGATTCAGGGCGGATGTTAGAAAGAAGATCTTCACCATGAGGGTGGTGAGACCCTGGAATGGGTTGCCCAGAGAGGTGGTGGAAGCTTCATCCCTGGAGGTGTTTAAGGCCAGGCTGGATGAGGCTGTGGCCAGGCTGATCTAGGGTAGGGTGTCCCTGCCCACGACAGGGGGGGGTTGGAACTAAATGATCCTTGTGGTCCCTTCCAACCCTGACTGATTCTAGGATTCTATTCTAAATTGGGTAGAAGTCCTTTCTTTTCCTGCTTCTTGAACATATCTCAAGTCTCTCTCAGTGTTCAGGACACAGAGTAGGGTGTCCTACTCTTATGACAGAGAGGTTAGAACTAGATGATCCTTGTGATCCCTTCCAACCCTGAATAGAATAGAATAGAATAGAACAGAACAGAATAGAATCAACCAGGTTGGAAGAGACCTCCAAGATCATCCAGTCCAACCTAGCACCCAGCCCTATCCAGTCAACTAGACCATGGCACTAAGTGTCTCATCCAGTGACTGATTCTATGGTTCTACTTGGGCATTGGAGCTGGGTATGAGCCAAAAGAATCTTACTTATTGTGATGTGTATTTGTTGTTGTGTCCACTGCCAGGTGTGAGACACACCTTCTGGTAGTGCATGGCTTCAGCAACAGACTTTAAGCGTCCCTGCTTCAGAGTCATGATCCTTGAGGTTCCTTCCAACCCTGACAATTCTGTGATTCTAAGTTTCACTTTCAAGAGAACCACAATCTAACAACGAGATAAGAGAGATCTGCATTCCTTGATAGAATGGGTAAGTATTCTTTGCTGCTCTAATTATTAAAACAAAGTGGCTTTTGGGGAGGTGGAGCATGAATGAAATATTAAATTTGGCTCGTCCTGACAATCCACATTAGAATATCAGATCTGAGCTGTTGTCTTCGCCTAGTTTAATTGACTCTGAGCTTTGAGTAATGCTAAGAGCAGAGTCCTGCTGGAGTGGAATATGAAACACACACCTGAAGATGAGACTGTGCTGTAATATATGTCGATCACACAAGGTGGCAGAATGAGCTTAGGGCTGCCCTAGAAATAAGAGGCAGTGAAGCAGCAGTACTGCTTTCTGTCAGCAGTGTATCCTTGCTTGCCCTGTGAATATGCCAAGTTGATTTTACACAAGCAGAGGGATGGAGGAGAGTATTTTAACATGGCAAGCATATATATATATATATAAAATAATCATCTGAGGGTTTTTTTCCTATTTCCTTCAGAGATTTAATGGAAACTCTTCAAAACTTGTGGCTAACTTAGGAGATTAATAACCATACAATGCTGAACCTGCTCACATCCTGATTGAAAACACAGCTCCCTTTCTATCGATACTTTGATTGTCTAAGTGAGGCTGAACTCTTCAGATGAAGGACAGCTAAAAGAACAGGCACACAGGGAACATTTTGCTTTTCATTATCGATTTGTGGTTAAGTTCACTTCTATTGTAAGTGAATGAAACTCTATTGACTTTGCTGGTGGTGTGTTTGCTTTTAGAAGGCCCGAGCATGGCAGGTAGGTTTATGAGGCTGAACTGAGAGCAACTCAGATTGGAGAAATTGAAGTTCAGGGCCAAGAATATTGAGCCAAATACTGGACTCCCCAGTTCAAGAGGGGCAGGGATCTACTTGAAAGAGTCCAATGGAGGGCTACAGTGGTGATTTAAGGGACTGGAGCACTGCCTTATGAGGAAGGGCTGAGAGACCTGGGGCTGGTTAGTCTGGAGAGGGGATCTAATCAATGTTTATAATACCAATGTCTATAATTCCTGGTGGGAGGCTGTAGCCAGGTGGGGTTGGTCTCTTCTGCCAGGCAAGCAGCAACAGAACAAGGGGACACAGTCTTAAGTTGTGATGGGGGAGGTCTAGGCTGGATGTTAGGAGGAAGTTGTTGGCAGAGAGAGTGATTGGCATTGGAATGGGCTGCCCAGGGAGGTGGTGGAGTCTCTGTCCCTGGGGATGTTAAAGAAAAGCCTGGATGAGGCACTTAGTGCCATGGTCTGGTTGATTGTCTAGGGCTGGGTGCTAGGTTGGACTGGCTGATCTTGGAGGTCTCTTCCAACCTGGTTGGTTCTATGATAGTATGATCTGAAGGCTCAGTGTCAAGAAGGAAGGGACAGCCTCTTCTCACTTGTGTCCTGTGACAGGACGAGGGGCAATGGATGAAAACTACAGCACAGAAAGTTTCACCTCAACATGAAGAAGAACTTCTTTATTGTAAGGGTCCCAGAGCACTGGCACAAGCTCCCCAGAGAGGTTGTGGAACCTCCTCCTCTGCAGACTTTCCAGCCCTGTTTGGATGCATTCTTGTGTGACCTGCAGTAGATTATGTGGTCCTGCTCTGACAGGGGGGCTGCAAGATCTCCAGAGGTCACTTCAAGTCTCTAACATCCTGTGATCCTGCGAAGGAGGGATTACTCTGCAGCAATTCTCCATGGTACTGACTGGGCTAGAGAGATGGGGAATTGTACAGATGCTTCTTCCTGCCAGATTCTCTCCTTGGTCTCTGAACCTACCCTTGTAATGCTCACTTCCAGGGGCAAGGCTGAGCTGCATCACCAAAGGAAACCTTGCATGAAGGTTACAAGTGAGCTCCTAGGTGTACCTGCTCAATTTGTCCTTGTGGAGCTACAGAGCACCTGAGTGGTGCACCAGAACGGTGGAGAAATTCAGCTATGGTGAGAGTCTTCTTCCAGTCAAGGCAGGATTGGACATGGCACTTGGTGCCATGGTCTAGCCTTGAGCTCTGTGGTAACAAGTTGGACTTGATGATCTATGAGGTCTCTTCCAACCTTGGTAATACTGTGAGACTGTGATACTGTGAAACTCCTCATGTAGATTGTGCCAGTAATGCACAGAAGCAGGCTGTGTGTTAAGCCAAATTAATGGTTCCTTGAAGAGAAAGAGAGAGATAAGCTATTGTAGGATGCATTTTAAAAGTAGCTGACAATACATCCTGCATCTGAATTTACTCCTCTCTGTAACTGATTTAAGTAACTGACCAGGATAGTCTCATAAGTAAGGGCTTAAGGACTGTGATCTGTTCATTGCTCCTCATGCAGTATATTTCTGGAAGCTCATTAGAAGCTGCTGGAGCTTATTCACCCTTGCAACCTTTTCAGCAGATGTTCAGCTGTTTGTTTTTTGCCTTTTCCCCCTCTCCCCCCCCCCTTCACTGCCTTAAGATATTTGGCTAAGCATTAAAACAATCCTGGAACAGGTCAGGAGAGTATTTATTTCCCAGAAAAAGAAATTATCTAGTAAAACTGATGACAATTAATTAAAAAAAAAAAAAGAGAAGTAATCTGTAATCTATTAATGAGAACTGGAAAACAAAATAAATGAACAGGAAATCTGAAATTTAGAGCTACAGCTAACACTGGAACTGCAACTTTTCTCTTTGCACAGGCAGGAAATGACAACCTTGTAAAGAAGATGAAGAAAAAAAAAGAAGCAAGAGAAAAATGCAAAAAAGAAAAAGTGAAATTGTGAGTTCTGGAAAAGGTCTTCTGCATCAGCTGCATTTGCCTTTGGTTCCTCAGACACTCAGGGGTCCTGCAGTTCATGAGACTCATGACTGAACCATGGCCACGTCTAAGATGATTTCTGTAGCCCGCACCTTAGTGCTGGGCTTTAGGCCTGAGACAGCTCTCTCACCCCTTGTTTTTGTGTCCATCTTACTCCACAGTCGTGTCCTGCCTTTCAGCTGTTAGCTACTGCCTGTCAGCTAAGCCTCAGCACTGGTGTGACATCTCTTCCACCGTCCCTCTGCAGAGCCAGGGAGGTTATTTTTAATTGCCGGTGGTTTTAGCTTACCTGCTCAAATGTACACTGCACAGGCTTGAGGCACTCACACATACTTCTCAGCCTAGATAGGGTAACTGAGTGGAGACAGCTTCTCAAAATGCCTTTCTCCTATGACTGCCCACGACTCTTCCCTCTTATTTTCAGTACAAAGTCAGGCACTAACAGCCTAAACCACTGCAGGGGATGCTTTGAGTTAAACTTCCAGTCCTGCACTGAAATGGGCAAAAATGCTCACTTATACCTGCTGCTTACTACCTCTCAATAGCTAATTACTGCCTTTTGGTCTGATTTGCCTCCCGGCAGTGTGTTGCCATTGATGGAGACTACATATGAGAGTGGAAGCTCCCTGGGAGATCCAAGCTGGGGGCTGCAGGGTAGCCAAGGGTAAGGGCAGGGGTGGCTGGCAAGCTGGGACACACATCTGGGCTGAGGCAGGCATTTTGGAGGCTATTGCACACAAATCCCACCTATACTGCTTGATCCACTCCGAGCTGCAGTGCAGTGAGAGAGGTAGGAGTGAAACAAGACCGAATGCACCAAACAGGAGTAGTAGGCAGCAACATTTATATAACAAGTAATTATTTCATGTCTGAGGAGGCATTACAGGCTGTCTGCACCCTGAGAGAACAGCTTGGCAGTAAGATAGCCGTGGCTGAGTTGGAGCAGGAATGCAGAGCTCCTCTCAAGCAAGCAGTGTGGGGCAGCTCCCTTTGTCACTTTCCAAAAGCATTGCACAGAGTGATGTCTGCATATTGGTTAAATAGGTAACAACTGACTGGGTTTCATTCAAAATATAACAATCTCAGTAGCCTTAGCCAGCACCCCTGGAAAGCAGAAAGCAAGCAGAGGCATAACCTTACCAGGAGAGCTGGCAGTGACACCAGTGTGGTGAGTCAAAATATTAATGGCAGCTCTCACATAGCCTTCATCTTGTTAGAGGCAGGTGTTAGTCATGCCTGAACAACACACATGGGAGCAGAGCACCTTGTCTCAGGACACACAAGCACCCACAGGTACTTATATATGCAACTGAAATGATGTGTGGTTAGAGTGGACAGGATGAAAGTGTGCCCTAGGGTCCCTGTGGTCACTGAAAACGTTCTTGTTTGAGTGTGCTGCTGGAAAAGATTGCAGCACCCTCATATGCCTGACTCCAACGTCTAGAAAAAGTTGCTTTGGCACTGCTGCGTTGTGCTGGAAGCTACAGACAGCCCCTGACAGCTTTTGTAAAGTGTTAGGAAGCAAAATACCTGCAAGAGCAAGGAAATCATTCTGTGCTGATTAATGCTGCTGTTCGTCTTGACGCTTTAGCTGCCCGTATAAAACAAATGTAGGCAATCAGTTCATCTCCAAATAACACGGACAACTGAATAAAGGAAGTTGTTGCCTAATCTATTTCATACTAATTGCTCCATGTCACAAATTCAGAGCCCCATCCAGTATGAATTGACACCAAGGAGAGATGCTCCATTCACTGCAATAGTCTTCAGACCGAGGCTTCGCTTTAAGGGGACCAAGTGCAGCATGCTAAATTAGCATTCGTCTGAGTTGTCACTGTCTGCTCCTGGAGAAGCAGGCAGGCTTGATATTTTATGTATAGCCAAATGAATCCTAGCACTCATGTGCTGGACTGCAAGCCAGCAAAGCTAACCTTAGCACACCAAAGTTTTGCTAAGAGTTGAGGCCCCATAGGCTGCTGGCAGCGACAGACCGGCTGGGTCGGGCGGCTGCTGCGGAGCTCTCGTGGCTGCGTTGCCACACGCAGTCATTTACCACCCAACAAACACTCGCTGCTTTTGAGGCATTTGTCACAAACCACACTGGGGCCATAGCTGGGGCCTTAGCTATTTAAACGTCTTAAAATAGCTGTCCCTAGAGAGGATTTAACTCGGCAGGATTTAGGCTGCTAAGGCTGGCATCATCAAAGGGACCAAAGTGTCAATCCATCTCTTTTCACGCCTAAGGACATAATAGTATCATGCCCTCTCCCATGAGGGGGTACTGCAGAGAAATTTCCAAGCTCTCAGCACCCAAACTAGCTAGCTCTGGAAGCAGATGGAGTATAATTATAGCAGTGTTGAGCTGCACCTGAACTAATTAGCTCTGCTGAGAAACAGGAATTGAATTTAATAATGCATGTTCTGCCATACCAAAAAGGCTAGGCTGCCTTTGAGACCTATGTGAGTGTCTCTGCATGGTGCTTTGCTGAACTCTCTAGATGTACTCTGAAAGTCAGCTCCTAGCTTTTTATTTTTTTTTTCATCCCAATAATCCACTGCACAATGTAGAAATCACCTTGTCCCAGCATTCAGCTACCATTGGCATAATTACTCCTCAGCTGTCACTTACCTCCTGACTATTAGTTTAGCATGTTAAGTTCTGCATATGCTCAAGATTCTGCTGTCCAAACTCACCTAAATATTAAGGTCTGTCTCAAGGACTACTGTGGCCCTAAAGCCTTGAAACCTTCAAAACAGGGCACCTTGAAACCTTCAAAACAGGGCTGTCTTTGCTATGGCTCCGATGGTGCTGGCATGGTTAAATGTGTTCAAAGGAAATGGTAGCTATGAGAGAGAGGTAGAAGACTCAGGTTCAAATCCCTGCTCTGAAGCAAGGCTGGTGAGAGGCCTCGAGCACAGCCCTACGAGGAAAGGCTGAGGGAGCTGGGATTGTTTAGCCTGGAGAAGAGGAGGCTCAGGGCAGACCTTATTGCTGTCTACAACTACCTGAGGGGTGGTTGTGGCCAGGAGGAGGTTGCTCTCTTCTCTCAGGCAGCCAGCACCAGAACAAGAGGACACAGCCTCAAGATGTGCCAGGGGAAATTTAGGCTTGAGGTGAGGAGAAAGTTCTTCACTGAGAGAGTCATTGGCCACTGGAATGGGCTGCCCAGGGAGGTGGTGGAGTCGCCGTCCCTGGAGCTGTTCAAGGCAGGATTGGACGTGGCACTTGGTGCCATGGTCTAGCCTTGAGCTCTGTGGTAAAGGGTTGGACTTGATGATCTGTGAGGTCTCTTCCAACCTTGGTGATACTGTGAGACTGTGATACTGTGATATTTTTTGGGTATGGATTTGAACTCCCATCTTAGATATACTTCCTAATTGCTAGGATTAAAGACAGTCTCTCTGCCCTCAGACCTGTTGCACATGAGATTACTCCTACAAAGAGGAGAAACTTGTGTGCTGGCTATTCACACCCCACAGAAGGCTGGCTGTTGGGATGCTGACTTGGGGTGCTGATTCAAACTCAGGCTCTGGTGATGATCTGAGCAGAAGGAGTGGTTTGACTCCCTAGATGATGCCCTCAGGGGGTGACTTAACTCCAAACCTCTCACTTCACCTGATCTGTCACTATTACTCTTTAAAATGGAAACTTGATGTTTCGTTTCATGCAAGTGTCTGAGATCAGAATTGTAGAGTCATAGACTCATAGAATCAGTCAGGGTTGGAAGGGATCACAAGGATCATTTAGTTCCAACCCCCCTGCTGTAGGCAGGGACACCTCACACTAGATCAGGCTGTCTAGAGCCTCGTTCAGCCTGGCCTTAAACCCCTCCAGGAATGGGGCTTCCACTACCTTCCTGGGCTTATTTAAGAGCTTGATAACTCTGAGCAGAGAATGTCTGTCTGGACATGTATATGCACTGCCTCTTTTTGTTGAATTTATTTTTCTTGCTAGTTTGGTCCATGCTCATCCCAACAGTCTCCTGTTGACCCTGCACTTAGGTACTAAGTGCCTCATCCAGGCTTTTCTTCAACACCTCCAGGGATGGCCACTCCACCACCTCCCTGGGCAGCCCATTCCAATGCCAATCACTCTCTCTGGCAAGAACTTCCTCAAACATTCAGCCTAGACCTTCCTGGGCACAACTTGGGACTGTGTCCCCTTGTTCTGTTGCTGGTTGCCTGGCAGAAGAGACTGACTCCCAATTGGCTACAGTCTCCCTTCAGGTAGTTGTAGACAGCAATGAGGTCCCCCCTGAGCCTCCTTTTCTCCAGGCTGCACACCCCCAGCTCCCTCAGCCTCTCCTCACAGGGCTGTACTCCAGGCCCCTCACCAGCCTTGCTGCCCTTCTCTGGACACCTTCCAGTATCTCAACATCTCTCTTGAATTGAGGAGCCCAGAACTGGACACAAGACTCAAGGTGTGGCCTGACCAGAGTTGAGTACAGGGGAAGAATAACCTCCCTTGTCCTGCTGGCCACACTGTTCCTGATACAGGCCAGGATGCTGCTGGCTCTCCTGCCCACCTGGGCACACTGCTGGCTCATCTTCAGCTACTATCTATCAGTCTCTTTCTTCCTGGCTTCTCTCAGGTCCCCACTCTGTCCCCAGCCTGTTTTGCTGCTTGGGGTTGTTGTGGCCAAAGTGTAGAACCCTGCACTTGGCCTTGTTAAATCTCCTCCCACTGGCCTCTGTTTATCCTTTGGCTTTTTATCCCTCTTATCAAACCAACGAATGACAGAGACTTTATCATTATTTTCTTCTCACAACCTATGGTCTAATTTCTCTCATTAGAATATTCCAATTAGCCTCAAACCAGCACAATTCTAAGAGATGGACTGGCACTATGAGCAAGGTCTTACATTGTTTAATTCTTGTAAAGAATTACCTTCCTACCTACCTAGGAAGAGCAAATGGAAATTTGGCTCTTGAATTACTTGATTTTTTTTGAAAGCTTGAGCCAGGATCCTCAGTATTTGATGACATTTTAGTGTAGCTCCTTTACAGAAATTCAATGACTCTATGTGCTTTAGACAACAAATTGCAACTATTGGCTCATGGTTCTCTCACAGAAACTCAAAATACCTTTAATTTTGTTGTAGACTCCTTCCTATCTGCTGATAGGACCTGAAATAAAACCCCTTGACTGGCCAAAGATCTACTTGCCAAGATTTGCTCTGGTGAATTCAACTGCCAGTGCAGGAAGCACAGGAGTCCATTTTTCCTCTCCTGTTCATCTATTTGCTCCACAACGTGTCTGGCTCAAATGTCCTGTTTCTAGTGGCAAGTATGTGAGTGGAGACATCAGAAGCAGTACTGCATTTGTAATAAGGAGAATGGCCAAGATGTGAAGAGAGGAAGGAAAATCCCAAGGCTGAGATTTTCCTCCGTGCTTCTCCTGGCATGGTGCAGCTGCAGCCTGCTTCCTGTGCAGGGGAAGGAGCAGAAGTGCAACCTCTTTCTGAAATATGAAATGAATACTTAACTTACAGCTTGAACACACACAGTATATTATAAAACAATTATGTTTCCTTTGCATGAGAAAGCTGAATTGCCATTCAGCTTCTTTTGTCATCTGCATGGCTAAGTTTGGAGCAATTAGTATGAAGATATTGCAGGTACAGTAAGTAGCTCAGGAAATGGCAAGACGCTGTGCTTGTGCCACAGAGAAGTGCCAGAGTTATGACTCTTGGAAGAGTTGAAAGCTGGAGAGATGTGAGAATCCAAAGTGTGGATTTTATAATCACAACAGGCACTGATAGCAGCCTATGTAATAGGCACAAAATGAATGTCCTGTTTTCTCAGATTGTGTGCTGCTACTCATTTAATTTACCTGGAGAATGCAAACTGTTTGATTTTAGATTGTGGATTGCCTTTCTCATGTGCCCAGTTTATCTTTCTAACTGTAGATTGAATGGGGTTTTCTTTTGAATGGTAACAGCAGTAGTATTTTATTAGCTTTGATGTTATCTCCAGACAACAT
Organism: Tricholaema leucomelas; assembly: GCA_013400475.1. NCBI lineage: Eukaryota > Metazoa > Chordata > Aves > Piciformes > Lybiidae > Tricholaema lacrymosa > Tricholaema leucomelas. Next base: position 188,096 of record WAAF01018535.1, on the reverse strand, counting down.
CCTATGCCAGTGAAACACCTTTTTTGCATGGTCTTGAAGATAAACTACTTAGGAATTCATCAGCCCTGAAGTTTGTTTGGCATCATTTAGTCATATCTAATTGTTCACATAAAACTGCCCCTTGTACCTGGCTGAGATGCGGTTACACTACAGGTAAGTGTGGTAAGATAAGAGCTTCCCAAAATCACATCTCAAAGTGTCATAAATATCAACAGCAGTGTGGGCAGCAGGGCAAGGGAGGGGATTCTCCCCCTTTACTCTGCTCTCGTCAGACCCCACCTGGAGTACTGTGTGCAGTTCTGGAGCCCCCAGCACAAGAAGGACACAGAACTGCTGGAGCGGGTCCAAAGGAGAGCCACGAAGATGCTCAGAGGGCTGCAGCAGCTCTGCTATGAGGACAGGCTGAGAGAGTTGGGGCTCTGCAGCCTGGAGAAAAGAAGGCTTCGAGGAGACCTTAGAGTGGCTTTGCAGTATCTGAAGGGAGCCTACAAGAAGGCTGGGGAGGGACTATTGACAAGGTCTGGTAATGTCAGGATGAGGGGGAATGGGTTTAAACTGGCAGAGGGGAGATTTAGACTGGATGTTAGGAGGAAGTTCTTTACAGTGAGGGTGGTAAGACACTGGAACAGGTTGCTCAGGGAGGTTGTGGATGCTTCCTCCCTGGAGGTGTTTAAAGCCAGGCTGGATGAGGCCTTGAGCAGCCTGCTCTAGTGGGAGGTGTCCCTGCCTATGGCAGGGGGTTGGAGCTGGCTGATCCTTGAGGTCCCTTCCAACCTAAACCATTCTATGATTCTATGATTCTAAATGGTGATTCACTTTTTTTTTTTTTAATCTTAGTAGACTGATAGCAATCCTCAGCTCTTGAGGATGTGACCCTTAGAGCTACCTGTCCTGATAATAATTTCTACTGATGCTCCATCTTTGAGGGGTGCCTCAAAGACCGTGGTAATTATTCATATGTGGTTTGGTGCCCTTTTATTTCACCACAGAGGCTTAAAGAGCCACTGTAGTAATGAGATTCGTGCCCACCCTTTTACCTCTGTCAAATCACTGACTTGATGGATGATACTGATATGAAAAAATTTCTTCTTTGCTGTTGTGAAGGGAAAAATTAATCCTCAGGACTTGAAGACAAAACCCAGCGACTACAGCCAAAACTGTTTGCACACGGGAGAAATTCTGATAACCACTATCAGACACTTGGCCTGACAGAGGCAGTTCCACTTACTTTGACTTTTGAGAAGTGCCAAAGGAGGAGGAAATGGAAGTATCACATCAAAAAGACAGCCTATGGCAAAACCCCCTGAGTTTTCAGGTTGTCAGCATGGTGAGTCATCTGCGCACTGCTTCCATAAATACGACAACCTCAGTGCCTGCTCCTTACTTTTGGCTGCAGTAACAGACACAGGTATTTCTGTGGAATGGGAGCGGGAAGGAGGTCTTGCTTTGAAACTAAGATTATTTGTTCTGTGGACAGCAATCCTAAGGTGTTATATTGGAAAAAGAGAGGTATTAAAACTCAAGTGCTGTGCTACGTGATGCACGGACAGAACAAGAGGACACAGTCTCAGACTGTGCCAGGGTAGGTTTAGGCTGGATGTTAGGAAGAAATTCTTCATGGAAAGAGTGATTGCCCATTGGAATGGGCTGCCTGGAGAGGTGGTCACCATCCCTGGAAGTGTTTATGTTCCAGTGAGTTCTTTGGGACCAGGAAATATCTTCACACATGGGTACCTCCCTCTGGGTACAGTCCTAATACTTTATTCTAGCTTAAACACTAAAACCATCACAATGAAAGTATATACACAACACCTATGGCTCATCTGCTACAGCCACAGGGAGAAACTACAGTGCTGAATAAGACATGAGAAACAATCCAATTAGCTCTATTGATCAAAGGGCAGGCTATGCTCACCCTATCCCCCTGGCCAGCACAGCTCCTGCGATGTGTAGATAGCAGACAGTCTCAGAAGGTAGGCGTCCCCGCTGGGAACTGCACCATCACGGTGGTCAGACTGCTGCCACTCCAACTCACCTGCCCACGCTCTCAGCTTACATATGTTCAGAATTCTGTGATGTGTGTCCAGTGCATCCCAGAATTCTGAACCAAGGAGAACCAGACTCCTCCTTTATTTTGCAATCCCATCTTTCCCTACTGCTCATGCTCACACCTGCAAGCCCTGCTTCCCCGGGATCTTATCTTTATAACCTAGTGGTTATCGGCTTGTTGCAACTTCTGATCACACACAAAGCATCTCTTCCCTCTTGCAGTTTAAAAGGAGGTTGGATGAGGCACTTAGTGCCATGATTTAGTTAATTAGAAGGGTTAGGTGATAGGTTGGACTGGATGATCCTAGAGGTCTTTTCCAAGCTGGTTAATTCTGTGATTCTGTGATGTTCGCAGAGCGCTGGTTTGTAACGCAGGAGAACAAGACACTCTCACCTCCCCTGTAAAGCTTTAATGCTCACCAAAAAAACCATCTTTTTTCCATTATTTTTTTTCTTTCTTTTTAAAAAAAAAATGTATTTAATTTTGATTTGATTTCATTTTTGTATGAGCAAACTCTTTTTCCTATGTTGGTTATGCCGTTAGAAAATTGATGGGCTCCATGGCACTGCTCCCTCCCCTGTCTCTGGGTTCTCTGTGCAGGTCTGCAGCTAATGTGACAACACCTGTCCTATATTTCAAGTGTAGCAGGAGGCCTTTTGAGGAAACTATCATTTAGAAAAGAGCCAGAGATTGCACAGTCCCCTGTGGCTCTGGGAAAATGTAATGGAGTTGGAGACTAATCCCCCCACCACTGTTCCATGGAGCATGGGGAGCAAAGTCCCTTACTATCAAGGAAGAAGTCAAATATTCTCAGAGGGGGATCTCAGCCAATTTTTCTCTTTCTCTCTCCCTCAGGTAGAGTTTTCTATGGGAATAACTGAGGACTGACCCTATGAAAATTAGAATTTGAGAAGACCTATTAGAAAATTGATTTTATCTCCTTGTCCCTGCGAAGTTGTTCCCTGTAGCATGTTCTCTAATGATTTATCCAGGAGATTCAAACACTGTAAGTACCAGAGGTTCTGTATTTCCCTGGCCTGTCTCTCTGACAGATGGCACAGAGATGGGGATTACAAGATACAGCAGAGATGAAAAAAAGAGATAGCCAAATAAGATAAAGATGAAATTATTCTTCTACTGTGGGAGTAAACTTCTTGAGAGAATCAGGAGTGAAACCAGCAACATTTGCAGTGTGTATTCCTGGTGATGTAATAGTTTACCTCTATGCTACCTTTAAAGGCAATTAAATTGGTCTCAGACACAAACCCAACCACTTTCAAAGTTATCTCCCTTTAAGTTTAGTAAAACTCTTTTTCATTGGTGTGTTGATATAATATCTGGGAGTTTGAGGAAGAGGAGGCTGAGGGGAGACCTCATTGCTGTCTACAACTGCCTGAAGGGACATTGTGGAGAGGCTGCTGCTTGTTTCCTCTCACAGGTAATTGGAGGCAGAACACGGGGGAATGGCCTTAAGCTGAGGCTGGGTAGGTTTAGACTGGACATTAGGAAAAGGTTTTTCATGGAGAGGGTGGTCAAGCACTAGAATGAGCTGTCCAAGGAGGTGGTGGAGTCACTCACCCTGGACGTGTTTAGAGATCATTTGTATGTGGTGCTTAGGGATATAGTTTAAGGTGACTCTTGTAGAGTACTGTTATAGATGGGACTTGGTGATCCTGAGGGGCTTTTCCAGCCTGGATGCTTCTGTGACTCTGTGAAGGACTTACTCATCTTCTCTCCCCCACTGCTAAATACCTATCTCAACTCCGTGAGTAAAGCCTGGATGTTAGGAGGAAGTTGTTGGCAGAGAGAGTGATTGGCATTGGAATGGGCTGCCCAGGGAGGTGGTGGAGTCCCTGTCCCTGGAGGTGTTCAAGCAAAAACTGGATGAGGCACTTAGTGCTTTGGTCTGGTTGATTGGATAGAGCTGGGTGCTAGGTTGGACTGGATGATCTTGGAGGTCTCTTCCAACCTGGTTGATTCTATGGTTTCTATGATTCTGTTATTCTCTGCTCAGCCTGATGGACAGTGGGGTAGAGCTGTGTTTATAGCTTAGCCTTTTCCATTTCCTGACTTTCTCAATCTCTAAATTTGTCTGTAACATCCTTTTGAAGAATTTCTGACTGCAATAGAATCTGAAAATAAACCTAAAGGAGTTTTGTATATAGTTTGGGGGCAGGGTGCTCAGGAAAATAAAATCATTCTATTGTTATAATTCCTGACTCAGTCACATAAATTCCCTGCTTCCACGACACAACCACAGCAATATCCTGACTTTTCTGCTACTTGTCCTTTCTCCCCCTTTACTCTGCTCTTGTCAGACCCCACCTGGAGTACTGTGTGCAGTTCTGGAGCCCCCAACACAAGAAGGACATGGAACTGCTGGAGCCAGTCCAGAGGAGAGCCACGAAGATGCTCAGAGGGCTGCAGCAGCTCTGCTCTGAGGACAGGCTGAGAGAGTTGGGGCTCTGCAGCCTGGAGAAGAGAAGGCTTCGAGGAGACCTTAGAGTGGCTTTCCAGTATCTGAAGGGAGCCTGCAGGAAGGCTGGGGAGGGACTATTTACAAGGTCTGGTAATGTCAGGACAAGGGGGAATGGGTTTTAGCTGGAAGAGGGGAGATTTAGACTGGATGTTAGGAGGAAGTTCTTTACAGTGAGGGTGGTGAGACACTGGCACAGGTTGCCCAGGGAGGTTGTGGATGCTTCCTGCCTGGAGGCGTTTAAGGCCAGGCTGGATGAGGCCTTGAGCAACCTGCTCTAGTGGGAGGTGTCCCTGACTATGGGGATGGGATCCTTGAGGTCCCTTCCAACCTAAACCATTCTATGATTCTATGATTGTCCATCCAATATAGCATGTATGAGTAATGTGATTCTTGAGGACAATAACCTGGTATATTTTTCTTCTTTCTAAATATAGGATTTAATGATAGGACAAAAGGAAATGGCCTCAAGTTGTGTCAGGGGAGGTTTAAGTCGCAAGGAGAACAAATGACTTGAAAAACGCACTTTTGTAATGCATGTGCCCTGGGTCCCCTCACCGTGGTGCCTCTGCTCTGTGAGCACTGGCATGGGCAGTGCACAGCCTCACTGAGTAGCTTGACTGTGCCTTTGCTGTGTTAGGCAGAAACATATGGCTCCAAGCCTGCAGGAAAATATCACAACAGGAATTTTGCAGCAATGACACAAGCCTTGTTTTACACGAAGTAAAATCAATGTTCGTTGTCTGAGTGCCTTCCTGGGGTCTGAAAGTCACACATTGCTTGACTTCACTAATTTTAGGGTTTTACTGCCTCCATCCCTTTCTCAGTCTGCAGTTCTTTTGTGGAGAAGCTGCATTTTCTAGGGTTGTGTGGTATGAGCTGTAGTATACAAACTTGTGCTCTTAATTATTGTCCACATAAAACACCTGGGTGATGGATAACTGCCCAAAGGAAACTCAAGTAGCATGAATATAAAGCAAACCTGCCATGATGTGTAGCTCCCTTTGAAAGCTACCAGTATTTTTGCTTTTTAGTTCAGTAGGTCTCAGTAGATCCAAAACAAGCTTTGCAGTGGTGAATCTGTACTAGTAGTGACTCCTACTCTGAGATGTGAATAGTGAAATTGATGCAAGTAGCAGCAGGATTCATTTCTCACTTGTTTTCTATATGTCCAGGTCTCAAAAAGCTGGATAGAACAGAATAGAATCAACCAGCCAGGTTGGAAGAGATGTTAAGAAGGAGCTCTTCACAGAAAGAGCTGGAATGGGCCGCCTGGGAAGATGGTGGAGTCACCATCCCTGGAGGTGTTTAAGAGGAGACTTAGTGCCATGGTTTAGTTAATTAGAAGAGTTAGGTGATAGGTTGGACTTGATGATCTCTGAAGTCTTTTCCAACCTGGTTAATTCTGTGATTCTGTAATGTCTTGTTGCTTCTTGGTGCAAAGCCACTTGCAGACAGTGAGAGAGCTCCTGGATGAGTCCCATGGAGGAGCTTATGGAACTGCCCTCAGCAATGGACAGGCAGCACCAGTGCAGCTAAACCAATCCAATTCTCTTTGTGCTTGAGCTGTAGATGTTTTCCCAAACAGATTAGCACTGATTAGCAACGAATTATCAAGCATAAAATGAGTTTCTTGGCTTCTAGCCACTGGACACATGCAAAGAATGAACATTTCCAGTAGGAGGAAAACGATGCATAAGTAAAACATTTGGACATATTTGTTGCTGCAGATTATTGCCAGCTCAGAATAAAAGTGGTCTCTGCCATTTAAATGCAACACCTCTGTCTTTACACTAAGAGCATTGTTTTGGAGAATGAGCTCTTAACCCATTTTCTGCTCATCTGTGATTGTTTTGTATGTCCAGCAACACAGTATGTGAGCATTTCTGAGATCCCAAAGCAATCCTCTTCTTTAGATAGGGCTGTTTGCTTCAGATGCTGATGTTGATGATGGTGAAAACACGGTGTGAAGGAAAACTCCTGTCTCACCTCCAGTAGGCTTGCAGAAAACGGATTGCTAATTAGCAATTAGGAAGGTTAGATGATAGGTTGGACTTGATGATCTTTGAGGCCTTTCCCAACCTGGTTAATTCTGTGAAGAGAAGGTAAAAGACATGCTAAGTGTTTAACAGCTATCTAGAGGACCAGTAAGCAGGTTGAGTATTTCCCCTGAAGAGAAACACAACTGGAAAGGGAGCTGCTTCAGACAGGGGTGAAAAAGAGGGAAACTGGCTCAGTCAATTATGAAGAAGAAAGCAATCAATAAGGTGGTTAGTCTGTAAGTCTGTGCTTTCTGCTTCAGGACTCTTGCTTTATTTCACCAATGACAGGCTGAGGTTGTGAGGCTTCCCTTAGCCAGCAGAAGCATGCAGCCTACTCAACCCTCCTGCCAGTTTGTTTTAGCTGTTCTAGTCCGACGGTAGGTACAATATCCCCGCGGTTAACAGGTGTGTTTTCACTTTAATTATCTTTAACTACAAAGCCTGCTGTGATAGTAGGCATTGAGAGATTCAAACATAACAGTAGACCTGGTAAAAACTGTTTGTCTTGAGTGGAACAAAATGCTTGTTGTTTTGCACCTAAGAGCCGATGATTTTGGCTAACCCTCATTATCTTGGCTGTATCTGCAAATTCATTTTCCAGCAGTCTTACGATTTGCATCTGCAAAAAACCCCAAACCCACAACAAACAAACAGTGTGGAAAAGTAGAGACAATGTCCTGCATTTGCTTACCAAAAGGAGACTTCAAATATTTAAAAGGAAGCACCCAAACAAATATTTTAACTTTTAAAAATGAAATCGGATTAAAAATTCATTAGAAACCAATTAAGTTTTGTTCTGTGATGATCAGAAAGGTGGATACCTATATCTTATTTCTGCATCTCTGTGCCTACAAAGCTAATGCTTGCATGCTGATGAGACAAAGAAGTGTGTGTGGGGGGAAGGTTATTTTGTTTTTGACTTCTTGTGAAAGAGTTTTTCTGTTTGCTGCTGTCTGTCGCAAGCAGAGGCTGCTACAGAAGTCTCACTGAATAACTCTGGAACTTCTGTAAAACAGATTTCAAAGGGAAATTTTCCAGTGAAATGATGCATGTTAAATATCCCCTCATGGCCTCTGATTATTTAACAGTTTCTTATCACATTTGTTTTCATCCTGTATTTCCTGTCCTGCCTGGATAGATCCTTGCTATCTAACTCACTTCAACTCATCTGCGTTTCTTCTCTTTGTGCCTTCATATTCCATAGAATCATAGAGTGGTTTAGGTTGGAAGGGACCTCAAAGATCATCCAGTTCCAACCCCCTGCCATAGGAACAGACACCTCCTCCTAGAACAGGTCACTCAAGGCTTCATCCAACCTGGCCCTGAACACCTCCAGGGAGGGAGCACCCACAACCTCCCTGGATAACCTGTGCCAGTGTCTTACCACCCTCACAGTAAAGACCCCTTTCCTAACATCTAGTTTGAACCTCTCCTCTTCCAGTTTAAACCCATTACTCCTCGTCCTGTCATTACAAATCCTTGTAAATAGTCCCTCCCAAGCCCTTCTGTAGGCTCCCTTCAGACATTGGAAGGCCACTCCAAGTTCTCCTCAGAGCCTTCATTCTCCAGGCTGCAGAGCCTCAACTCTCTCAGCCTGTCCTCATAGCAGAGCTGCTGCAGCCCTCTGAGCATCACTGTGGCCCTCCTCTGGACTGGCTCCAAGAGTTCAACGTCCTTCTTGTGTTGGGGGCTCCAGAACTGCACACAGTACTGCAGATGGGGTCTCACGAGAGCAGAGTAAAGGGGGAGCATCCCCTCCCTTGCCCTGCTGGCAGCGCTTCCCTTGATCCAACCCAGGCCAGGGTTGGCTATGACTACCTCCTTTTTCACTTTCNGCATTAATTAACTCACATCTTAAAAACTCAGCCTCCCCATGTGTAGATCTCAAAGGCAAGAGACTAATCAGAAAAAGGTGCATGACTTCAGCTTTTTATTTCTTTCTAAGGCTCCCTGTGAATCCCAAGCCATGTGAAGCACCTGACTATGCTGGCTTTACTGGGAAGATTCATAGACAGTTACTGTAAGTGCTATGACATTTCCAGACAAACATATATATTGCAGGTGTGCAGTGCTGTTTTCACAGTGCTTTCTTGAAGGGCCATAAAGAGCATGCATGTTGTGGCAATGCAGGAGTGTTCAGACAGCACTGAGGTATTCAGACATCAATGGTTAGCCCTCCTTTGCCTTTAAGTGAATCCATTCCAAGCAATTTGTCATCTCTCTGTTTCCAGCAATATCAAATACTCAGCCTTGCACCAATCTCTTGTAGAAGAATTTCTGTACTCAGAGTAATGTGTTCATTGAAGTTGTTTTCTTTTTTCTCCCCCCCCCTCCCCACCCTTTACTCTTGTGTGGATCTTTAACGATCTGCTGTGTGCTGCCTCTTTCTCTAATCTTCTGAGAGAGTCACTAGGCACAAACTGCTCTGAGAGAATTGTACCATACCCAATTCTGAAACGGTGAGTTTGCTTCCAGCCTGTCTGATGGGACTGCTACTAAAAGTCAGCATCTAAAGAAGCAGCTCATTTGAATTCTGGGTGTACATTTGACTTAGTAGGACTATGCTCCGAGGCTGAAGGCTGATGTATCAAAGACACCGTTGAACACCACCTCAGGAGTGTTCCTAATAGTGCAACCATTCTTTTCCTTTCACTTCTGTCAAATTTATCAGTGTCTGATGTCCTCCTCTCTGAAAGAAAGAGCCTATTAGTATGTAAAAAAGTGAAAAAAAGGAGAAAGGTTCATCCTTATGCATTAACATTTACTCATGGCAATTATGTCTGAGCTTATGACATTTGTATACTCTCCCTCTTTCCTTTTTTGCCCTCTTCCACCCTTACAGAAAGTGGCAGCAGATCTATCAATGTTTATCAAGCTGCTTGTATGTGTGACTGCACATACCCATGTGCATATATTTTGATGTGTGTATCTACATCTCTCTCTATATATATACTTCAGTCTTAATGACTGAATAATTCTACCCACTTTTTGTGTCTTAGTGTTAGAGCATTTCCTAAGAAAACTAAAGAGTGCTTACCTGAAGCTAGTCAGAGCTATTAGGCAGTCATGTAACTGCATGGCCCCAGGAAGCATACAAGGAAGGAATTGGACCTGAGAGTGGCATAGTTTGTCTTGCTTCTCCCTCCTTGTTTGTGAAATGGAAAGGTAATTTACACTCCTCTGCTTTCCTGTGCCTTTTCCTGCTGCAGGTTAATTTTCCTGTGCAATGGGCTGGTGTGTAAGAGCAGTGTGACAGCTCTTACCATCTCTGTTACTCCTGTAGCCCCTCTCTCCCAAGCTTGGGCTGTCCCAAGAAGTTCTCCCATCACAGAACTTCTTCGATTGGAAAAGACCTCCAAGCTCGAGTCCAATCATTAGTTTCACACTGACAAGTCCTCGACTAAACCAAATCCCTCAGCACAACATCTAATCACCATGAAGTGCTATGGTGGGAAAGGACCACCAGGATCATCCAGTCCAACCTTCATTCCAGCATCCTTCATCACTAGACCATAGCCTCAAGCACCACATCCACTCTCCTTTTAAACCCCTCCAGGGATGGTGACTCCACCACCTCCCTAGGCAGCCTGTGCCAGTGCCTGACCACCTGCTCAGGAAAGAACTTCCTCCCAACACCTGACCTAAACCTCCCCTGATGCAACTTGAGGCCATTTCCTCTTGTCCTATCATTAGTAATTTTGAGAAGACACCAGCTCATTACCACCTCCTTTTAGGTAGTTGTAGAGGTCAATAAGGTCCCCTCTCAGCCTCCCCTTCTCCAGACTAAACAAGTCCAGCTCCCTCAGCCACTCCTCACAGGTCATGTTTGCCAGACCTCTCCCCAGCCTTGCTGCCCTTCTCTGCACCAGCTCCAGCACCTGGGAACACTTCTGCAAAGGCTGTGCCAGAGAAGGGACAATCTGATAAATATTCTCTGGGTGTGGAGGCAGGTGTAAGGTTACATTTTGAATGTCTCCTTTCATGAAGTGTCTGACAGTCTGTGACCAGATTCTCCCTAAGAGTGCTAGCTCTGAGTTCCTGACCTCTCCTAATATGTGTGGGGCAGGAAGAGGCTGCCAGCCCCTGTAATGTGCCATGAGTCTGGAACAGAATCACAGAACCTTAGAGCTCGGAAGGGACCCCCAGAGATCATCGAGTCCAATCTCCCTGCCAAAAGCAGGATCACCCAGGGTAACTCACACAGGGATGCATCCAGGTGGGTTTTGAAAGTCTCCAGAGAAGGAGACTCCACAGCCTCTCTGGGCAGCCTGTTCCAGTGCTATGACATCCTCACTTTAAGGAAGGTTCTCCTCATGTTGAGCTGAAACCTCACAACACAGCAGTTGATGAAGTGCATGTGTGCAGGCCCTCATGCCCATGAGATGTGTCAGTGCCTTCCTCACCTTGCAGCAGGAGGATTTCATGCCTCAAGCTGGGGTTTGTCTTTGCTTTGGTGTAAGCCAGAATTATTTCAGTCACTGAGTGAGGCATGTAGGTGAGGAGGTTCTGTGCAGAGTGAGTTTTTGCTGCAAATGAAGGCAGTGCCTTCTTAGGAAGGGTCTGTAACTCCACTTTACAGCACTGATTAGTTACAGCTTACAAGTCTCCCCCCTGCTTCAGCTGGACTGGCCAGTTTCTGTAGGGCTGGAGCACATGAATTGAGAAGATCCTAGTCAAAAGATAGAGGAGAGATTAAATCTTAATCTCTTTCTCCTGTAGGGGTATTTATAATGCAGCTAAATCCTCCTCCATTCCCTTCCAGCTCTACAACATAACCTGAAACTTGCAAATAAATTAATCTTTTCAGGAACTTTAAACTGCAAGCTCTGAGTTCAGGGAGGCAATTGCCTTCTGCTCTGTGATGGAACAGGATGGAAGAGGAAAGAGCAGAAAAGCTGGAGTCCAATTTCAAGGAGTAAGTTTGGAGCTATTGGCTGAGGCAGACCAAAAAAGAGCTGCCCTTGCAGTAATCACTGCAGTGCCTAGAGGCTACAGTCAGGATTGGAAGGATGCAGCTTTGATGTTTTCCTAAAATAGACACAAACACTTTTTACTCTTTTGAGCTGAGTCAACCAAAGAGCTGCTAACTACTTTATTAGTCAAAATGCCTCCAGCACTTCTTTGGTCACTATTTTGTTTTTTTCTGCCATGGCTTAAATCACAATTTAAACCTTATCTTAATTTGTTCTTTTAGTGACCCACTGGAAACTGGCATAAGAAAAAACAGAAAGGGAAGCAGGGCTCATGGTTTTAAAAAAGAGGGTTTTGGTGCCTGTTCACTTGTGTTGAGCCCACTGCTGGTTGCACTCTCAACACTTAGAATCATAGCATCATAAAATCAGTCAGGGTTGGAAGGCACCATAAGGATCACCTAGTTCCAACCCCCATGCTATGGGCAGGGATACCCTACCCTAGATCAGGCTGCCCACAGCCTCATCCAGCTTGGCCTTAAACACCTCCAGGGATGAGGCCTCAACCACCTCCCTGGGCAACCCATTCCAGGCTCTCAGCACTCTCATGCTCAAGAACTTCCTCCTCATGTCCAGTCTGAACCTACCCATCTCCAGCTTCACTCCATTCTCCATTCCCCCTAGTCCTGTCACTACCTGATAGCCTAAAAAGACCTTCCCCAGCTTTTTTGTAGCCCCCTTCAGATCCTGGAAGGTCACAAGAAGGTCACCTGGGAGCCTCCTCTTCTCCAGACTGAACAGCCCCAACTCTTTCAGTCTGTCCTCACAGAAGAGCTGCTCCAGCCCTCTGAGCATCCTCGTGGCCCCTCCTCTGGACACACTCCAGCACCTCCACATCTTGCAGTTTCACTTGCAGCTGCTCACAGTGAAATAAGAAGTAGCCCTTCCTGGCAGGAGGCTAGTTAGATTGGACTGACTTGTCCCTAGACATCATCTTATCACTTTGAGACACCTACGCTTGTCTGAACTCATTGTGCTAGTGAACTCCGGGCTATTTTATCAAGCTCTGTTAGATTTCTTGGGTTCAAATGAGATGCTGCAACTCAGCTGCCAGCTGCCATCAATAACAACTCTTACAAATAAGGGTCAAAATAAATCTGTTTGCTTCAAAGAGGCACTGCCTACGTGTTCCTGTTGACACAACTAACACCATAATTAATTCTATTCTGCTCCACATCTGTACAGTTGAACAGCTGCTGAAGCCCCTGCAAGCTGGCTGATTTGTAAGTCCTGTGCATCCCTTGCCTGTCCCATTCAGCAGGCATCTTTAACCTAACCCTTTTCCTAATGCCATTAAAAGGTGCAATTACTCAGTAAAAGAGATCAGTTAATATTCCTCACACGTTAAGAGCCCAACATCAGAATAATATGTTCTCTTGTGGCTGGCATCACTTTGTGGCTTAGCTAACAAAGAAAACTGGCAGGACAACCAGAGTGTGCACTATGGGATTGCTCCATAGATCTGGGGCACTTGTCAAGGCCAAGTGTAAGGTCCTGCACCTGGGTCGGTGCAATCCCAGGCACAGATACAGGCTGGGTGATGAATGGCTGAGAGCAGCCCTGAGGAAAAGGACCTGGGGGTCTGGGTCGACGAGAAGCTCAACATGAGCCTGCAGTGTGCACATGCAGCCCAGACAGCAACCCTGTGCTGGGCTGCATCAAGAGAAGTGTGGCCAGCAGGGCAAGGGAGGGGATTCTCCCCCTTTACTCTGCTCTCCTCAGACCCCACCTGGAGTACTGTGTACAGTTCTGGAGCCCCCAGCACAAGAAGGACATGGAACTGCTGGAGCGGGTCCAGAGGAGAGCCACGAAGATGCTGAGAGGGCTGCAGCAGCTCTGCTATGAGGACAGGCTGAGAGAGTTGGGGCTCTGCAGCCTGGAGAAGAGAAGGCTTCGAGGAGACCTTAGAGTGGCTTTGCAGTATCTGAAGGGAGCCTACAGGAAGGCTGGGGAGGGACTATTGACAAGGTCTGGGAATGTCAGGACGAGGGGGAATGGGTTTAAACTGGCAGAGGGGAGATTTAGACTGGATGTTAGGAGGAAGTTCTTTACAGTGAGGGTGGTAAGACACTGGAACAGGTTGCCCAGGGAAGTTGTGGATGCTTCCTCCCTGAAGGGGTTTAAGGCCAGGCTGGATGAGGCCTTGAGCAGCCTGCTCTAGTGGGAGGTGTCCCTGCCTATGGCAGGGGGTTGGAGCTGGATGATCCTTGAGGTCCCTTCCAACCTAAACCATTCTATGATTCTATATCTGCCGCAGAGAAATGCTTTCTCGGATGAAAGAGTTCTTTTAAATGGAAAGAAAAGTCAGTAAGCAGAAAAATTGTGCTTTCCATGGGCTGGGAAACTTTCTTCCCTTATTTCAAAGGCTGAAGTGACATGGGGAAATCCCCTCACAGCTATAGGCCCTGGGAATTAAATTTTCTCCATCTGCTCCCTCCTCTTTAAGCAACATAGCATGAATCCTACTATGATACATTTCTCTAAGCAGCCTCCTGTGGAAAGAGAGAGGCTTGATTAGTGTCTGTGCATATGGTTGCCTGTCCAAGCTTGCAATACCAGACACTAAAAGAAATATTGGCTTGATATTCATTACTCTGTTTGAGATCTCTGCACTGTATGCATGAAAAGGTAACATTTCCATTGTGGGAGGCAACACACGTGGGAAACAAGGACTGTGGTACTCTTGCCAGAAACGGAATCGATTCATTTGCTGTACAGTTCTCAGACCAGTTAATCTCTCATTAGAGGGCTGGTGTGGGTTTGGCAGGTTTGTGGCTCTTGAGCACTGCCAGTGCTCTGCAGATGATCTAGAATGGTTTAGGGTAGGTGCAGTCTTCTCACCAATACCTTCATTATGTTCTCTTCAACTGAAATACAGGAAATTTGAACATGAGCTGAGAATAACCCTGACAAAAGGCAACCAGCAACAGAACAAGGGGACACAGTCTCAAGTTGTGCCAGGGGAGGTCTATGCTGGATGTTAGGAGGAAGTTGTTGGCAGAGAGAGTGATTTGCATTGGAATGGGCTGCCCAGGGAGGTGGTGGAGTCGCTGTCCCTGGAGATGACAAGACTCAAGGTGTGGCCTGACCAGTGCTGAGTACAGGGGAAGAATAACCTCCCTTGTCCAACTGGCTAACACAGTTCCATTGGCTCTCCTGGCCACCTGGGCACACTGCTGGCTCCTCTTCAGCTACTATTCACCAGTACCCCCAGGTCCCTTTCTTCCTGGCTGCTCTCCAGCTACTCTGTCCCCAGCCTGTAGTGCTGCTTGGGGTTGTTGTGGCCAAAGTGTAGAACCCTGCACTTGGCCTCGTTAAATCTCATCCCATTGGTCTCTGCCTATCCATCCAGCCTGGCAAGGTTCCTCTGCAGGGCTCTCCTACCCTACAACACATCCACACCTTCTCCTAGCTTGATGGCATCTGCAGACTGTCTGATGCTGGACTGAATTCCCTTATCCAGATCATTAGTAAAGGTATAGAACAGGACTGAACCCAGCACTGATCCTTGGGGCACACCACTAGTGACAGTTGCCAACTGGATGTGGCACCATTCCCCACCCTCTCTGGTCCTGGCCCTTCAGCCAGTTCTTGAGATCATTTGGTGCAGCACTGGATTAATTTTAAGGTTTGGTACTAGTTTGGAAAAGGCTTTGCAGGATGTGGCTGGGTCCTACGTTCGTTATTCACTAGACTGCTCTTTTTCACTCACCTTTGACATGCCTTTAATGTGGTCCATATGTGTAGAGCATGTTTTATGGATGAAGTGAATTGGCAAATTAAGCTGCCTGGCTATGGAATCCAGCTCCTTTAAGTGCAAGGCTGAGTCTTCATCTCAGCACAGAGAGGGGAAATTTATAACAGGCGTCTACAGCTTTGAGATACTGCAGGAGAGTTACTTTTTTAACATTGGTGCTTAGAAAATGTAGAGTTTCCCCCAAAAAAATCACTGTTCCAGAACTTCAAATCACTGTCTGCACACAGGCTGGCTTAACATTTGGCTGACAGTTTCGTTGGCCTTTTTTAGGGACATGGCCAGTAGGACGAGGGAGGTTATTCTGCCCCTGTACTCAACACTGGTCAGGCCACACCTTGAGTACTGTGTCCAGATCTGGGCTTCTCAACTCAAGAGAGATGTTGAGGTGCTGGAAGGTGTCCAGAGAAAGGCAACAAGGCTGCTGAAGGACCTGGAACACAAACCCTAGGAGGAGAGGCTGAGGGAGCTGGGGGTGTGCACCCTGGAGAAGAGGAGGCTCAGGGCAGACCTCATTGCTGCTTACAGCTACCTGAAGGGAGGCTGTAGCCAGGTGGGGGTTGGTCTCTTCTGACCAGGCAAGCAGCAACAGAACAAGGGGACACAGTCTCAAGTTGTGCCGGGGGAGGTCTATGCTGGATGTTAGGAGGAAGTTGTTGGCAGAGAGAGTGATTGGCATTGGAATGGGCTGCCCAGGGAGGTGGTGGAGTCACTGTCCCTGGAGATGCTCAAGAAAAGCCTGGATGAATGGTGTTCCTCAGGGATTAACACTGCTTATCATCTTTGTTGGAGACAGTGGGATCAAGTGCACATTCAGCAAGTTTGCTGACAACACATCGATTAGATCCCCTCCAAGTCCTCCCTTCATCGGATCAAACAGCCCCAGGTCCCTCAGCTTCTCCTTATAGAACAGTGCTGCAGCCCCTTTATCATCCTTGTAGTCCTCCTTTGGACTCTTTCGAGTAGATCCCTGTCCTTCTTGAACTAGGGAGCCCAAAACTGAACACAATATTCCAGGTGAGGTCTCACCAGGCTAGAGCAGAGGGGGTGGAGAACCTCTCTCAATCTGCTGGCCACCATCCTCTTAATGCACCCCAGGATCTCACTGGCCTTCTTGGTCACGAGGGTACATTGCTGCCCCATGGATAGCTTGTTGCCAGCTATGATGGTCAAATCAGAGCCTGTGGAAATGTCTGTCTCCTTTTTTCCATCTGTTACTTCTCTCAGTGACAGAACCTTTAAATGCAGCATATGCATGATCATCATCATTTCTAGCTGAACTGGAGTGTTTGTGGTGTCTTAGAGTTGAACAGAAGCTGCTCGTGCTAAACAACATAGAAATGCAGCACCTGTGCAAAGGGAGCTCCAGAAGGAGCAGTGTGATTTGCTCTCTGCAAGCTAAGGTAAGGACACCAGCAACACTAAAATGGCTCTGCTGTTATCATCTTCTCTCTGCTTCTCTGACAGAGTAAATTTAACATCACAGAATCACAGAAACATCCATGTTAGAAAAGTCCCTCAGGATCACCAAGTCCAACCTAGAACCCTACTCTACAAGGTTCACCTTAAAGCACCACATCCAAATGAACCTTAAACACATCCAGGGTTGGTGACACCACCACCTCCCTGGGCAGCTCATTCCAGTGCCTGAACACTCTGTCCATGCAAAACTTCTTCCTAATGTCCAATCTAAACCTATTCAACCTCAGCTTGAGGCCATTCCCCCTTGTCCTGTCTCCAATTAATTGTGAGAAGAGACCAGCAGCAGCCTCTCCACAACTTCAGGTAGCTGTAGACAGCAACGAGATCTCTCAGTCTCCTCTTCTTCAAACTAAACAGCCCCCAAATTACTGTTGCCACGAGAAGATCCACCCTGACCTGCAGTTCTGCAGAAATGTGACTCAGCTGCCCAGTTTTGCAGTGCCCCAGGTGCTACTCTGGACCTCCTTCAGGTCATTCATTGCAGCTCTACAGTCCTTCAAGTCGTCGGCAGAGAGATTTCCCTTCCTTATCACGTAAAGCTCTGCGACCTCTTTCCCTCCAAACATGCAACGAGTTTGTAAAAGCAGATGCCAATATAAAGATGGCTTGGAGGGATTTTTCTAGTAATACTTTGTAATATATTTTAATGATTCTTTGAGTTTATTGAATTACATTCCAGGTAAGATCTCATTCCGGGCACAAACAGTTCTGCTCTGTTCGCGTCGCTGATAGGTTACAGCAATTTGTAATGCTAAATTGTTTTCTAGGGGCAGTTTCATGAGACAAAGGTTTTCTTTGTTCATTTTCAATTTGTTAAATTGGAGCTGTTTCTGGGTGTGATGGTTAAGAGATGGGAGCCTTTCATTTGGCTAAAAGTTTAGATAAGTACATTATTTAGGGAAATAAGCACTTATCATCCTTACAATGTATCAGGAGGTGATCTGCAGCCCCCCCACTTCCTTGCAGAAGCCAATTTATGATTAATTTCCACAACAAGCTGCTGGCAAAGCTGGCAGCTCGTGGCTTGGACAGATTCACTCTGATATGGTGTGCTAGTTTGAGCCTAGCTAGCATGTTTTGGTGAGAAGAACTAGATGATAGGCTGTAAAATGAAAACAATGGTGAGGTCTACTTCCCTCACAGTCTTGCTGGGATGTGTAAAGAAGAAAGGCAAAACAAAGATTAGGTCACTTGCTTCTTCTCTTCACTGGGGAGCTTTGCCTGCTGGGGAGAAGCTGAGGCTGCTGGCTGGACTCCATCTTGCTTTCTAACCTCACCCTCCTTTTGCTTGGCTNGGGGCAGGGAACACCCAAACCATCACATATGGGTCTCAAGAACTGGCTGGAGGGCCAGGCCCAGAGAGTGGTGGTGAATGGTGCCACATCCAGTTGGCAGCTGTCACTGGTGGTGTGCCCCAGGGATCAGTGCTGGGCACAGTCCTGTTCAATATCTTTACTGATGATCTGGACAAGGGAATTCAGTCCAGCATCAGTTTGCCGATGCCACCAAGCAAAGAGCAGGTGTGGATGTGTTGTAGGGTAGGAGAGCCCTGCAGAAGGACCTTGCCAGGCTGGATGGGTGGGCAAAGTCCAATGGGATGAGATGTAACAAGGCCAAGTGCAGGGTTCTACACTTTGGCCACAACAACCCCAAGCAGCACTACAGGCTGGGGACAGAGTGGCCAAGAGCAGCCAGGAAGAAAGAGAGCTCTACATCCTTCTTGTGTTGGGGGCTTCAGAACTGTACACTGGAGACTTTCAAGCCCTCTCTGGATGCATTCCTGTGCCACCTGAGGTAGATTTTATGGTCCTTTTCTGGCAGGTAGGTTGGACTCAAAGATCTAGATTTAAACTAGGTCTGTTCTAATGGGAAGTGTCCTTGCCTATGGCAGGGGGTTGGAACTGGATGATCTTTGAGGTCACTTCCAACCTAAACCATTCTATGATTCTATGATTCATTCTATCTGCAGAGGTCCCTTCCAACCCCAGACATCTTGTGAGCCTGTGAACACAGACTGAGGGTATTTTTCCAAGTAAAAATACTTGCCTGATTTCCCTGTCACTGCTCAGTGACAGGCATTTCTTTAAGTGACTATTTAAAGCTGCATTAAATCATCAATGCCTGCAGACACTCAGCTCAACAGATATCACAAGACCCCAGCCTATGGTAATGATTTAACTTGCTCTTTAGGATGTTTGCAACTGCTTCACATTTTCTATCCCTTTTAAGTGTCAGAGATGAAAGTTAGATAGTGGTGATGAATCACAGAATCATGTCAGGGGATGGAAGGGACCTCAAAATATTGTCCAGTCCAACCCCCCTGCCAGAGCAGGATCACTTATACCAGATCACACAGGAGTGCATCTAGGCAGGTTTTGACTATTTCCAGAGAGAGAGACTCCACAACCTCCCTGGGTAGCCTGTTCTGTCACCCTCACAGTGAAAAGATTCCTCCTCATCTTTAAATGAGACTTCCTATGCTTCAGGAAGTTTCATTTCTGATCCCTCAGGGAGGCACCCCTTCTCTTCCCTTCTTGCTGCTTGTTTTGGAAGAAAGACTAGCTATTTTTATTATTACTTTATACCAACACTGACTTGAAAACAGTTGTCAATATTTAAGTGCTTTAGGAGGATCTGCTTCTTACCTTGGGGCAGGAGAGTAATTTTTCCCATGTGTTGACTGCATCAGTTATCCCTACAAGCTTTCCACACACCTGAGGGGTATTTAGTCAGAGAGACTCCCTCTATTCTAGGAAATTGCCAGCAAGGATTAGCCAAACCAGCAGCACTTACTCAAGAGCAAAGTGATTGGTGTGTGTAGGTTGGACTGGATGATCTTGGAGGTCTCTTCCAATCTGGTTGAATCTGTGATTCTATTTGTGACCAGGACAAGAGTGGTACAGCACTGATGAAAGAGAATGAGCCTTTTCAGCTCCTGCATGAGAATAGCTCTTGTTTCAAATCAGAAGAGCTTTGCTTCCTCTCTTCCACCTCCACTTTAAACAGCAGCAAGAGTGATGTCATAGAATCACAGAATGGTTTAGGTTGGAAGGGACCTCAAGGATCAGCCAGCTCCAACCCCCTGCCATAGCCAGGGACACCTCCCACTAGAGCAGGCTGCTCAAGGCCTCATCCAGCCTGGCCTTAAACGCCTCCAGGGAGGAAGCTTCCACAACCTCGCTGGGCAACCTGTGCCAGTGTCTCTCCACCCTCACTGTAAAGAACTTCCTCCTAACATCCAGTCTAAATCTCCCCTCTGCCAGCTTAAACCCATTCCCCCTCGTCCTGACATTCCCAGACCTTGTCAATAGTCCCTCCCCAGCCTTCCTGTAGGCTCCCTTCAGATACTGCAAAGCCACTCTAAGGTCTCCTGGAAGCCTTCTCTTCTCCAGGCTGCAGAGCCCCAACTCTCTCAGCCTGTCCTCAGAGCAGAGGTGCTCCAGCCCTCTGAGCATCTTCGTGGCTCTCCTCTGGACTGGCTCCAGCAGTTCCATGTCCTTCCTGTGTTAAGGGCTCCAGAACTGCACACAGTACTCATCCCAATTTGAAGGTTTCGTTCTCCAGAGTGTTTAATGCATCATCTTTGCTAATGTATAAGGAAGAGCTGGCCCAGATGATGCCAGGGGGAATGGTGTGTCTGGTAGGCTCACTCAAACGCTGTGGTGCAGAACAAAAGTCTGGCATCCAGCAGGGCTCTACAGACTGAGGAGCCTTCAGGGCTGAATCTGCATTTCACTCCTCTCTTGACATTCATCTCCTCTCTGAACCAGCAATCAAATTCAGCTGGCAGGTACACGAGAAATCCTCTACCCAACTGCATCTGATATGTACAGTCACAAGGCGGGGGGCAGGCTGCAAATGTTTTATGGGGAGAAGGGGATTTGACATAGGTAAAAATTGTGCAGGTAACATGAGTCACATTGAGCAAACAGGACCTGCCTCTCCCTGTGGTTTCTGACTGCTAGAAAAGATCTTGTTAACCACACAGCTCAGTATTCAGACGTCAGCCCCTCACGTACAGCTAATTCACCTTAACAGGGTTATACACATGAATAGCCTCACTAGGGATCAAAGGAGTCTTTTAACTACCTGCAGTGTCATGCCTACACATCTGCAGGATCAGGCCTTCTAGGCACACAGCAGATTTCATTGCCCTGCATGCTGCTCAATCACAATCTGATGTGAATTAAAGAAAGGGGAGAGAAGCATATGGTGCCCCAGAACGGGTGAAAGTGTTAAAGGTTTAAACCACACCGAGACAATGAAAATCAGCTTTGTTTACGGAGCAGTACAGAGACCTATTGTACTTAGTATTGATCACTCCATTGAACAGCTGATTCAAAATGTTCAGCTGAAATCCAAGGAAAAGGGCTAAGCTGAACAACCTAAACAACCTCTGAACCTGACAGACAGAAATCAATGGGAATGTAACAGATAGTTAACCCTAACTAGGTAGCAAGTTGTCCCAGTTATTAGCTGAGTTACCTGCTTAGGAATTACTTTGCCATTTCAGAATTGTATTAATACAGAAGATATCTTTTGCTGAAGGTTCATCTGGAGCCCCCAACACATGAAGAATATGGAACTGCTGGAGCCAGTCCAGAGGAGAGCCACGAAGATGCTCAGAGGGCTGCAGCAGCTCTGCTATGAGGACAGGCTGAGAGAGTTGGGGCTCTGCAGCCTGGAGAAGAGAAGGCTTCGAGGAGACCTTAGAGTGGCTTTCCAGTATCTGAAGGGAGCCTATAGGAAGGCTGGGGAGGGACTATTGACACGGTCTAGTAATGTCAGGACGAGGGGGAATGGGTTTAAGCTGGAGGAGAGGAGATTTAGACTGGATGTTAGGAGGAAGTTCTTTACAGTGAGGGTGGTGAGACACTGGCACAGGTTGCCCAGGGAGGTTGTGGATGCTTCCTCCCTGGAGGTGTTTAAGGTCAGGCTGGATGAGGCCTTGAGCAACCTGCTCTAGTGGGAGGTGTCCCTGCCTATGGCAGGGGGTTGGAGCTGGATGATCCTTGAGGCCCCTTCCAACCTAAACCCTTCTATGATTCTATGATTCTATGGTAAAGAAAGCAGCAGACTCACTAAAGCCTTTTTCTCCTGCTTCTGTGTCTGGTAAACCTCACTTGGATATCGGTGTGGGAAAAGGACATTTGAAATGAAAAACCAGGCTTGCAAGAAGACACACAGGGGACTTCAGGGGAGCAATCTCAACAAGCACCACCAGTACAGGGCTGCCCTGCTGGAAAGCAGCTCCGTGGAGAAAGACCTTAGAGTCCTGGTAGACAGCAAGTTCTGCATGGGCCAGCAATGTGCCCTTGTGACCAAGAGAGCCAATGGCATCCTGGGCTGCATGAAGAGAAATGTGGTCAGCAGGGCTAGGGAGGATCTTCTCCCCCTCTGCTCTGCCCTATTGAGACCACACCTCCAATATTGTGTCCAGTCTTGGGCTCCCCAGTTCAAGAGAGACAGGGACCTGCTGGAGAGAGTCCAATGGAGAGCCACAAGGACAACTGTGGGACTTGAGCATCTCTCCTATGGAGAGAGATTGAGAGCCCTGGAGCTGTGTAGTCTGGAGAAGAGAAGACTGAGAGGAGATGTGACCAATCTCTACAAATATCTGAGGGGTGGGTGTCAAGTGGAGGGGGAAAATCTCTTTTCAGTGGTGCAATAAGACAAGGACCAAGGGCTACGAACTGGAACAGAGAAGGTTTCAGCTCAACATGAAGAGAAACTTCTTTACTGTGAGGGTGACAGAGCACTGGATCAGGCTGCCCAGAGAGATTATGGAGTCTTCTTCTCTGGAGACTTTCAAAACCTGCCTGGATGCATTCCTGTGTGAACTACCCTGGGTGATCCTGCCCTGGCAGAGGGGGTTGGACTCGATGGTCTCTGGAGCTCCCTTCCAACCTCTAAGGTTCAGTGATGCTGTGACTCAAAAACTGTTGCTACAAAGGAGGCAAGATCCACTTTTCAAAGGTGCTTTCTCCTGCACAAGGGATCACTCATATCTGTATGGGCTCTGCCAAACACTGCATCTTTCTAATACCAAAGCTCTTTTATTACTTTTGTCCATAGGCTCTTTGAAGGCTTGGAAGGAGCAGAGTTTGCTGGCCCATGGCTTGTCTTGTGCATGCCAGGCTGCATCGACTTCCCTTTCATTCCTATGAACAGTAAACTCAGTTCCTCAAGAAGGCTCAGAAGGACTTACTGTTTGCATGAAACCATTTTGCTTAGTATTAATTGCATCATAGACCTCTAGTTCTGTGCTAAATTAGTCCTCCATTAGCTTTTACTTTATTTTATCCCTTCAGCTCAGGCTGAAAGGGCTGCAATTACCTGCTTACACATATAACTTCAAAAATAATAGTGCCACATTTTATTTTTGTTGTCCATTGGGCTTTTCCAACTTTCTCAGACTCACCAAAAAGGAATATTCATGGATTTGAAATTTCTTCAGCCAGCTTTTTTCTTTTTTTTGGGTGCTCTTGGCTGCAAATTACGCAGGCCTCCTGATCTAATTTGTTAACATCCTCCTGATTTACTGCTGGAATGAACAGCACTGCCTTGTCTTCTTCTGACAGAACCAATTTTGCCTGATTTTTCTTCAAACAGTGCTAATATTCCTTTACAGGACAGATGGATTTTTGCATGTATTATTGACATGGTTATGATTCTGTGTAGTCGAGACCGAAATCTCTTTTTGTTGTCTTTAACTCTGATGAAAAGAGCTCACTTCTTGCTCCCATCCTTACCATGGACTCATAGAATCAGTCAGGGTTGGAAGGGACCACAAGGATCATCTAGTTCCAATCCCCCTGCCATGGGCAGGGATACCCTACCCTAGATCAGGCTGGCCAGAGCCTCATCCAGCCTGGCCTTAAACACTTTCAGGAATGGAGCCTCAACCACCTCCCTGGGCAACCCATTCCAGGCTCTCACCACTCTCATGCTGAAGAACTTTCTCCTCATGTCCAGTCTGAACCTACCTACCTCCAGCTTTGCTCCATTCCCCTTAGTCCTGTCACTCCCTGAGAGCCTAAAAAGTCCCTCCCCAGATTTTTTGTAGGTATTTGGTATTTGAGGTTTGGTATTGTTCTTATCTTGAGTCTAATACTCATGGCCTCTAATAAAAGTCTTTTTTTGCACAATTGGTTTGATGTATGTAGCTGTTTTCACTCCTGTGCAAGTCAATATTTAGGCTAGCCCAGCTTTCATTCTTCTTTTAAAATCTCTGCTAAGATGTTTTTCAGACACTTCCCAGTTATTATCCACATTTCCTGTCTAATTTCTTTCTCCCAACTGATTTAGCTCCTAATTGCTTTCAGCTTTGCTAAAACTGGCTCTTCCAATCCATCAAGTGTACATATTACTTGTCTGGCCTTAATTCTGATTATAAATTACAAACAGAAGCAAATCATGATCGGTTTTATCTAAGCTCCCTCCGATTTCTTTAGTCTCCTTCTAGGATATTTTATTTTTATCTACAAGGAGAAAACAGTGCAGCACAGCATTCCAAAAGTGTTGGATGCAGCACTTTTCAAGAGCTCATCATTTATGACATATTCCAAGGATATATTAATTTGATGGCATGAAAACTTCCAAACCATGCTTACCCAGATTGAAGTGCTGACATTGCAGGGTCTATTTTTCTTCTTGTTTTATGGCTGCTTAGTTAAGGAGATAGTTTACCTTTTCTTTTGGTAATCACTTGCAGAAGGCAGTAATAAAAGGGGAAAAAAACACCCTACCTTTTCGTATCTCTTTTGTAACACAATAATAGAGAGCTAAAGAATAAGTTAATGTCTGTGAGTCCCTGGTTTTGCTGTATTTCCTTATCTTACTTCTGTGATGTAACATTTTGGGGTACTCAGTTTAGGAGTCCCTGGTTTTGTGTGTGCTGGGCTGCATCAAGAGAAGTGTGGGCAGCAGGGCAAGGGAGGGGATTCTCCCCCTTTACTCTGCTCTCCTCAGACCCCACCTGGAGTCCTGTGTGCAGTTCTGGAGCCCCCAGCACAAGAAGGACATGGAACTGCTGGAGCCAGTCCAGAGGAGAGCCACGAAGATGCTCAGAGGGCTGCAGCAGCTCTGCTATGAGGACAGGCTGAGAGAGTTGGGGCTCTGCAGCCTGGAGAAGAGAAGGCTTCGAGGAGACCTTAGAGTGGCTTTGCAGTATCTGAAGGGAGCCTACAGGAAGGCTGGGGAGGGACTATTGACAAGGTCTGGTAATGTCAGGACGAGGGGGAATGGGTTTAAGCTGGCAGAGGGGAGATTTAGACTGGATGTTAGGAGGAAGTTCTTTACAGTGAGGGTGGTGAGACACTGGCACAGGTTGCCCAGGGAGGTTGTGGATGCTTCCTCCCTGGAGGTGTTTAAGGCCAGGCTGGATGAGGCCTTGAGCAGCCTGCTCTAGTGGGAGGTGTCCCTGCCTATGGCAGGGGGTTGGAGCTGGATGATCCTTGAGATCCCTTCCAACCTAAACCATTCTATGATTCTATGATTCTATGATTTTGGGGTCCTCAGTTTAGGAGTCCCTGGTTTTGCTGTATTTCCTTATCTTACTTCTGTGATGTAACATTTTGGGCTCCCCAGTTTAAGAGGGAGAGGGATCTGCTAGAGAGGGTCCAGCGGAGAGCTACAAGAGTGATTAGAGGACTGGAGGGCATGGCTTATGAGGAGAGGCTGAGGGACCTGGGGCTTTTAGTCTGGAGAAGAGAAGACTGAGAAGGGGTTTAATTAATGTTTATAAACATCTGAGGGCTGGTAAGGAGTGGGGGGAGAGGGTCTGCTCACTGCTCCCTGGGATACCACAAGGAGCAACGGGTGTGAATTTCAGCACAAGAGGTTCTACCTCAACACAAGAGGAAACTTCTTTACTATAAGGGTCCAACGGAGAGCCACAAGGACAACTGTGGGACTTGAGCACCTCCCCTATGGAGAGAGATTGAGAGCCATGGAGCTGTGTAGTCTGAAGAAGAGAAGACTGAGATGTGACCAACCTCTACAAATATCTGAGGGGTGAGTGTCAAGTGGAGGGGGAAAATCCCTTTTCAGTGGTGCAATAAGACAAGGACCAAGGGCTACGAACTGTAACAGAGAAGGTTTCAGCTCAACATGAAGAGAAACTTCTTTACTGTGAGGGTGACAGAGCACTGGATCAGGCTGCCCAAAGAGGTTGTGGAGTCTCCTTCTCTGGAGCCTTTCAAGGCCTGTCTGGATGCATTCCTGTGTGATCTGTGCTAGATTGTGTGGTCCTGCTCTGGCAGGGAGGGTGGACTGGACGATCTCCTTGGGTCCCTTCCAACTCCTAACATCCTGTGAGCCTGTGATCCTGTGAACAGAATTTAGAAAGGACAGAACTGGCTATCCACAGAATGTTTCCCAAGAAAGAGAGCTGTATTACAAATGCAGTATGTTTGACAAGCTTTCATTCTTTGATATTTTAAGAAAGGCGTCTATTTTAAGAAATGGTGTCTGTCTCAGTTTTTTGTACTTGAGATGCTCTCCTCAGTGGAATGCCAGATGGTAAAATGTATTAGAGAGTCAGGCTTAAGTACAACATGTACCCTAGAAATCAGGAAACTAGCTCTTGAGTGGGAGACACTGCTAATTCCATAGGATCCAGGATCTGGCTGTGTATAGTGATAGCTAATGGACAAAAATAGAAACAAGAGCCAACTTTGTATGCTAAGATAGGGAAGATGATCTCATTTTGAGTACATTCTTCAATCGTGTTTGGTTCCTGCTAGGGTTTTTTTTTTGGAGCACTTTGCAGCTACCTCATTGATGAGCCTGTTCATCCTTGGGTTGTTGATGTTGAGCATTTACCTGGTTCATTTATTTATTTACCTGCTTTTGGTGCAATTATGATTCCATCCTCAGAACTGGATCGATGCTGAAAGGAATCAGGAAGCTTACAGTGTCAAAAGTGTGTTGCATTTCTTGCTGAAGTCTTCCGCTCTTCGTAGAATGAAACTTTTTTGCTTGAGAACTGCCACTGTTACTAACAACAGTAAAAGGATATTCTCCCATGACCTCTAAATGCACAAGCAAATGCACCTCTTGGAAAACAGAGATTTATGAAATCACCCTTTTTGATGAAAAATGTTAACTCCATAGTGCCAAATGTTTCATGAACACGTGGCAGTCTTTGCCATGTTTCATTTTTGTTGCTTCCAGAAAGCTAAGTATAAACTCTTCTGATTCTTCCAGAATAACAGCTTTCTATGTATCTGTTTGAAGCAAACTCCTGTCTCTGAGGTTGCTTGATTAATAAGTTGGCTATGTGATGCCTCCTTTTACAAGTATCTAGTGGATTGAGATCTTCTCATGGTGGCAATGTTGTTGTGTCGTTAGGCATGGAGTGATGGACTGGTGATAGATGGAGAGAGATGAGAGAGAAACAGAGTGATAAGACAGACACATGTAACTTCTAAGCAATTGGGCCTGAAAAGCTTGGATGACCCTTGCTGTACTTGATGATGCTGTGCTCCAAAGGGAGGGTGAGAGTTTAACACACACTGCCTTCCTGATATCAAAAGATGGCAACAGGTTTCCAAATCTAAGGTGATAGCTCTGTTAAGTGCTTTGCTCTGAGAGGCTGCCCTCTGTGCTTAGAGAGCTTTGTAAGGAGTCCTGGGCTCTAACTGCTTGAGCAAAGACCTGTGTTTCTTCATTGCAACAAGGTAGTGTTTAAACCCCAGGTTTAGATGTAGGGCTTCCTCCGATGATGCAAGAAAACCACCTTAAATACAGACTGCCCATGGATCAGGGAAGTTCATGGCATCAGTCCTTCTGTGGGACAGCTTGGGTTTTGGCTGCTGCTGAGCAGTGCTTGCACAACACCAAAAATGTCTCTCCAGTATTCCCCATCCCATCCCCACCCCTTCCCGATCTCCTCCCTGGCCCCTTCAGTTGTCAGCTAGGAGGTGGACGACATTTTGGAGTGGACATAGCCAGGATAACTGACCCCAAATGACCAAAGAAATATTCCATGTGATGTGTGCTCAGCAATAAAATCTAAGAGGAAGGAGGAGGGAGGACATTCATTATTACAACACTTGTCTTCCAGGTCAGCTGCTATGCATACTGAAGCCCTCCTTCCTGTGAAGTGACTGGACATTGCCTGCTGATGGGATGTAGAGAAACAGATCTTCTGTTGTCCCTTGGAGGGAGGACATTCATCATTACAACATTCATCTTCCAGGTCAGCTGCTGTGCATACTGAAGCCCTCCTTCACTGAAGCCCTCCTTCCTGTGAAGTGACTGGACATTGCCTGCTGATGGGATGTGGAGAAACAGATCTTGTGTTGTCCTTTGCTTCTGTGCACAGCCTTTTCTTCTGCTTTGTTAAGCTGCCTTTATCTTGATCTTGGCTAATGAGTTTTTTCCATCTTATTTTCTCCTGCCACTGTCCTGCTGAAGAGGGGAGCTTGGTGAGCACCTGGCATCCAGCCATGGCCAATCCACCACATCAGATGTGTCTTCAATATGCCCCCCCAAAATGGTCATTATGCTACTTGTTTGGGTCACTACTACTAAACACTTAACCAAATCACCTTCCAAAGGCTAACCCTGCTGACAGCTGTCTAAGTTGTTTTCTCTTGGTAACCTATCCCATTTCACTTGCTGTTGGATTTAGAACAAGAAGCTGTAGAGAGAGCACTGTGAAATCAGAGAATAATCTGACTTGAAAATGTGAAGGATATTCCATAAATAAACATCTGACTTGTATAAGAATCAGTCGTGCTACGGGAGTTAATTAACAAACAAGTCATGCCTGTGCTCCCGACTTGTGGCTGCAGTAATCTCCTTGCTTGGTCCAAAGAGCTGAGCATAAATAAGATTGTCACAAAGTGTGTGGTGTGAAGGAGAATTTGGCATTTGGGAAAACAAATTTAAAGCAAGCCCAGAAGTATCACTGTGAAGTTTTCCCTTTGCAAGTGCTGTCACAGTCGGCAGAAAGAAATGGAGAGGCTTATTTACAATTTAAATGTGAACTTGGTCATAGAGGACATTTCTTTTTGCAGGGAGATGCAGATCAAATACGTCCACTGGGTTACAATGTTGAGACCACCCAGGCTTTTGCTAATGCTAGTGTTTACATAAAAAGTTAGAAACAAGCTTCTCTCCAATTAGGAAGCCAATACACAACTGGATGCTAAATTGTTATATACCCTGTAGTCTAAATGTTAATAGCTTTGACCTCCTTCAGTTTAATCTTAATCTCCTTGACAGAGCGTGTGAACTTTGGGTTATGCTTTACAGAATTGTTCCCTTTGTTTTCTTCTCCCCCTTTTGTTTCCAGCAGTGAGTGTGTCACATATTGCAGAGTCAAATGAAAGCCTGTCTCCTTTTTCAATCAGTCATATCACCAAGTATATGAGCAGAAAAACCCTCGTGATTGACACTGCTTCAACAAAAGCAGATTGAGTTTGCAAACGATAAGAGGCAAAGTCACACAAGCAGTGTTTACAAAGCAGTGGAGGAGAGGAAAAAAATGAATGATAAAAGGACTAATCTTATTGTTTTACTAGATGAGAGAACAGTTCTTTGTGTTTGCTCTAGTAGAAGCCCACAGATTGTCTCCCACCTCCTTGCACACTTTTGGCAGCAAAATAATTTCCAGATTCTGTATCAAATGCTGACTGGTAGATTAAAAAGAAGAGGCTCTGGAATGCTTGGGAAGGCTCAGAAAGCAGGGGAGTAGCCCACACATGATAGCACAGGCATATGCTACCTACAGCATGCTATGTAATCGAATGTCATCTCCCTTGTGAAGAGGAGATGAGGTATAAGAGCAAGAAAAAGAAACAAAGCTGTGTGAAAACATGCAGAACTGGCTGTTCTCAGCTACTTCCTGCAGCATCACAATTTCACTGCTGTCAGGAGACTTCTTCGTCATTTCTTCCCTTTTAGGGAGGTCAGACCAAGAGCAGTCCTAATAAAAGAGTCTCAGTTTTCAGCCCACGCTCCTGGTGCTGGGGTGCTTGTGTGGTAACACTGCCAGCACAGGGCACAGCAGTACCGTTTCCACTCCTTGGTGCCCAGTGATGACTGGGGCAGATCCACCGAGTGTTGGAGTAGTTTATGTTAGGAGCGACTTCTGGACGTCACGTAGCCTCTCACAAAGAAGTGTTGACTCCCCAGAGCACTGCTGACATTAACTACTGGAAAGCACTAGGGTGACCCAGCAGGGCTCTTTCAAGGCAGCACATCTCTGCTGTGTGATGGCCATTATCGAGTGCACAGGAGGCAGGACAAAGAACTAAAATCCAGGACTATCTCAACAAGCGAAGGACAGCATAACCTTGCTTTCCAGCTCCTGTACTGTTCATTAGTTTCATGGCTTAATTCCTATCTCTTACTAGCAGAGCCAGGCAGCTTTGTCCTTTCAGCAGCTGAAGTCACACTGCCTTACCACCGCTCACCAAAGGTTGCTGAATGAGGGTTGCCAATTTCTTTCTTTTCAAGATAAAGCCTGCCAGCTGAGTTATGTCCTTCAGCAACCCTATGAGGAGAGGCTGAGGGAGCTGGGGTTGTTTAGCCTGCAGAAGAGGAGGCTCAGGGGTGAACTCATTGCTGTGTACAACTACCTGAAGGGAGGCTGTAGCCAGGTGGGGTTGGTCTCTTCTCCCAGACAACCAGCAACAGAACAAGGGGACACAGCCTCAAGTTGTGCCGGGTGAGGTCTAGGCTGGATGATAGGAGGAAGTTGTTGGCAGAGAGAGTGATTGGCATTGGAATGGGCTGCCCAGGGAGGTGGTGGAGTCACTGTCCCTGGAGGTGTTCAAGAAAAGACTGGATGAGGCACTGAGTGCCATGGTCTAGTTGACTGGATAGGACTCGGTTGGACTGGCTGATCGTGGAGGTCTCTTCCAACCTGGTTGATTCTATTTTATTCTATTCCATTCTATGAATAGCTAACTGTGAAAGAACCAGTTGTCATAGTCTTTATTGAGATGCACATAGAGCAGGCAGAGCAATGGAAGGTAAGAGTAGACTAATAGAATGACTGTCCCTTAAAAAGTCTCTATGGAGTATACTCAGTGTGTCTCTCTAATGTAACTGTCCCCACAGGCAATATGAGAAGCTGCACTCACACTGAAGGGATAAGACAGCCCTCAAGTTTCATTGAAACCTTCCATTTCAGCCCACTCTGCCGCACTAAATGGGCCATTGCTACTTCTAAAGAACATTACTTGAGTTAAAGACAGGAACTCTAATGGGGGACAAACACTGGCTGGCTAAGGGATGAAACCCAGGTGATTTTAGTCTTATCCAGAACAACTTTGAATAATGGAAAATAATATAAGTGATTTGGATAGTAAGAAAGAGCAAAAAAAAAAAGGCATTCTGGCACATATTACTGACCCATGTTCAAATTGCTGTTGTTTAGCAAGTTAGCAAACAGCAGCAAACCCACAGAAACTGTGCCTGTGTGTGATTTTAGCCTATGGAAAATGTGAATACATTTGGTTTAGGGTAAGATTCTTTCACTATGTGCTAAGATAAGCCAACATTTAAGATATACATATCTGTATCTATCTGTCTATGTTCCTGGTAAATGTTTGCATAGGGGTATGTTTAATATCCTCAACAAAGTTCAGAATTTTAGAGGTTGGAAGGGACCTCCAGAGATCATCAAGTCCAATGCCTCCCCCACAAAGGCAGGATCACCCAGGGTAGCACAGAAAGGAACGCATCCAGGCAGGTTTGGAAAGTCTCCAGAGAAGAAAACACCACAACCTCTCTGGGCAGCCTGTTCCAGGGCTCTGTCATCCTCACTGTAAAGAGGTTTCTCCTCATGTTGAGGTGAAACTTTCTGTGTTTCAGTTTGTAGTCATTTCTCCTTGCCTTGTTGCCACTGACCACCAAAAAGGGATTGACTCCATTCACTTGACACCCACCCCTCAGATATTTGTGCACATTGATCAGATTTCCTCTCAGTCTTCTCTTCTCCAGACTAAACAGCCCCAGGGCTCTCAGGCTTTCTCCAGAAGGGAGATTCTCAAGTCCCACAGTCATCCTTGTGGCTCTCTGCTGGATTCTCTCCAGCAGGTCCCTGTCTCTCTTGAACTGGGAATCCCAAAACTGGACACAGTATTGCAGGTGTGGTCTCACTAGGGCAGAGTAGAGGGGGAGAAGAACCTCTCTAGCCCTGCTGGCCACAGTTTCCCTGATGCAGCCCAGGATGCCATTGGCTCTCTTGACCACAAGGGCACATTGTTGGCCCATGCAGAACTTGCTGCCCATCAGGACATTAAGGTCTTTCTCCAGGGAGCTGCTCTCCATCGGGACAGCCCCAACCTGCACCGGTGCCTGTTATTATTCCTTTCCCAGCTGCAGGACCTTGCACTTGTCCTTCCTGAACTTCATGTACAGCTATTTGCTAATTGGTGATAACACGATGGGGTGGCTGAGCTCTGCCTCCCATGTGTGCCGCATCACACTCATGAGCTACTCTTGTAAATGTCCATGAGTTAATAAGCAAAGACCCTGGCAAACCAATGATTGTTGCATGGAAACATCTGCATTGAAAAATAAAGCTGAGAAACATTTTGCATTGTCAATTGCTAACAGTTAAAGTACTCCTCTGGTACATTAGTTACAGTAATTTGGGCGTTTTGGAACGAAAATGAGTAGCTGCAACACAGACACACACACAATGAGTATCAGCTAAATCAATCAAAGCCTAATAAACTTTTATTAAAAAGAGACATTGCCCTCAGGCAATTCATAAACCAAGTCCCCAAATCTGTATAGACAGTGCAAATAAACATAAAATGATTCTTTAAGGGAATAATGAAGGGTTCTGTCAACAACAATAAGAGAGCAAAGCAGAGATGTATGTTTGTGCGAGAAATTGCACAGCTTCCATTGCTCAGAAAGCCTTTGGCATTTCTTTTTTGATAAAAGGAAGTACTAGATGCAAGAAATGAGTTAGCCACACAGAAATGTCTTTCTTTTCTTTTCTTTTTTTTCAGTGTATGCTTCCCATTCTGCCAAATTTAGAGTTTAGCATTGCTCCAAACGGGGCTTGGTAATCTGCGACACAGCCAAACTACTTTGGGCTGGGATTTGTCTGTACACCTAAGTTCAGTGGAGTCCACTCTTGCTCTGTGTTCCTAGTGGACTACCTCTGAAAGACAGAGACCTCCCTGATGCTTAAGCAATACATTTCAAGCTAATATTTCTTTTTTTCCCCTCCCCAAACCCATCTATTTTTATTTCTGTAGAATCATAGAATCAACCAGGTTGGAAGAGACCTCCAAGATCATCCAGTCCAACAGCCCTGTCCAATCAATGTGTCACATTGCTGCTATAATGTAAGTTATTAGAAGAGACATCCTTCATTTTCTTTTCTTTTTGAGTTCCTTTTAAGTATAAACTTACCAAAGCCCCATAACAGATCTGGGTCAAAAGATGATGGTTTGAAATGGGATGTTTATTCAATGATTATCCATTGGAAATGAATATGAGGGCAGAGGGTTGAACTGCAGGTCACAATCAAAACCTGAGCCAGATGTCAATTGGGCACTTGGATTTTGCTCCTTGCTGGTGAACTACTGTGCCTTTTGAACTAATAGATCTTAAAATGAAATGGAGTCTTATTTTATCCTAGAGGGTATTTATTTTAGAGTGGATCCAAAATGTAGAGGTGGGGGGGTGGAAAAAGCCAACTCAAAACATCATGAAAGACAGAATGGGTGATACCTGAGTGATTTTTGAATCACATTGTGCTTCTGAACCAGCAGCTGGAAAAGACATACCCAGTCACAGAATCACAGAATTTCTTAGATTGGAAAAGACCTCCAAGCTCATCGAGTCCAATCCTTAGTTTCACACTGACAAGTCCTTGACTAAACCAAATCCCTCAGCACAACATCTAACCACCATGAATTGCTGTGGTTGGAAAGGACCACTAGGATCATCCAGACCAACCTTCCTCCCACCATCCTTCATCACTAGACCATAGCCTCAAGCACCACATCCACTCTCCTTTTAAACCCCTCCAGGGATGGTGACTCCACCACCTCCCTGGGCAGCCTGTTCCAGTCCCTGACCACCTGCTCAGTAAAGAACTTCCTCCTAACATCCAACCTAAACCTCCCCTGATGCAACTTGAGGCCATTTCCTCTTGTCCTATCATTAGTAATTTTGAGAAGACACCAGCTCACTACAACCTCCTTTTAGATAGTTGTAGAGGGCAATAAGGTCCCCTCTCAGCCTCCTCTTCTCCAGACAAACAACCCCAGTTCTCTCAGCTGCTTCTCATGGGTCATGTTTGCCAGACGTCTCCCCAGCCTTGTCGCCCTTCTCTGCACCCACTCCAGTCACATCAATCCCTCTCAGATATATGCTTCCTTACAGTCTCTCCCTCTAATCCTCTTTCCCTCCTTTTGTTTCCTTTTCCCTCTTTTCTTTTCTTTTCTTTTCTTTTCTTTTCTTTTCTTTTCTT
Source organism: Tricholaema leucomelas (assembly GCA_013400475.1). Taxonomy (NCBI): domain Eukaryota; kingdom Metazoa; phylum Chordata; class Aves; order Piciformes; family Lybiidae; genus Tricholaema lacrymosa; species Tricholaema leucomelas. The sequence continues at coordinate 153,864 of WAAF01018535.1, read as the reverse complement.
TTCTTTTCTTTT
>WAAF01018535.1:84469-153574 GCA_013400475.1 Tricholaema leucomelas | reverse complement strand
CCTTTCCTTTCCTTTCCTTTCCTTCCCTTCCCTTTCCTTCCCTTCCCTTCCCTTCCCTTCCCTTCCCTTCCCTTCCCTTCCCTTCCCTTCCCTTCCCTTCCCTTCCCTTCCCTTCCCTTCCCTTCCCTTCCCTTCTCTTTTTCCCTTTCCTTTTCTTTTTTCCTAATATCACACCTAATGCTCCTCTTAATGGTATTATTGTTGATATTATTACATAGGGAAAGATTAGTGCTATGATTATTGAGTGCAGTGCAGAGAGGCAAAGAGGTTGCCTCACCTTCAAGGACAGACCCAGAGACTTAGAAAGAAAAATCAGGAATTCATGCAGTCTCCTAAATCTAACTGCTGTTTGACATTCATCAGAGCCAAGAGGTACTCAGTACATTTAGAGTCAAGGTGCCTAGATAGGAAATTAATAGCTCAGTATGAGGCATCTCTTTTGAACACCTGAAGGTTATGAGAAATGAGGACAGGGATCTAGAATGCAAATTGTTCTGTGGCTGTTACTAGCTGCTGCTGTAATAAGCAAACTTTATTATTATGATTGCCAGGTAACTGCAGCCTTTATAGAGACCAATAATGAATGCAGGGTTTATTATTGTTGTATTTATGGTATTAAGAATTGATGGGACACGAATTAAGGTAAGGCATTTGGTGTGGTAGACAAGACCTTTGGGAAACTTTGGAAGCTGATGAATCAGAACTCCTGTAGTAGAGCTTGCAGAGATCATCTGTGGATTTGGGATCCTGATTTGCCTTTATTTCTTGGAAGGAGAGTGGGAGGTCAGATCTTCAGCTAGTTACTGGAAACCACATGGATGCTTCTCAAAGCTATGGTCAGTGGCAGGACTTCAAGATAACTCATGGCCAAATACCACAGGATCTTGTGCATTGCTACCCACATGAATTCTGCTCTGGACTTGTTTTGGTGGCATATGATAGTCTTGTGCCTAGTCCTGGGACAAGCCCTGAGCTCTGCCCTGCCCTGCCCTGCTGCAGCCTATCCCCATACTGCTGAAACATGGGAAAGGTGATTTGCCTTCTACTCATGAGAGACCAATGGACAGAACTTTCCAAACTGTGAGTTCCTGCAGGACTCTAAAGGGCAACTGAGTTCCTTTTCTCTGTTTACACATTCCTTGGTGCCAAACAGGCTTTGTTGTCAGAAGCAGAAGTTCATTCAGAAAAGATATCTGCCTTATGAGTACTGAGTTTTGACGTTATCATTGCACTGCCTGGATACTGCAGATTTAGCACTGTGCTTCACAGAGCAGAACAAGGATTCTCACAAGGATTGCATTGAGAAAGCAAAAAGCAGAGCTGTAACATATTGTCATCTCTTTGTGGCTGAGGATAGTTGGGTATCTTAATTAAGCTTCAGAGGTGCCTGGGAAAACCATGACAGCAACAAATTCTTATTGGTGATTGCTAATCACTAACTGGTCCACCAGTGGTGACTTTAAACAGCAACAGAGCCCCTGATAAACGAACATGGGAAAGAGGTTTAAATCTCTCTTGGGATGTGTTGCATCATGAGAAAAACATACTCCATCTGTGAGCTGAGGAAGGAGACACAGCACTAAGCTGCTGCTGTGAGTTTGTGTGTGTGAGGAGTGTATTTAAACCCTGCCAAGACAAGAGACCTGGCTTGTGTAAGTGTGCTCTGTTCGTTTTCCTTGTCTAAAAGGGCTAACTCTAGCTCCTAGTTGAGAAACCCCAATCCATGCAACAGCATTTGAAGTCTGCAACAAGGATGTGAGAAAATCACAGATGAGAGCCCAGAGTTTAGTTTCAGGTTTTAATAATTATTTTTATAGCTGTGATTTTATATAATGATCAAACCTATAAATGCACAGGAACTTAGATATAATACACTGCATCCATAGACTCATAGAATCAATCAGGTTGGAAGAGACCTCCAAGATCATCCAGGCCAACCTAGCACCCAGCCCTGTCCAATCAATTAGACCATGGCACTAAATGCCTCATCCAGGCTTTTCTTGACCACCTCTAGGGATGGCGACTCCACCACCTCCCTGGGCAGCCCATTCCAATGGCAAATCACTTTCTCTGTCAAGAACTTCCTCTCAACATCCAGCCTATACCTCCCCCAGCACAAGTTGAGACTGTGTCCCTTTGTTCTGTCACTGGGTGCCTGGGAGAAGAAACCAACCCCTACCTGGCTACAGCCTCTCGGTCATTTCTATTCTGCTTCAAGTGTAGCCATTCTCTCAAAAGTGCATCTGTAAAAACCTCTGAGAGATAAAAGGCCAACTATTTCCTAAACTGTAGTCTTTCAGTGTCTCAAGGGGGCCTAGAAGAAGGCTGGGGAGGGACTATTGACAAGGTCTTGTAATGACTGAATGAGAGATGATGGGTTTAAACTGGCAGAGGTGAGATCCAAACTAGATGTTAGGATAGGGTTCCTTACTGTGAGGATGGTGAGACACTGGCACAGGCTGCCCAGGGAGGTTGTAGCTGCTCCCTCCCTGGAGATGTTCAAGGTCAGGTTGGATGAGGCCTTGAGTGACCTGTTCTAGTGGGAGGTGTCCCTGCCTATGGCAGGGGGTTGGAACTGGATGATCTTTGAGGTCCCTTCCAACCTAAACCATTCTATGATTCTATCATTTCCTTGCAATTTAGGTTATAGCTCACTGGAAGATGCTGTAAAATGAGTTTAATAAGCCCTCCACATACTTTGGAAATGGTGCCAGGGGGTAGCACAAAGTAACCAATGAATTTAATTCTAACTTTAAAATGTTAAGCCCTCATAGTATAAGGAATTGATCAGAACTTTCCGAAGTCAATGGCAAGGTGGGCTTGAATATTTGTGGACTTTGGGGCACACCCTCCAAAAAAGGAAGGATTTGAAATGTCACTGAAAAATTCATTAGACCATGATTGCATATGGAAGTGTTTGGGAAACTGTTGATCCAGACCCTGCTTGTTTGCATTAGAAATGTTAAATGATGAGCAAAGAAGGGTGTATACACATTTAGGTATTTGTGTTCCTGTCCCTTGAGGTAGTGGTTTTCTTTTTTACATTAGAGCTTGTAACCTGCAAGAGAGCAACTTCTCGAAGGCTGCTGCACCCCATTCCTACCTACAATGGATTGTAGGAGGTGTAAGCAGAGCTTTGATGTTGTTCCTCACATGCATGTGTCTGCAGCTTAGCTTGCTAGAGCAGAGGAAGAAATGAAAGAAGAAAAAGTACCAAGAATATGCCCTGCATAGCAGAGAGAAATCTGCAAGCACATCTACCTTCCTTAAAAGGGTTTTCTCCTGCCCGCTTGTGGCAAAGCCATTACTGAGTCCTAAACCAGCTGTGCCCATCAGGTTCTTAAAGCCAAGATCTCAGTCACAAGAAATATCCAAATCCCCTCAGAGAGTGCTTCAGTGTGGATATCAGATGGTCAGTCTGAAATCCTTTGAAGAGTTCTCCCACATTCCAGAGTAGTGGTGCAGGCTAATAACAGTGCTGGAGATGAAAGATGTGGGAGGTTTGATCCAGCAGCTGGAAAACAAGTTGTGCTATTTGAAGCTTACAGAGTTCAATCTCTCAGCTTATCTGAGAGGAGACTGAGAGGTGGCCTGATCATTACATCTAGGTACTTACACATGGAAAAGAGATCCAATAGCAGAGGCTTTCCGAGCTTGTTGACAAGGACCTGACAAGATCTGTGGCCAAAGAGACAAATTCAGCCTTGAAATAAGCCTTAGCTCTCGAAGCAGAGAGGATAATTGAACTAAGCAACGGTCTGCTAAAAGGGCTGGAGGGGTGAAAAGCTAAGGATGACTCAACACAGATTTAGATCTTAAAAATACAATTCAAAATCCTTCTAGGAGGTGATTTAAGCCACAGTCTGGGAAAAAAAAGTTTGCATCCAGCAGGCCTGTGAGCTCAGGTAGAACAGTTGCAATTATCCTTTCTGACCTTAATGCTTGTAAAAGTATGAATCTTTCATTCATGTCATCTTCCGTGGCACAGAAAAGAGATAGTAAGTTCTATACTGCCCTCAGAGTGCCCACAACACCTGCCTCCAGACAGCCACTGCAACCAAAGCTTAGCAAGGCTTCAGAGGATCAAAGAAAGGATTTCCACCATGCACTGGGCAGATGGGCTCCTGTCCTGATTTCCTTTTGCTTTTCACCTTGTTCGGAAACATCAGAGGTGGCTGCAGCTGGAGGCAGGGAAACAGATGGGTAGAGCGCAGATGCTGGATGTTATTTTCCATCTATTTACTCCACAGATCTCCAGATTTGTCATTTCTAAGTTAGATCAGCAAACACTCTCAGTTATGTTGCTTTTATTTCAGGGGTTAGGCTGAAATAATTTGAATCTCCCTTTTAACCTGTTCCCCGTCACAGAATCACAGAATCAAGCATTCAGGTTGGAAAAGACCTTCAGGATCACCAAGTCCAAGCAATAACCTTTCTCCACAAGGTTCACCTTGAAGCATGTTCCCAAGCACCGCATTCAAATGACCTTTAAACGCATCCAGGGTTGGTGACTCAACCACCTGCCTGGGCAGCTCATCCCAATGCCTGAACACTCCTGCTGTGATTTTTTTTTCCTAATGTCCAGTCCTAATGTTCAGGTATCTGAAAGCTTTTGTATCCTTTCTTTCTTTTTCTTTCCCCCCCATCCTTTTCTTTCTTTCTTTCTTCTTCTTTCCTTTCTTTATTTTCTCTTTTTTCTTCTTTCTTTCTTTTCCTTTTTCTCTTTTCTTTTCTGTTTTCTTTCTTTACTGTTTTCTTTCTTCTTTCTTTTCTTTTTTCTTCTTTCTTCTTTCTTTTCTTTTTTCTTTTCTTACTCTTTTCTTTCTTCTTTATTTCCTCTTATTTATTTTCTCTTTTTTTTCTTTTATTTTCTTTATTTTCTTTTTTTCCTTTCTTTTTTTTCCCTGTTCTCATCTTTCTTTTTTCTTTTCTCTTTTTACTTCTTTCCTTTTCCTTTCATTTATTTTTTTCTTTTCTCTTTTTATTTCTTTCCTTTTCCTTTCATTTATTTTCTTTTTTCTTTTCTCTTCTGTTTTTTCTTCTTTCTTTTTTATTTCCTCTTCTTTTTTTTTCTTTTTTTTTCTATTATTTTCTTTTTTCTTCTTTCTTCTTTTTTTTTCTTTTTTCTCTTCTTACTTTTTTCTTTTTCTTTCATCTTTCTTTCCTCTTATTTATTTTCTCTTTTTTATTTTCTTTTCTGTTATTTTCTTTTTTTCCTTTCTTTTTTTTTCTGTTCTTGTCTTTCTTTTTTCTTTGCTCTTTTTACTTCTTTCCTTTTCCTTTCATTTATTTTCTTTTTTTTTCTTTTCTCTTCTTTCTTTTCTGTTTTTTCTTCCTTCTTTTTTCTTTTCTCTTATTTTCTCTTCTTTCTTTTCTCCTTTTTTCTTTTATTTTCTTTTTTCTTCTTTCTTTTTTTATTTTTTCTTTCTTTTTCCTTCTTTTTACTTTCATTTTGTTTTCTCTTCTTTCTTTTCTCTTTTCTTTCTGTTTTCTCTTCTTTCTTTTTTCCTCCCCCCCCGCTTCTTTCTTTGTTACTCCTCTTTTCTTTTTCCTTCCCCCCCTTCTTTCTTTGTTACTCCTCTTTTCTTTTTCCTTCCCCCCCTTCTTTCTTTGTTACTCCTCTTTTCTTTTTTCCTCCTTTTTTTTTTCACTCTATTCTTTTCTTCTCAAGCTGAACAACTGGACTCAATAAACTATCAAGTCCTTCCACATCACAAAGAGAAACCCATGGGAAGTTCATATACCTATAAGAACAGATGAATGAAAAGGAGGAGATGAGACGATGCCAACACAGCAGAGTCTGTAAAAAACCCCAGCAGAACCACCTCATAGTTTACCCTCCCCAGGTAGCTGAACCAGTGCAGAGCAGAAAAGAGACATAAAAAGCCCTCCAAAAGTGAAATGACCTTGATCTGTGGAAATTAATGTTCAGAAACACAGATTGAATCTTAAACTTCCTGTGCTGCAGTTTCATTCTTGGGAGTAGCTGTTTGGAAGGGGTACATGTGGTAGCTGTAGGTAGGCTTGCTCTGGGAGTTGCTGCTGTATTTGTACCTATTTCTCAGTCAAAGAGCAGGGCTACCATTTATTCAGTTGAAGTGAGTCAAGGGACCTGAAAGAGAGTCGTTCTTTGAAGCAAATCAGAGCAAATAAGCAAAGTGACACACAATTGAAATCGCTGAACCCAAGTCCACAAATTAAGCAAATGGAAGAGTCCAGTGCTGTCCTATGCAGTCAGCCAATCCAAAATGCACACAAGTGGAAATTCAGGGTCAGTGGCTGCCCCAAAAGAAATAAATTGCATCCCCAAACCAAGGCACTTCTGTCCCTAGAACTCAACACTTCCCTAATGCTTTAATAAGCAGCGAGCTGCTGCTCTGTCCTGCTCTGAGCTGCTACTCACAATCCCTATTCCTGCATTAAGATTTCAGGATGTCCCAGATTCCCACCACAATTTCATTTTCCATCAAGGGCAAGGCATTCTAGCCTGTGAGGAAAAAGCCATCCATTTCTCATCTAGCAAACTTTTATCTACCTTGCTGCCTTAAGTATCCAAAGTCACCCAGTCAGGTAAGGTCACTAATCTTGTCTCCTCTCTCTGAAAGTCACCCTATGACTGGAGTCAGCTCTGCCACCAGAACTTCTCTGGGAAATCAAACATTAATGCTAATAGCCAGCAACAGTGAAAAATGTTTTATTTATTATGCATGAAGACAGATTTTTGAAGAGAAATCACAAGAACTGGAGGTGTTCAAGCAAAGCCTGGATGGGGCACTTAGTGCCGTGGTCTGGTCGATTGGATAGGGCTGGGTGCTAGCTTGGACTGGATAAGCTTGAAGGTCTCTTCCAACCTGGTTGATTCTATGATTCTCTTATGTGTCAAATTTTGGGCTTTCCATTTCAAAAGAGATAGGGACCTGCTGGAGAGAGTCCAGCAGAGAGCCATGAAGATGACTGGGGGACTTGAGAGAGATTGAAAGCCCTGGGGCTGTTTAGTCTGGGGAAGACAGGACTGAGAGGAGATCTGATCAATGTATACAAATATCTGAAGGGTGGGTGGCAAGTGGAAAGGGCCAAGCTGGTTTTGGTGATCCACAGCAATAAGCCAAGGAGCAACGGATACAAAGTGGAACAAAGAAGGTTTCAGCTCAACAGGAGGAGAAACTTCTTCAGAGTGAGGGTGACAGAGCCCTGAAACAGGCTGCCCAGAGAGGCTGTGAAGCCTCCTTCTCTGGAGACTTTCCAAACCTGCTTGCATGCATTCCTGTGTGACCTACCCTGGGTGATCCTGCCTTGGCAGGGGAGTTGGATGATTCCTGGAGGTCCCTTCCAACCTCTAAAGTTCTGTGACTCTGTGATCCTGCGATTAGAGTCAGCTCTGCCATCAGTCTTCTCTGGGAAATCAAACATTAATGCTAATAGCCAGCAACAGTTAATAGTCTTTTATTTATTATGCATGAAGACAGATTTTTGAAGAGAAATCACCACATGCCATTGAGATTTGGGCACCAAAGGTTTTTTTAGGCTCCTTTAGGAAATACAAATTAATAAGCTAAATATAAATAAGAAGCAGATCATAAATTATTAAATAGAGAAAATGTCACCATTATAATTATTAATTAACAAAACCAATGCATAAACATAAAGAAATAAATGATAAGCACAAATGTTACAGGGAGAGGAAACTTAATAGCCAAGATTATTGCAGAACTTTATGTGCTGCTTGCCACATATACCAGAGTAATACTTCCCTTAAATCCTTTTCCTAATCACTGCAGACTAAAATTGCCACATCTTGGGAGTGCTGCAGCAGCAGAAGTGGTTCTGTAGGTATGTTGTCACAAGTGGAGCTCATGCACTCCACATTTCACTGGTGTCTTGCTGTAATATTCAGAACAAGCTCAGAAGCAGATTTGGTAAGAATTCAGAGCTGTCCAGTGTGGACTTTTAACTTTCAGCTCTTTCACAGATAATTGAGTGTATTTATTATGAATGTGCTCCTTGTTACCTTCGACCACTCCATCCTTCTGCTGATCTTTATCATGTTTCAGAAGGGAAAGTTGGATAAGGCTTTGAGCAAATTGATTTGGTGGGAGGTGTCCCTGCCCATGGCAGGGGGGTTCGAACTAAGATGATCTTCAAGGTCTCTTCCAACTTAAGCCATTCTATGACTCTATGATTCTATGATTCAGTGATTCTATGATTCTATTAATCATAGAATCAGCCAGTTTGGAAGAGACCTCCAAGCTCATCCAGTCCAACCTAGCACCCAGCCCTGTCCAATCAACCAGACCATGGCACTAAGTGCCTCAGCCAGGCTTTGCTTCAACACCTCCAGGGATGGCCACTCCACCACCTCCCTGGGCAGCCCATTCCAATGCCAATCACTCTCTCTGCCAACAACTTCCTCCTAACATCCAGCCTAGACCTCCCCTGGCACAACTTGAGACTGTGTCCCCTTGTCCTGTTGCTGGTTTTCTGGGAGAAGAGACCAACCCCACCTGGCTACAGCCTCCCTTCAGGTAGTTGTAGACAGCAATGAGGTCACCTCTGAGCCTCCTCTCCTCCAGGCTGCACACCCCCAGTGCCCCCAGCCTCTCCTCACAGGGCTGTGCTCCAGGCCTCTCACCAACTTCTCTGGACACGTTCCAGTATCTCAACATCCTCTGGATATCTCATCATTGCCTGGATACCAAAATTAATACAGATTATTAATTGTGCATAATCCATCGCAGGGTCAGAGTTAATTTGGTATAAGCACAAAGGACTTATTACAGAGTAACTTCATAAATAGCCAGCATCTCCTGGAAGATGTCAAGAGGCTCAATGGTGCTCATAAACATGTAAATAGAATTAAGGAAAAGGTTGAGTGATAAAATGGGAGTCACCAATTTCCACTCCCAATGCACTTAGATTAAATAAATAATGAAAGAATTGTTTTAGTCAAACTTTCCTTAGAGCTTTCAGAGACACATAGAAAATACCAGAATACCAGTCAGGCCTTTGGCTTCAAGAGCTCCAAGCATGCTTAAACACACTCAGAATTTTTGAGCTTATGTTTCCAGCTGTGTTCAGGTCCATGTCCAAGTAGAGGCCAGTGACAAGCGGAGTCACTCAGGAATCAGTCCTGGGACCAGTCTTGTTCAACATCTTTGTGGGTGCCATGGACAGAGGCATTGAGTGCACCCTCAGCAAGTTTGCTGACAACACCAAGCTGTGTGGTGCAGAAGACAGGCTGGAGAGAAGGGATCCATCCAGAGGGGCCTGAACAGGTTGGAGAGGTGGGCACAAGCCAAGCTCATGAGGTGCAACAAGACCAGGTGCAAGGTTCTGCAGCTGGGTTGAGGCAATCCCAAGCACAGATGTGAGCTGGGCAGTGACTGGCTGGAGAGCAGCCATGAGGAGAGGAACTTGGAGGTGATGTTGGGCAAGAAGCTGAACGTGAGCCAGCAGTGTGCATTTGCATCCCAGAGGGCCAACCAGGGCCTGGGCTGCATCAGGAGGGGTGTGGGCAGCAGGACGAGGGAGGCGATTCTCCCCCCTACTCTGCTCTGGTGGGACCTCACTTGGAATAATGTGTGCAGCTCTGGGCTCCCCTGTTCAGGAGACACAGGGATCTACTTGAGAGAGTCCAAAGCAGGGCTACAAGGATGGTGAAGGGACTGGAGCACTGCCTGATAAGGAAAGGCTGAGAGACCTGGGACTGTTTAGTCTGGAGAAGAGAAGACTGAGAGAGGGTCTAATCAATGCCTATCAGTATATAAATGACAATTTTGGAGAAGGCAGTCCAGCACTTTATAGACAGCTTTAATGGTTGCTTTTAGCCTGGAAGCATGAAGCTTGCAGATAAAATGGGAGGTGTCTGGTGGATATTGTGAACCTGCATGGCCAGCAACAAAGTATGAGTGCGATCACAAATGTGCTTGCAGCATATACTGAACAGGCTACTGTTCTGAGTGTGGTGGTTTAAGGTCCTCTGCCTTCACCAGTCTGAGCAGCAGTGCTGGTAATAACTGCTCCTGATGCATGCTAATCCTGAGTCCTAGGGATCTTTTAATATCAGAGAATCACAGAAGCATTCAGGTTGGAAAAGACCCTCGGGATCGCCAAGTCCAAGCCATAACCCTACTCGACATGGTTCACCCCTGAACCGTATCCCCAAGCACCACATCCAAACGACTTTTAAACACTCAAAAGGTAGGAATTTTAGTTTGGGCAGTTTCTGTCTGGATTTTATGCCATGAGGAAATCTGAAGCATGTGCTGATAATTTTCAGTGTGGTTGGCCAGAGGGAAAAATATCCAGTGGGAAATGAGAAACACACATGTTGATGTACCTGCATTTAAGATGTCAAGTGCCCAACTGATGTTCTTTAATGACTGTCATATTTAACTCCTTATCTGAAGAGAGGAAGGGAAAAACATCTCTCACATCAACTTATTTTTCCCAGATGAAATTAATTCCATAAAAATATTGTCTGGATGCCATTCCTCTGTGACCTGAGATAGATTCCATGGTCCTTCTCTGGCAGAGGGATTGGACTCGATGAGCTCTTTGGGTCCCTTCCAACCCCTGACATCCTGCGATGCATTTTATGTTGCTGCTGAATTAAAATGCTACCAGAGAGGTGGTGGAGTCTCCATCTCCAGAGACATTCCAAACCCACCTGGAAGTGTTCCTGTGTGACCTTTACTAGGTGAATGTGCCTTGGCAGTAGGGTTAGACTTGATGATCTCCAGAGGTTCCTCCCAACTCTTACCATTCTGTGAATTCAAGAAAGTTTCCTTCCCTTTCCTTCCCCCCCCTTTTTTTTTTCAACAGGCCTTGCTTTGAAGCTCTAAAGAACCTGAAATGTGAGCACATATTTCAGTCTAATTTACACCTTATCACCTTATTATGCTTTGTTTTATTCCTGAGGGTGCAATTATGGGGAAATAATTTTACTTTAACCTCTTATAAATTAGTTTTGGATTCAACCCAGAATTGTAACGATCTCAAATTTTGTGTGTTGTGATAAATGCCAGAATTTGGTTATAGTATAACCCTTGCAAGCTGGTATAGTTCCACTGGTAGTGTTTGGTACCTGCATTATTTATGTTGGCAATAATGTAAAAGAAAGAAGAATAAAAATGGAATTTGAGCTGAAAACCCCCCAAACAACCAAGTTTGAAACAGTATCACCAGCTGCTTAAAGTATAATTTGCACTCAAAATCTATTCATAGAATCATAAAATCAACCAGGTTGGAAGAGACCTCCAAGATCATCCAGTCCAACCTAGCACCCAGCCCTAGCCAGTCAACCAGACCATGGCACTAAGTGCCTCATCCAGGCTTTTCTTAAACACCTTCAGGGACAGCAACTCCACCACCTCCCTGGGCAGCCCATTCCAATGCCAATCACTCTCTCTGCCAACAACTTCCTCCTAACATCCAGCCTAAACCTGCCCTGGTGCAGTTTGAGACTGTGTCCTCTTGTTCTGTCACTGTTTGCCTGGGAGAAGAGAGCCATCTGAAAGGAGACTACAGCCTCCTTTCAGGTAGTTGTAGAGAGCAATAAAGTCTGCCCTGAGCCTCCTCTTCTGCAGGCTGCACACCCCCAGCTCTTTCAGCCTCTCCACACAGGGCTGTGCTCCAGCCCTCTCACCAGCCTTGGTGCCCTTCTCTGGACATGTTCAAGCACCTCAACATCTTTCTTAAACTGAGAGGCCCAGAACTGGAGGCAAGCAGTTCTTCCTATGGAGTTCTGATTTACTAGAGGTACAGACTAAACCTTCACTTTCCCCTAGCTCACATTTCATCCTGTGTGATGCCACCAGCCAGACACTGCAGAGCCATGTCAATCTTGCAACTGGAGACAAATTCTGACCAAGACACGGTTTTGAGTTAGTGGTGGGGAAACCTCACTTCTGAGCTCTTTTACATGAAGAGGCAGAAAATGTTGCCAGTCTTCTTTTCTCTGTGTTTTGCTCCACAGCTCAACCTTGATTTGAAGAATCTTATGTTCAGTGGTCACTTACTCTCTAGTACCTTGGGAGCAAGAAGAACATTGTTAAGTGAAATTGAACAGAGTAAAGCACCGAAGGGGAAAGGCTGTCAGGAGCAATTGCTTAAAACCAGAAGGATAGACTACTTAAAATAAGATCTTGTAGGTAGAACATAAGGTAGTCATTTAAATTCTTGGCTTACATTATCAAACTTGTCATTAGCTTTTTAGACAGAGTCTAAGAAAATTTTCAAGTACATGAAGGCAGCAAATGTAACTTTGCTTGATAGAAGATGTTGGCTTTGGTAAACAGATCAGGCAGAATAATTCTGGTTGAAAAAGACATTTAAGATCATCTAGTCCAACCATTATACATTCATTCAATGGATCATTAGCCCCAGTAGAGAATGACTGGTTCTACAAGGAAAGGAAACTGACCACAGCTGGATGAATTAGACCTATTGTCTAAAAAATGGGAACTTGTCAGTTGTGATAAATTCTCATGTAAGATATTGGTGAACCTGCTGTGAGACATTGGCAAATGTGGCAACACAATCATCATCACAGCAGCCACTATAAGAATTTCCAGAACTGGGTCCTTGTGCCACAAATCACAGCAAACATAGGCAGTGAGGTACTCCCTATCCTGAGGTGCCTTCAACAGAAGTGGGAGAGACTGAGGAAGGAAGCAAAGCCAGCAGGACACCCTTATTTAGAGGGAGGTCTTGACTGGTCTCCCACAAGAGAGCTTTTTTCCAGAACACAGAATGAGAAGCAGGTCTGCTAAGCGTGGAGAGAGATTTATGATGGGAAGAAGTTGCACTCTACTGTGCAAAAATAGGTACCTGGGGTAATGCATCTGCCTGTCTTGTGGCACTGTACAATAATGGTGTGTAGGGTAAGGAAGGGAAGTGGGGGATACAAAAAGAAGAGAGATGGAGACAATTCCTGGGAAGTTAGGAACCAACATAGAGCCAGCTGCTTGAGACAGTAACAAATTCAACCTAATTTTCAAAAGAAACAACAAAGAAGAGGATCAGCTTTTGATGGAGCACAGCAGGCAAAGTGTGTAAGTCATCTGCAATCGATAATTTTGCCATAAGGCTAAGCTACTTCCTTGATAAAGAGCTGGCTTTGATGTCAAAAGGAGCAGGTGCCTGTGGGAGGTCAAAGTTTGAAATGAGATTACTCACAAGGATCAGAAAGATAATCAAATCTGCCCACTTCTGTGGCAGTGACATATCAGTACAAAAGACTCAAGTTCTAAATAGCCACAGTCAGCACCGAAAAAGGATAACTGCAAAGTCCTGATGAGAGGACGAAAGTCAAGAATGGTTTCCGAGGGCAACTCATTTCCGACTGACTTGAAAGGACCAAGCTCACTGGCCTGTTAAATGGCTTTTGCTGTTTAGTTGAGAGGGAACTGGAAGCAAGGACACTCAGACCCAGATATACAGAAAATCATGAGCCTTGCAGGGTTAGTAAGTCTTGCAGTCTTAGGAGTGGAGCATACAGAACCAAAGTAAGCAGCCATGTTCCTGTGCAATAAATGGAGAAAATTGATCATGCTTAGTGGGAGAAAGCCCAAGCAAGACAGATGCAAATGCTCAGAAAGCAGAAATGTGGTTGAAATTCCACTTTTCTCATAAAATTACCCATAACTGAGCACTGAGGTAAACTTGAGATACTAACTCATCCCTGTGGGGGTGGTTTGCTAGCTCCTTTGCTCTGTTTCAAAACCCAGCTAGAACAAGAGCTGTGCACCTTCTACTCATGCCCTATAACATGTGGCTATAACAGATGCTTACAAAGTTCAAGGGTTTAAATGCAGAATCATAGAATCACAACATGTCAGGGGCTGGAAAGGAGCTCAAAAGCTCATCCAGGCCAACCCCCCTGCAGAGCAGGATCACCTAGAGCAGAGCACACAGCAATGCATCCAGGCGGGTTTAAGGTCTGGAATTGCAAATGCTATGCTCTTGGGAATGTCCTGGCCTCCAAAGCAGAGGACAGGCTGGAGTGGGGGACATATTCCACTAGAGTTCAAATCATAATGGTGAAATAAATGTAGGGTTAGTAGAGTCAGAAAATAAGGTTCTCCTGGTTTTGCTGAGACAGAATCCCAGGCCAGCCATGGGATGCAGCTCATTAATAGTTCTGAGTCAGCCAAGACAGCTGGCTGGAGTTGGCTCACTGATGTGTCCCATACCATGAGCATTACACTTGTAAAAAGGGGGATTTTTGCTGAGGAGAGGGGAGTCTGTGGTGGTTTGGGTGTTACCCACCCTCCCCCCTACACACACTTTGGAAATCACCCAGACTAGACTCAGCCAGCTCTGGATATTTGAATGAAGCTTATATTTACAGCTTAGCTCAATATACAAGCAGATATTTGTAGTATATACAGTTATAGACAGAAATATACAAGGTAAAAGGTAATGCAGAAACACAACAGCCCTCCCAGAAACCTGAGTCACAGGAGGGACTCTCAATCACCCTTCCACCTTCTCCCACCCCTCTCAACCTTACCCCAGTCCCAAGGTTCGGCCAGGGGGTTAGGAAGCAAAGTGGATTAATCAGAGAGATGGCAGAGAGGCTAGAGAGAGAAATGCAGCTCCGAGCTCCCAAGCAGAAGTGCCTTATCTATGTTTAGATTCTTGCTCTTACACATCTTAGCAAGTCTATGGGTGAAGTAGACACCACTCTTGTTTCTCTTTCACAGCCTGTAATCTAATCCTTCTCACCAAAACATTCCAGCTAGCTTCAAACTAGCATACTCTGAGAATGGGAATAGCTGCTCTTTGGAGAGCCATGATTTTTGGGTTGGTGTTCACTGTCTGTTTTGTTTGCCTCTGTTAAATAGAATCATCTAAACATTTGGGTTAGAAAAGCTATTCAAGATCAGAGATCTTCAGACATTGGAATGGGCTGCTCAGGCAGGTGGCAGAAGCACCAACCCCGGATAAGGGGTTGGAACTGGATGATTATGAAGCCTCTAGGATTCTATGATAGTGGAGACAACTAAAGAAGGGTAGATTTAGATGAGACATTAGGAAGAGGTTCTTTATCATGAGGGTGGTGAGACACTGGAATGGGTTACCTAGAGAAGCTGTGGACACATCATCCATGGCAAGTGTTGAAGAGCAGGCTGAATGAGGCTTTGAGCATCCTCTTCTAGTGGGAGGTGTCCCTGCCTATGGCAGGGGCAGTGTAACTAGGGTGGTCTTTGATGCCTTCCAACTCAAGCCATTCTATGAGAGAAGATCCACTGTACTGAACTCCATGGAGAGGGACCTTGAAAGTGCTGGTGGAGAGTAAGTTGTCCATGAGACAGCAATGCGCCCTTGTGGTCAAGAAGGCAAACGGTATGCTGGGATGCATGAAGAAGAGTGCATCCAGCAGACTGAGAGAGGTTCTCTTCTTCTACTCAGCCAAGTGAGGCCACATTGGGAGTACTGTGTCCAGTTCTGGGCTCCCCAGTTCAAGAGGGACAGGGATATACTAGACATTGTCCAATGAAGAATACAAGGATGATTAGAGGACTGGAACATCTGTCTGATGCGGAAAGGCTGAGAGACCTGGGCTGTGATCTTAGACATTTCTGACAGGTGGCTGTCAAGATGAAGGGGGCAGTCTCTTTTCAGTGGTGTCCTGCAACAGGACAAGGGGCAGTGAATACAAACTGCAACACAGGAAGCTCCACTTCAACGTGAGGAAAAACTTCTTTACAGTGAGGGTGGTGGAGCACTGGACCAGGCTGTCCAGAGAGCTTGCGGAGTTTCCTCTGGAGACTTCCAAGACCCACCTGGATGTGTTCCTGTGTGACCTGCCCTAGGTGACCCTGCTTTGGAGGAGGGCTGGACTCAATCTCCAGATGTTCTTTCCAGTATCTGAAGGGAGCCTACAGGAAGGCTGGGGAGGGACTACTGACAAGGTCTAGTAATGTCAGGACAAGGGGGAATGGGTTTAAACTGGCAGAGGAGAGATTTAGGCTGGATGTTAGGAGGAAGTTCTTTACAGTGAGGGTGGTAAGACACTGGAACAGGTTTGCCAGGGAGGTTGTGGATGCTTCCTCCCTGGAGGCGTTTAAGGCCAGGCTGGATGAGGCCTTGAGCAACCTGCTCTAGTGGGAGGTGTCCCTGCCTATGGCAGGGGGTTGGAGCTGGATGATCCTTGAGGTCCCTTCCAACCTAAACCATTCTATGATTCTCTGATTCCTACCTCTACCATTCTATGACTCGAAGATAACTGAAAGCACTTGCCACTGCCACTGCCATGTATCAACTTAGTTCATGTCTCTCTTTTTCACAGCAGCAGATGTTTCCTCAACTCTTTGGTGAGGATTAATATGTAAATATTAACCCAGAAAGGATGTCCCTGAGGAACAGTGATATTTCTCTTAGCTAGGAAGTTCTGAATAGAAAATGAACCATTTCTGAGAAAAGGAAATACTTAAGAGCCATCAAGTGTACATTTTTTATGCAGGAGATTGGTGGAGAACTGTGCATTGATTGTTAAATGCTTTCTGGAACATAATGGCCAGCAGAAGTAGAGAGTGAGTTAATTGCTCATGAATATTGAGGAAGGGATTACAAAACAAGGTGCTCTGCACATGCAAGGATGTGTTTATCAAGGAAAAGTTTAGCTCTGTGACAGGAAAACTATTAAGCTACACAAAATTTGGTCTAACATACAGGGTGTGTACTGCAGGTCACAGGAGCTGCAGACTATCATAAACTAAACTAATGAAAAATAGCTTCTGCTGATCTGACACACCTGATGATGATGAACCCTGAGACTGAAAATCTGTCCCATGAAAGGCCTGGAAAACAGACCCTATGAGGAGAGGCTGAGGGAGCTGGGGGTGTGCAGCCTGAAGAAGAGGCTCAGAGGTGACCTCATTGCTGTCTACAACTACCTGAAGGGAGGCTGTAGCCAGGTGGGGGTTGGTCTCTTCTCCCAGGCAACCAGCAACAGAACAAGGGGACACAGTCTCAAGTTGTGCCGGGGAAGTATAGGCTGGATGTTAGGAGGAAGTTGTTGGCAGAGAGAGTGATTGGCATTGGAATGGGCTGCCCAGGGAGGTGGTGGAGTCTCCGTCCCTGGAGGTGTTCAAGAAAAGCCTGGATGAGGCACTTAGTGCCATGGTCTGGTTGACTGGGCAGGGCTGGGTGCTAGGTTGGACTGGATGATCTTGGAGGCCTCTTCCAACCTGGTTGATTCTATGATTCTGTGGTGGGAGGTTAGGATATTTTGTCTCCATCCCCTTTTAATGGTGACTATGTAGTGAGAACAATTCCAGCCTCCCAATTTCAGCAAGCTTTGTAAAACAGGTGTGTCAATACAGGGGCAACCTACCTTGCCATTTACCATCTCCAGTCCAACAGCATCCACCTTAGCACTGCTGACCCCCAGGAGAACGCCGTGCAGCGCCGTGGTACGGAACTCCAGCGTGATGTTCACATCTGAGCGGACTTTGTAACCTTCTCTGACTGCAAAGAAGTAAGGAGCTTCTAAGAGAAGACTTGCAATCCACAGGGCAAAGCACAACACACTGTCCTTTTGAGGAAAGGCTGAGGGACCTGGGGCTGCTTAGCCTGGAGAAGAGCAGACTGAGAGGGGATTTTCTCAATGCTCATCAAGAGCTAAAGGGTAGGGGGGCAAGAGGATGGGGCCAGACTCTTTTCAGCAGTGCTCAGAGAGGTTGTGGAATCTCCTTCTCTAGTGAGGTTCCAAATGCACCTGGACGTTGTGATCCTCAGCAACCTGCTGTGGGTGTCCCTGCTTTAGCAGGAGGGTTGGACTAGATGATCCTCAGATGTCCCTTCCAACTCCCACCATTCTGGGATTGTTATCACAAGGTCCAAAAGCACTGTTAATTACTCTGCCAGGATGGAACCTCGCAGAACCTCTGAGAAGAAAGCTTTTCAAAGTCACAATTCACATTTTATACTGGAAAAGTTCTCAAATACCTTTTCTTTTATTAGATTACTACATCCTCTTTTATTTGTAAGAGCAGAGAAGAGCACATAGTAGTGGAATCACAGAATCATAGGATAGTAGGGGTTGGAAGGGATCTCTGGTGTTCAAGAAAAGCCTGGATGAGACATTTAATGCCATGGTCTAGTTGACTGGCTAAGGCTGGGTGCTAGGTTGGACTGGATGATCTTGGAGGTCCCTTCCAACCTGGTTGATTCTATGATTCTATGATCATCTAGTCTAGCTCCACTGCTAATGCAGGGTCACCCACAGCAGGCTGCACAGGACTTGAAGTTACTTCACAGGTGCCCTGTGTCTTTTATCTCCATGCCCTTCAACAGCCTTTAACTTAGCATCATAACCATGGATATTCTCAGCCAAGGAGAGAGGTAGTTAATTTCTTCCCCAGTGCTGGAATCCTTAGCTCTTTCATTTGTGGAAGGCAGCTTTTAAATGGCCACTTCTGAAAGTATGGAGTGAAGGGACTCAAAAATACATATGCAGGGCATACACTCTGTGTGTGAAGAGTCAATGAATGACTACCAGCTCTAGCAAGGCCTCAAAAGACTATGTTTTCATTAGCATTCATTCAGGAAGGCACAGATTTCATTCCATGACACTTACCAAGAGCAGCAAAACCAGTCCCATCAAAGAAAGTCCCTTCCTGTGCTGTTACATGGCATTTGTTCACAGCAAAGATGGACACAGGGCTCTCCTTGTCCAGGTGCTTGCTGTTAACTGTCATGTCACCAATGCAGGCAGGAATACTGTGAGTCACCTACAGATATGGAAATGAAGGAGTAAAGGTGTAGCATAAACTGTTGCAAAGATGTTTTGCAAGTATGGACTTCTACAAAGTCAAGTGCACATGAGTTGGAACAAACCTCAGTATCAACACAGGGTGGGGGATGAAGGACTAGAGAGCAGCCCGGTGGAGAAGGACTTGGGGGTGCTGGTGGGTGAAAAGCTGAACATGAGCCAGCAATGTGCATTTGCACAGCCCAGAACCAACCGTGTCCTGGGCTGCAAGGAGGGCATTCTGTCCCTCTGCTCTGCTCTGCTGAGATCCCACCTGCAGTGCTGGGTCCAGCTCTGGAGTCCTCAGCACAGGAGAGAAATGGACCTGGTGGAGTGGGTCCAGAAGAGGCCACAACAACAAAGTGAGGGCTGGGACCCCTCTCATATGAGGACAGGGTAAGAGAGTTGGGAGAAGCTCTCCTGGAGAAGAGAAGAGCTTGGAGAAGAGAAGGTTCCATGGAGAGATTACTGAAGCCTTTCAGTACTTAAAAGGAGCCTACAAGAAATCTGGAAAGGGACTTTTTACAAGGGTATGCAGTGACAGAACCAGGGGTAATGGCTTTAAACTGGAACAAGGTGGATTTAGATTGGATGTGAGGAAGAAGTTCTTCACTGCAAGGACAGTGAAAGGTTGGCTCAGATTGTCCACAGAGCTGGTAGATGCCCCATCCCTGGAACCACCCCAGGCCAGGTTGTCTGGGGCTCTGAGCAACCTGCTCTAGCTGCCAATGTCCCTGCTGACTGCAGGGTGGTCAGAACTAGACGATCTTTAAGGTCTCTTCCAACCCAAACCAAGTTATGACATTAAGTACTTCTTTTTGCTCCTGTCAGACAGGATGCTAAGTGGGTTTGATGCAGTCAACTTATTACAGCCCTGCAAAATGTCAGGGACACCTCACAACTCCTAACACTCTTACATTCCCAAGGTTCTTTGGCACATAGTCCAAGGGTAGTCCTCCCATGTACAGCTTCCCCTCCACATCCAAAGTGCTGCCATCTCCCAGAGCACTGACTGCTGCTGATTCCTCTCCATCCACGATGATTACACCTTTCCTTTTAACATATTCTGTCTTTATCTGGAAAACAAAAGAGCATACAAATGTCAGCCAGTGACCTGAAGCAGTCACCCAGTCATCATCTGCCAGAGAAGCAAGCAAAACAACTTGTGAGTGGTTACACTGCTTCGTCACACTGCACTGAGGCATCCTCTTGAAATAGGTTGAGGCCATTTCAGAATGCAACTAAGCAGCTAAACTGCTTCCTTGTGTCCCTAAGTCCATCTGGATGTGAGCCAGCAGTGTAGCCAAGAAGGCCAACAGCATCCTGACTTGGATAAGCAATAGTGTGGTTAGCAAGACTAGGGAAGGGATCATCCCACTATAGTGGGCACTGATGAGGCTGCACCTCAAACACTGGGTACAGTTTTGGGCCACTCATCTCAAGAATTACACTGAGGTGCTGGAGAAGATCCAAAGAAGGTCAATGAAACTGGTGAATGGTCTGGAGAACAAGTTCTGTGAGGAGCAACTGAAGGACCTGGGGTGGTTCAGCCTGGAGAAAAGGAGGCTGAAGGGAGGGAGACCTTACCCAGCTCTCTACAACTGCCTGAAAGGTTAGAGACAAGTGCAAACTGGGCTGTTCTCCCAAGCAGCAAGCCATAGGACCAGAGGAAGCAGCCTCAAGTTGCTCCAGGGGAAGTTTAGGCTGGAGATTAGGAACAACTTCTTTCCCAGAAGGGTTGTCCTGAAACAGGCTGCCCTGGGCCAGGGCAGAGTCATCATTTCTGAGGGAATTAAAAACCTTGTAGATGTGGTGCTAAGGGACATGGTTTAGTGGTGACTTGGCAGTCCTGGGTTAATGATTTGTCTTGTTGATCTTCAAGGTCTTTTCCATGCAAAACTATTGTATGATTATTTAAAGCTACTTGTTCATTGCCTCAGGATACATCAATGAGTTTCAAGGAGGGAGTACTGCTCTGGTCTGCTGCACTCCAGTTGAGCCATCTCAGCTTTTTGAAGTACATCCTCCTACACTGTCATTTTGTGATGGGCTGTCTTGGATTTACTACGACCAAAAACCTTTCCTCTTCTATCCATTATGTTCATTCATGCCTCTGTGCCGCCTTCACTGCACTGAAGCCAGGACCCACGTGCAGGTGAGGGACTTTATTTGAAGCCAACCAGTCCTGACATTGAGTCTTCCTTGGCTTACTTTTAGCCCCACTCAGAATCCTGACCAGGTTCAACTTGTGGTTTCACAAACGCTTGGGTGGCTCAGGGGATGAAATGGGCTGCCCAGGGAGGTGGTGGAGTCGCCATCCCTGGAGGTGTCCAAGAAAAGCCTGGATGAGGCACTTAGTGCCGTGGTCTAGTTGACTGGACAGGGCTGGGATGATAGGTTGGACTGGATGAGCTTGGAAGTCTCTTCCAACCTGGTTGATTCTGATTCTATGACAGGAGCAGATGGCAGAGAACCGTGGAAGTGCTGCTTTCAGCAGCAACACATTATCAGCTTAAACTGATTGTAGAGTTACTGCAACAATCACCCCAGCTGCAAAGTGCTGTGACTCAACTTCAGTTCCCTCAAAAAGGCTCAAGCTTCTGGTTTTATGCCCTGGGTTGCAAAGGCAGATCAGCACTCACATGGAATCTGTTCACTTCTTTTTAAGAGGACAGTGTGAGGATGAGTTGTATGTGAGTACATTCAATTGCAAACATCCAGCTGTAAATCCTGGAGCGTTCCTCCTTTCAGGGTAGTCAGCAGAGCTTAGCTGGGACATCTCTCTCTGACACTTCACACTTACTCGTTTTTTTGCTGTTTATTTCTTCTGCTGATTATAGACAAACAGCAGAAAGAACATTCTGCTGATCCCCAAGGTAGCTTGGAAAGGTGGCAGCTTTGTGTCATTTTGTCACACAGAAGTCACTTAGGGTTCAGGTTTGACACGTGGAAAAAGCAAGGGAAGCTTAGCAGGATGAATATTGTCACCCTCACTTGCCTTAAGACAACAAAACGTGGCCAGAGTGGTTTTTGAATCTCCTGTAGACATCACAGTGACTTCTCCTGAAGCAAGTCATGATCAACAAGAGGTGGGCTGCTCAGAACAGAGGCCCAGAAGCTGCAACAGTTTTTGTACTGGCCCTGAATGCTACCTGACACCTGAAAGCTGCAGCCATAATTTTCCTTCAAACTGCACTCAGGCCAAGTCCTGCCTCTCCAGTCCCCATTAATTGCAAATGTCTACCTTTCTCATGTTGCATGAACCAAGGAAATGAAAAAGTGCCTCCTTAGTAGCAGCAGCTGCTTTGATGTGCTCAGGTATCAAACAAGTAGGAGAAAGTCTGCACCCACAAACCTCTGAAACACTCAGCTCTAGATCTCTGGTAACACAGTGCATAGAGGCTGTGCAATTTCCATCTCTGGAGAGACTCTAAACATACCAGGACACTGTGAACCTAGGCAATATGTTCTGGATCCTACTTTAGTAGGGGGGGTTGGACTACGTGATCTCCAGAGGTCCCTTCTGGCTCCAAACACTCTGTGAATGGTCTCTGTGAAAGAAGTCAGAGTTTTGGAGACTGGATGAGGCACTTAGTGCCATGGCTTAGTTAATTAGGAGGTGTTAGGTGATAGGTTGGACTCAATGATCATAGAATCACAGAATCAACCAGGTTGGAAGAGACCTCCAAGGTCATCCAGGCCAACCTAGCACCCAGCCCTGTCCAATCAACTAGACCATGGCACTAAGTGCCTCAGCCAGGCTTTTTTTGAACACCTCCAGGGATGGTGACTCCACCACCTCCCTGGGCAGCCCATTCCAATGGCAAATCACTCTCCCTGTCAAAAACTTCCTTCTAACATCCAGCCTATACCTCCCTCAGCACATTTCGGAGGTCAATCTGTTAATTCTGTGTAATCCTAGACCTTTCTGTTGGGCTCTTCTCTGGTGAAGATGACTAGTAGCACATAGTTGGTGAACTACTTAAATTCTAAGTAATCTGAGACACCTGACAGGAGCAGGATGCCAATACCGTGACAGGACAAGGAGTGATGGATTTAAATGGAGAGGAAGCTTTAGACTGGGGAGAAGGAAGGAAGTGTTTACACTGAGGGGATTGTGAGACACTGGAACAAGTCGCCCAGATTGGTGGGAGATACCCCATCTATGGACACCTTTCGGGTCAAGCTGGCTTGGGCTCTGAGCAACCTGACTGACTTACAGTTGTCCCTGCTGACTGCAGGGAGGTTGGACCAGATGACCTTCTAAGGTCTCTTCCAACTGAAATTGACCTATTACTCCACAACTAATTAATGAACAATTAAAAATGAAATGATTACATTCAAATCCAAATTGCTTGAATTGTTTTATGCTTTGGTTAAAACCTTTTTACTTTTGCAACACAAAAACCAAAGCTGAAAAGCAGAGAAAAGCCAGCCCAGTAACCCCAAGGAAGACAAACTGCAGTACAGGATTGGGGACCACCTACCGTATGCCATTTCCCATCGTGGATAACAGCAGGGTGAAAAGCCACTGCTTTCCCTTTCCCCAGATCAAATGAGAAGTAGAGCTGTCCCCCATGAAGCTGCAGGGCTGCAAAATCCACCTGGTTTTGGTGAGCCATGTAGTAAATCAGGCCACTGGAGGCAAAGGTTCGGAGGTTCAGCTGGATGGAGAGTCTAGAGAGAGCAAGCAACTCGGTGTTACTGAGAGATGTTCTGCATTGCTAAGGCTTAGCATGAAAGGGAATTCACTATTACAAAAGCCAGAAGAATAGGATTGGCTTTGATTTTAAGAAAACATGATCTACAATGGCTTTCAGGATAGAAATCAGTGCTGTATCCACCAGAGACAGAAAAAAATGCTTGTCAGAGTGAGTTGGGCTTTAAGGAGGATTGGCTCAGCTGTTAGTGACCACAGGCTTGCCTACTGCCCCTAGGAAGGAAGCAATTCCAGAACAACATGATGGCATCCATTATTGTCAGCCAAGCTTGCTGGGATGTAATGGGCAGCCTGAGAACAGAGGGAGGCTTAAAAAGGTAGAGGAGCTGACTGAGCCATTTATTACAGAGCCATTAGGTTCAGACTGCACAGCATCGATCCTCTGCAGTGTCCCTATGTCCAATAGTTTACCACAGAAGCTATAAAGGTTCTTTTCTCAATGCCTGCAGAGGCTCCCTCAGTTGAAATCACAACCTAAAGGATGCTAATTTCATGAAAGAACACTAAGTGGTTTGCAGTCTGCATTTTGAAGACTTTGTTGGGAGCCTCTCAAACAAATAAGAGTGGCAGAAAGGTCACATTTAAAGTCTTATTAAAAAAGATTCTCTCAGGAGTCTTAGCTCCTCAGTGACCTGAAGAATGAAACAGACACAGAAGATGCAACTGCAGAATACCCAGTAGAGAGGGTGAGATGTCATCTGCACTGATGGAACAGAGACCAGCTGAGCTCTGCATGTGGAAAACAGAAAGCAAGAAACTTACAGAAGGGCTTTTAAGTCTGCAGGGGAAAGAAAGCAGAACTCTGACCATGAGTTAGTTAAACTCACGACCACAAACCTAGGGAAGCCACATTAATGACACTGTGGTGGTTGTGATACTTTCTTCCATGAGAAGCTCACAGAAACCTCAAGTTAGGGACATGTTCAAAGCTGGTAATGCATGAAAAGCACTCATGAAAACCATTAGTGTGCTGCTTATAGCTCACTACAAGATAAGACACTCCATGCAGGTGTGATTTAGGATATACTTACTTCTTCCTGACAGTGGACTGATTGAAGAGCAGTGTTAAGTGGCTGCCTTTGGCAAGCCCAAACTGATGGGCACCTTGAACATGACCAGGTAGCTCATCTTTTGCACAAACAACCTGTTAATAGAATTACTTTATTAAGAATAGTCACAATGTGCCTATGCAGAACATTATAAGGAGCACAGTTGAGCCACATGATAATCACAAAGTACAGAGCAACATCAACCAGTTAAACTCCCATTCTGAGATATCTTGAGGCTCAAAAAGCATAGAATCAGAGAATGGTTTGGGTTGGAAGGGACCTTTAAAGGTCATCCAGTTCAACCCCTGTGCATTCAGCAGGGGCACCCAACAGAACATGGTTCCAGGGATAGGGCAACCTGGGCTAGTGCAGCACCCTCACTGTAAAACATTTCTTCCTTCTCCCTAGTCTGAATCTCCACTCTTTTACTTTAAAGCCATCACTCTTTGTTCTGTCACAACAAGCCCTGCTAAAAAGGCTGTCCTCAAAGACACTGAGGTCCTGGAGTGGGACCAGAGAAGGGCAACAAAGCTGGTGAAAGGGTTGGTGAATAGGTCTCGTGAGGAACAGCTGAGGAAATTGGGGTTGTTTAGCCTGGAGAAAAGGAGGCTGAGGAGAGACCTTCTTGCTCTCTACAATTCCCTGAAAGGAGGCTGAAGTGAGGTGGAGGTTGGTCTTTTCTCCCAAGCAACAGGTGATAGGGTGAGAGGGTATGGCCTCAAGTTGCACCTGGGAAGGTTTAGGTTGAATACTACAGAATCACAGAAACATTCAGGTTGGAAAAGCCCCCGAGGATCACCAAGGCAAACCAATATCCCTACTCTACAAAGTTCACCCTAAATCATATCCCCAGGTACCACATCCAAATACTTTTCAAGCATATCCAGTCACATCAGTGACTCCAACATGTCCCTGGGCAGCCCACTCCAATGCCTGACCACTCTTTCTGGGAAAAAAAAATTTCCTAATGTCCAGTCTAAACCTACCCAGTTGCAGCTTGAGGCCATTCCCTCTTGTTCTAGCACTAATTACCTGTGAGAAGAGGCCAGCAGCAGCCTCTCCACAAGGTCCTTTCAGCTAGTTGTAGACAGCAATGAGGTCTCCCCTCAGTCTCCTCTTCTTCAAACTAACCATCCCCAGCTCCCTCAGTTGCTCTTCATAGGATTTATTCTCCAGGCCCTTCCCCAGCTTCGTTGCCCTCCTCTGCACTCACTCCAGCACCTCCGCATCTCCCTTGTATTGCAGTGCCCAAAACTGAACATAAAAAAGAATCTTCACTGGAAGTGTTCTCAAATACCAGAATGTGCTCCCCAGAGAGGTGTTTGAAGTCCTATACCTAGAAGTGTTTCAGAGACACAGAGATGTGGTGCTGAGAGACATGATTTGGCAACAGGCTTGGCAGAGTTAGATAATGGTTGGAATTGATGATCTTAAAGGTCTTTTCCAACTAAAATGATTGTATGATTCTGTCTTTCTTATAGACCCTTTTATGCACTGAAAGGCTATATGAAGATCTCACTGGATCCTTCTCTTCTCCAGGCTGAACAACTCCCAACTCTCTCAGCCTGTTCTCACAGCAGTGGGGTTCCAGTCCTCTCATGATTTCCTTGGCCCTAGTACTAGTTCTAATCATTAAGCTATGTCTCACAGACAGCAGAGTTCTTTTCTACTGAGATCTGTTTGTAGTTTGAGAAGTATCCCTTCACCACTGCCCTTAAAGGATAGCTCTTTGGATAACAAGTGCTAGAAGAGAGGTTTACAATCTCCATGTGAAAAATCTTAAGGGCTTGGAAGAAATTCTCTCCCATTTAGTGCAAATGCAGAGTTTTGTTATGATTTGGGGGATGGAAAGTTAGAGAGAATGAGCCAAAGCTGTATTTCAGCTCAAAGAAGGACAGCTAATTTCTTTTTATAGGCAGGCTTGTGTGAAATGTGTAAAGATCCTGCTTTGTGCTGCCACAGAAAAATGATTTCAGGATGCTTTGGAAAGACTTTGTCATAAAGATGTGCAGCTGCAGAAGGAGAGAAGGAATGGTGGCTGGCCCTCAGGAACAGGGACTGTGGCAGAGGAAAGAGGTGCCAGGCAAGTTTCATTCAGGTACTTCAGAGGAGGCTCGTGCCTCCTCTTGGAAACAGAGCAGAGGCTGCACACAGGAAAATGTGAAGGCTGAGTTACACAGCCAATGCACCATACTGTGGCAGGAGTACACCAAAGATAATGGTTTCTGGGCTTCTGGTGGGGTATTATCACTCCACCTTTTCTTTTTTCAGTGCTGCTGCATGAACGATGGTCAAACCAATGACATTTTCCTTCCAAAAGGCCAACAGGCTGCTGCAAAGGTTCATATCACAGTTTTTCTTCAAGAAATAGTAACTTCAAATCCACACTCACTTAAGTCTGCCCTAGTGAAGCCACATCTGGAGTACTGGGTCCAGTTCTGGGATGCCCAGGTCAAGAGAGATAGGGAACAGAGTCCAGTGGAGGTTATAAAGATGCTGGGGCAACTGGACCATCTCAGAGAGGAGGAAAGGCTGAGAGACCTGGCAATGTTGAGTATGGGGAAGAACAGACTCAGAGGGGATAGAATCATAGAATCAACCAGGTTGGAAGAGACCTCCAAGATCATCCAGTCCAACCTAGCACCCAGCCCTAGCCAATCAACCAGACCATGGCACTAAGTGCCTCAGCCAGTCTTTGCTTCAACACCTCCAGGGACGGTGACTCCACCACCTCCTTGGGCAGCCCATTCCAATGCCAATCACTCTCTCTGAGAAGAACTTCCTCCTAACATCCAGCCTATACTTCCCCCAGCACAACTTGAGGCTGTGTCCCCTTGTTCTCTTGCTGGTTGCCTGGGAGAAGAGACCAACCTCCACCTGGCTACAGCCTCCCTTCAGGTAGTTGTAGACAGCAATGAGGTCTGCCCTAAGCCTCCTCTTCTGCAGGCTGCACACCCCCAGCTCCCTCAGCCTCTCCTCACAGGGTTTGTGTTCCAGGCCTTTCACCAGCTTTGTTGCTCTTCTCTGGATATTCTCAATGGTCAGCAAGAGGGTGAGGGGGTAAGAGGATGGGGCCAGACTCTTTTCAGTGGTGCTCAGTGACAGGACAAGGGACAATGAGCACAAACTGAAACTCAGGGGGTTCCATTTCAACACGAGGGAGAAGTTCTTTGTTGCAAGGAGGCATAAGCCCTGGAGCAGGCTGCCCAGA
Source organism: Tricholaema leucomelas (assembly GCA_013400475.1). Taxonomy (NCBI): domain Eukaryota; kingdom Metazoa; phylum Chordata; class Aves; order Piciformes; family Lybiidae; genus Tricholaema lacrymosa; species Tricholaema leucomelas. The sequence continues at coordinate 125,834 of WAAF01018535.1, read as the reverse complement.
GAGGTTGTGGAGCCTCCTTTTCTGCAGAGATTCCAAACCTCCCTGGACACTGTGATCCTGGACAACCTGGTGTGGGTGACCCTCATTTAGCAGAGACTAGATGATCTCCAGAGGTCCCTTTCAATCCCCCCTGTTCTGTGAGTCTTTGAACCATACCACACAAGAAGCAAACAAGCACAGTCCATACCTCTCTACATGGCTCAACTGCACCTTGCTGTTAAACTCTCCTCTAAGAGGCAGGAACTTTCATGTAATACATACCTTTTTTGTGTCTGCAAGAGGTCTCAGGGGAAGTGGGAAAGCCTGAAGTTCAGGTTGAATCTCACCATCTTCTGGCCATATGGCTGGTTTAGGCTTCTCTGACAAAAAGCAGCTGTCCAAATCCACGCGTTCATACTTCATGGAAGTAGTGAAATACAGAAGCCTGTGTTTAAAGCAAAAACACAACACCTTAGATTTTAAGAAGTGAAATCCCAGAGCAAGCAAGCACAAGGGAGAGTATTTTCCAGGGACTTTGAGCAGCAAGAGGAGAAAGGACAAGCAGCAGCATGGCTGGGACACACAAGGATTGAGAAGCAGCAAATGATCTGTTCGTGGAAGGATGTTAACAGGCAGTATTTGTGGGAAAGCACTGTTTGTGAATGTGCATTAAATTACAGTAGAGAAAGTTGGATTTTCTGCAGTGTCTCTACACATATTAAAGACACTTTTGAATGCTATTGGAAATGCAGTTGCTAACAACTCCTTTTCTGCCTGTTACAAGACCCAGACCATCAAGTACCATGTTTGAGTTAAGTTAAAAACCAGGCAAACAGACAGTGTCATGGAAGAGGTTACAAACTGCAATAATTAGCACTTATGAATGTTTTCCAAACCAAGGCAGCTACTCCTCTGACTTACTCCTTGTTAAAAATCAGGTTGCTGATGCAGCCATGAAAGGAGTCAAGCATTTTGAGCCCTAAAATGCCCTCTCCTGCTGGAATGCCACCCGCGTACAAGTTGGAAATATTCATGGGGCTCATTTCTGCTGATGAACCAAGCCTCAGTTCCGCAGGGTTACTCTCATCCACTTGCACAGTTATGATCCTGAAAAAGATAAAGTAGGGGAAAAAACATTCAAGTAGTGCCTCAGACATTCGTTTGCAAATGAAAAACATTCCTCTCAGCCTCAAAAATGTCCTAAGAAATAAAGATTCCAACCCTTCGGTAACCCTTTGAGTGTCTTAGAACTAGAAGATCTCCTTATCTCCTTTAGATAATATTTAGCATGTGGACTACTGTCAAATACCTTTCTAAATTGTTTTGACAGCTCTGCCTTTCTCTGATACTATTTAGTATCCTTTACTCAAGTGGCCCAGGATGTTGAGAGCTTTCAACTACAGCTTCATCCGTGGCTGTGTGCTGTATACAATTATCATGTAAATCAGAAGATCTCCATTAACAGCAGAAAGACACAGCCCTGATTGTTCCACCTAAAGAGCTGGCAAAGGCAGCTCCTCGGGGAACAGAGCGAGCTGACAAAGGCACACAGTAATTAACCAGGTAGTACCTCTTGCTCCGGATCAGGATGACAGAGTGTTCTTGTCCATCACTGTATGTTCCATTAGCAGCCTGAAGAGTTACTTTCCTAGTACTTGCTCTATCTCCAGCATTAACATGCACGACAAGCTGACCATCAATCAGCATGATGGAAAAGAAGGGCTGCGGATTTAACCAGAAGATTCAATTTTAACTACAACTTCATTTGCTGTCACTCAGGCTTTAACTTTGAAAAGAAAAAAAATCACCTCCAAATGAGCTGTAAACCTTTTAACCAGGCTCAAAGACTAGAAGGGATGTGTTGGTACTTTTTAACCAAACAAACCTTTTAACCAGGCTCAAAGACTAGAAGGGATGTGTTGGTGCTTTTTAACCAAATAAACCTTTTAACCAAACTCAAAGACTAGCAGGGATGTGTTGGTACTTTTTAACCAAACAAACCTTTTAACCAAACTCAAAGACTAGCAGGGATGTGTTGGTACTTTTTAACCAGACTCAAAGACTAGCAGGGATGTGTTGGTACTTTTTAACCAAACAAACCTTTTAACCAAACTCAAAGACTAGCAGGGATGTGTTGGTACTTTTTAACCAAACAAACCTTTTAACCAAACTCAAAGACTAGCAAGGGATGTGTTGGTACTTTTCAACCAGACTCAAAGACTAGTAGGGATGTGTTGGCACCCTCTGAGAGTGCAAAGCCTTCCAAAAGAAAACAGGAGCGGTGGACATTTCTCTGATTGTGGTAAAACTTCAGGTTAAGTTACAGGTTTTTATACTACCACCACCTTTCTACTCCCCTTAGAGGAAGGAAGCAAGGGGCAGATATTCCTTCAAAGGCTTTGTCCTCGGATTCCAGGAGCAACAAAAGTCTGCTGGATATGAGAAAGCTGACCAAACCCTTCAGTAACTTCTTCAGACTAACAGAAGGGGAAAGCAATACTCTCTGTGTGTTTCATATGCAATTTTCCTCCCTGTTGCAAAAAAACATTTTGGGTGCTAATAAGCATGATAGGTCCCTCTTAACTGATCCTTCACTTCTCCTCTGCTACAGTAAGTATCATAGAATGGGTTGGAAAGACATCTGAAGGGCACCTAGTCCAACCTCTCTGCAGCAAGCAGAGACATCTTCAACTAGAGTAAGCTGCTCAGAGCCCTGTCAAACCCAACCTGCAATAGTTCCAGGGATGTGGCTTCTACCACTATCCTCTGTTCCTCACCTAGCCTCTGCATTTGGGCCTTTTTAAGCCAAAGGAATCTTTCTCGTTCTTTGCAATTGAAGAGTCATAAAAATCTGACTTGATGTTACACAACAAAAATCACAACCAAATCATTTGCGTTTCCAGCACTTGCCAAATGCGCCTGTCGGCGTCGGCGCCTTCCCAGTCCCCTGCTGAGTCCAGCAAGGATGATGCCACTGCTGTTCTTTGTAGCAAAAGTTGCCATCAGTTCTGATTCTGGGCTCAAGGACTTGGGTACCAACTCAATGTAGCCATTGCTCAAGATGCTCACACTACGAATAGGCTGTTCAGTGAGGAAGAGAAATAATTACCAGCTTGATCCGTATCTATGACCCAGTAAGAAGAAAACATTTCAAGTATAGATTGGATGATGTCTGAATTTTTTTCAAGATCATCCATTTCAGCTCACTACATTTTACCAAGGGCATTATTACTCCTCCTTCAGTAAGAACAAAGATCAAGTTACAAAGCTTGAAAGCCTCCTACCTCCAATAAACAGCCTTTTCTTACTCCGTAGGAATTTCTAAGCAAGTCAAACGTCGAACGGGATATTTCCAGGTTCTTGATGCATCCCACATACATTCTACTACTAAGACCTTTCCTGAAACACAAAACAAAGCCCTTTTTTTTCTTTTTCTTTTGGAATCTCCTGGGTGAAAAGATGAAGTTGTCTTCACTAAGAAGCAGCAAGACCTGTTTAAAAGAATGTGGTTAGCTGAGTGCAAGGGAAAAAGAGGTAATTTGGTTTTTAGTCTCAGCAGGCATGAATCCTAACCTGAAAAAGAGTCATAGAATCAGTCAGGGTTGGAAGGGACCACAAGGATCATCTAGTTCCAACCCCCCCAGCCATGCCCAGGGACACTCTACCCTACATCAGGCTGGTCAGAGCCTCAGCCAGCCTGGCCTTAAACACCTCCAGGGATGGGGCCTTAACTGCCTCCCTGGGCAACCCATTCCAGGCTCTCACCACTCTCATGTTTGAACAACTTCCTCCTCACGTCCAGTCTGAATCTCCCCACCTCCAGCTTTGCTCCATTTCCCCTAGTCCTGTCACTCTCTGATAGCCTAAAAAGTCCCTCCCCAGCTTTTTTGTAGGCCCCCTTCAGATACTGGAAGGCCACAAGAAGGTCACCTGGGAGAATTCCCTTCTCCAGACTGAACAGCTCCAACTGTTTCAGTCTGTCCTCATAGCAGAGGTGCTGCAGCCCTCTGATCATCCCAGTGGCCCTTCTCTGGACATGCTCCAGCATATAGAGTCAGACAGCATCATCTCCAAATGGAAACACCCAAGTGTGCAGTGCTGCATGGCCAACCCAGGTCATTTTCCAGGCCTTTAAGGTGATGCCTAACTGGGTTGCAGGTTTAAGTTAGAGAAATCCAATGCTGTCCCTGCCATAATCCTTTACAGGCTGCTCTGCCAGCAAAGATTAATAAGTCTGCACCTCTGCTATAACAACAAGGAAACAAATATTGTCCTGGAATTCACCTTATTGTCAAGAGCATTCAGACAATTTAATTGGATTTTTTTGGCCATGTTTATCCTTTCACAGTGAAGCCACTGGAAGAAACAGGACTTTACAAGGTCAGCAGGGATGTGCAATGCAAAAGCTATAAACTAGAGACAGACTCTAAATAATGTTTTTTGCTGATATCCTCTGGGCCAAGTTTCAAAACTGAATTACAAGAATCCCAGCTTGGTGGGAGTCAAAGGGGACTTTTGGAGATCATCTAGTCCACCCCACCCCAGATAAAGGAGGAGCACCAAACTTGCTGAGGGTACACTCTATCCCCTCATCCAGGTCACTGATGAAGATGTTGAACCAGACTGGACCCAGCACTGACCCCTAGGGAACACCACTTACTACAGGTCTCCAATTGGACTCTGCACCACTGATTGCAATCCTCTGAGCTCTGTTATTTAGCCAGTTCACAATCCAGCTCTCTGTCCACTTTTCTACACCAGACTTCCTAGGCTTGCCTGCAAGGATGTTATAGGAGAGTGTCAAAAGCCTCACTAAAGCCAAAGGTGGCAACATCCACTGCTCTCCCTGTATCTACCCATTCAGTCACACCACAGCTAGCAGATTAGTCAAACATGATTGCCCTTTGGCAAATCCATGCTGGATGCTTCTCATAACCTTCTTCTATTTCATGTGCTTAGAGATGACCTCCAAAATGAGCTGCTCCATCACCTCTTCAGGGATGGATGTGAGGCTGACTGGTCTGCAGTTTTCCTTCTTGCCCTTTTAGAAGACTGGAGCAATATTTGCTTTCATCCTGTCCTCAGGAACCTCTCTCATTTTCCATGATCTCTTGAAAATGGTGGAGAGTGGCAGAGCACCAACATCAGCCAGCTCCCTTAGACCTGCAGGGGCATCCCACCAGGCCCCAGGACTTGTGGGTGTTCGGTTTGATCAAATTATCTATAACCTAATCCTCACTGACCAGGGGAAAGGCTTCCTTCCATCAGGCTTTCCCTCTTACTTCCAAGGTCTGGGATTCCTGAGGGCTGGTCTTAGGAGTAAAGACTGAAGTGAAGAAGGCATTCAGTTACTCTGTCTTCTCTACATCCTCTGTCACCTCACTCAGCACTGAGCCCACATTTTCCTTATTCTTCCTTTTGCCATTTATGTATTTGCAGAGGCTCTTCTTGCTCTCTTTTACTTCCTTTGTCAGAATTACTTCCAAGAGGGCTTTGGCCATGCTTGATGTGTTCCTACACTTCCTGACAATGTTCCTATAATTCTGCCAACTGACCAGTCCCTTTTTCCACAATTATAGGCAACTAAAGTACACTCTACCTCACAGCCCTTGATCTTGGCAGTCCACCAATGAAGATTGGGTCCTTATCAGAGCGGTTCAGGTCTGAGGCAACCCCAGGAGATTCTCCTTGCTTGGTTTCTTTGTAATTAAGGTTATATGCGTCCGTGACTGCCAAAATTCCTGCAAAGATGAGAAAGTAAAGACCTGGACAAAGACACAAATGGACAATCTTCCATTCTGGCAACTTTGTCTTTAGTAAAGGAAAAGGTATTCATTGACTCAAACATGTATGGACAATCTTCTTATTTTATAGAGTGAGTAACACATTGTGCTTCCATCTAGTCTGTTAAATTCATTCATGGTTCCCTGCCAAAACCCAACCTGGAGAGGTCTACAGGAAAAAAAAAGATATTAATATACATCTGAGAAGATGTTATAGCTATTAACATGTATTATTTTTAATGCAGAGCTTCCCAATCATAGCTCCCAAAATACTACTGCACTAGGGACTATTAAAACTCAGGACAGAAAACACGATCCTGGGTACAAAGAAAAAGTAATCACAGAATGCTTTACAAACCCTCCAGGGATGGGGATTCCACCACTGTCCTGGGCAGCCTATTCATAGAATCAAGCAGGTTGGAAGAGATCATCCAGTCCAACCTAGCACCCAGCCCTATCCAGTCATCTAGACCATGGCACTAAGTGCCTCAGCCAGGCTTTTCTTGAACACCTCCAGGGACGGTGACTCCACCACCTCCCTGGGCAGCCCATTCCACTGCCAATCACTCTCTCTGTCAAGAACTTCCCCTATTGCCAGGGCTTGACAACCCTTTTGGGGAAGAAATTGTTCCTAATGTCCTAAAAGCATTCTATGAAGACCCTCAAAGGTCGTCTAGTTCAACACCCCTGCAAGAGACATCTTCAACTACAGCTGCTCACAGCTCCAAACAAGCTGGCCTGGAATGTTTGCAGGGATGTGGCATCTACCACTTCTCTGGGTAACCTGGGCCACTGTCTCACCACCTTCACTGTAAAAAAACATTCTTCCAAATCTTAAATCTGTGTCAGTCTAAATTCTGAAGCAGGTGTAAAATATAAGTCTAAACTCTAAGTCTGTCACTTTTGACACCCTTTCAGTGAAGAGATTTTTGTATGCACAGATCACAGAATTACAGAATGGTTTGGGTTGGAAGTGACTTACAAAGGTCATCTAGTCCAACCCCATTGTGTGAGCAGGGAAATCCTGTTAGACCAGGTTGCCTAGAGCCCTGTCTAGCCTGACCACAAGTATCTCTACAGCTGGGCCCTCAGCTGTCTCCATGGGCAACCTGTTCCAGTGTTCCAGCATCTTCACAGTAAAGAACTTCCTCTTAATGTTCAATCTAAATCTAATCTTCCCTAATTTAAAACCATTTCCCCTCATCCTCTCACCACAGGCCTTAGTAAACAGCTTTCCTGCAGGCCCCCTTCACGTGGAAGTAACCTTTCTAAATCTGTTTTTTTGCATCATAGAGCTGTGGGCAGCATCACAAATAGTCTGCGAGTGGCCCTTTTAAACTTCTTCCCTGCCATCTCCATTATCCTGCTTGGTGTCCAATTATTGAAACTAAAACTGTACCATTAAAGACAAGATCCACTAGAGAAAGAACACAAACAGATCTGCCTTTGTTTTTTTTCCCCAGCCTGTAGCTCACCTTGCTTCTTGTTGCGACTGAAGGAAATTTTATACCACGTCCCGTTGTTGTAGCGGTTTTCTGTTGTCAGAGCAAGAGGTCCCGAACCCAGGTCAACAGTCAGCCTCACTTTGCCATCAACAAGCTCAAGGGACAAGAAATCTCTCTGTGAGGAAGAAAAGAATAAAAACAACAACACAAAACCAAACAGATTAAATTCCTGAATAGAAGTTCTTCCTTGGCAGGTTTGGCTTGAGGTGAGAACAAGGTTTGGTAATTCCTGTACCTGGACTATTCCTTTGGCCCAAGTTATGCTCAGGAAAATGAAGCTACATCTACCTCCCAAGGGTGACTTCTTGTTTTGTTTTGGTGTTGTTTTTACTTAAATGCACCATGGGTCTTGACTACTCAGCAAAGGAAGGTTTAAATAACAAATGTGGCATTTGCTTGCTTTTTTCTGGGGTTTTTTTTGGATGAAGTTGAGAATAATTTTGTTTGCCTGTGATTGGCATATGATAAAACATGACCCTGCTCCTTCTGCAAGAAGCAGAGAGCTTCTTCACACTCTAAAAGAGACTTTCTGATTTTTATAAACAGTGCTCACTCTGTAGTGTAAACCTTAAATCAGGTGTCAGAGAACCATAGAATTGGGGTGGAAGAGACCTTGAACAACATCGAGCCCAATCATTATTCCGATGCTGACAAGTCCACCACTAAACCATGCCCCTCAGCACTACATCTACTTGGCTTTTAAATCCCTTCAGGGATGGAGGCTCCCTCACTGGGTTGGGCAGCCTGTTCCAGTGTTTAAGAACCCTTTTTTGGGGAAAAAAATGTTTCTCATGTCAAATGTAAGCCTCCCTTGGTGCAATTTGAGGCCTTTTTCTCTCATCTTATCATCTGTCGCTTGAGAGAAGAGGCAAACACCCACCTGGCTCCAACCTCCTTTCAGGGAGTTGTAGAGAATGAGGTCTCCTCTGAGCCTCTCTTTCTACAGGCTAAACAACCCCAGGTCCTTCAGCTGCTCCTCAAAAGACTTGTGCTCCAGATCCTTTACCACCTTAGCTGCCCTTCTGTGAACCCACTCCAGCACCTCAATGTCTTTCTTGGAATGAGGGACCCAAAGCTGCTTCTTGGAATGAGGGAGCCAAAGCTGAACGCAGTTATCTGAGGTGTGACCTCACCAGTGTGGAGTAGCAGTGTGGTCCTGCTGACCACAATGTTGCTGATCCAAACCAGGGTGCTCTTGGCCTTCTTGACCAACTGAGGATGCACTGGCTCATCCTTGGATGGCTGTTGACCAACAACTCCAGGTCCTTTTCCACCAGGGAAGGTGGAAATACATCGTGCAATGTATTCAGGCAGCGAATACATAAAGCAAAAGATAATGCAGTGACTCTGAGGCAATTTGTAGCTGAACAAAGCTTTGTCCTCCTACATGGAAAGACAATCACCAGCTATGTATGCAGTAAACTGCATGACATGACAATGAAGGTCTGGAGATGGGTCTAGGTTGTATTGCTGCTACAGAGAGGTTTAATTCATTCCAATTTCCTGAATTCCCATTGGATGTATTTAATTGAATAAGCCTCTTCAACAGTACACTGTCTTCCTGCAAACTCAGTTCCAAGAGATTTTACTTCCTACAAAGTTGAAGAGAACTAGCTGGTGGCCCCTGCTGTTTCTTTTTCTTGCCTTTAGTTAAACAATCATTCATTTTAGTCTAGAATTAAAACAAACAATGAAGGATTCTTTTCATTGCTTAATTTTGCCCTTACTGTATGTTAAGGTTTGCTCCAAAGATTTATCTCTGGGGTTCCTGTCTTTATTTCTTTTGCTTATGATGTCAGTGAGAGGTGATAATCTATACAAAGATTTGCTTTAATATATGTAAAAGATTTGCTTTAATATATGTAGGCTGAAAAATGGTTGGATGGGACCTCTGGAATCCTTGAAATAGCAAAGATCAAGAAGTGATCATGAAAGGTACAGTTTAAGGATCTGATCTATTTGCTTACAGTGCCATTTGAAGCAAGATACAGAAGCAGCCCATTAGGAGAAAAGGTGCTGAAATACATGATGATCTGAGTCACTGTTGAGCGAAGTGCCTTCTCCACAACAGAGTATCCACTGCCATCAAAATGGAATGAAGTGTCCTCATCCTGTGGGCTACAGAAGCAGAAAGCAGAGTTAAAAGGCCTAGCTTTAAAACTGCATCAGTTTGTGGAGGCTCCAGGCATTAGGATAAGAGACTTGAATCCATGTTATGAAGGCCACTTTCATCACAGGATCTCACAACAGCTGTTTTAGCATGCTGGGATTCTGTGGAGAAAAGGTAGCTGTGGGGAAGGATGTACACAAGATAAAGATCATTCTTTCTTAACATATCACAGAACTCCAACAACTCCTTAAGGGAATTAATAGTTGTGACAACACACAGAATCCCAGTATGGTAGGGGTTTGGAAGGGACCTCCAGAGATCATCTAGTTCAACCAACCTGATAAAGCAGAGGCACCCACAGCGGGTTGCCCAGGATCACAATGTTTAGATGGGACTGGAATCTCTCCAGAAAAGGAGACTCCACAATCTCTTTGGGCAGACTGCTTCAGAGATCCAGCACCCTCACAGCAGAGAATTTTTTTCCTCTTGGTCAGATGGAACCTCCCAGGTTCCAGTTTGTGCCCATTGCCACTTGTCCTGTCCACAGGCACCACTGAAAAGAGTCTGGCTTCATGCTCCTGCACCCCACCCTTTAGCTCTTGCTGAGCACTGAGAAGAACCTCTCTCAGACTGCTCTTCTCCAGGTTAAACAGACCCAGGTCCCTCAGGCTTTGCTCCTCACAAAGATGCTCCAATCTCTTCAGTATCACAGAATCAACCAGGTTGTAAAAGAACCTCCAAGATCATCCAGTCCAACTTAGCACCCAGCCTTGTCCAGTCATCTAGACCATGGCACTAAGTGCCTCATCCAGGCTTTTCCTGAACACCTCCAGGGATGGTGACTCCATCACCTCCCTGGGCAGCCCATTCCAATGCCAATCACTCTCTCTGCCAACAACTTCCTCCTAACATCCAGCCTAGACCTCCCTCTGCACAACTTGTGACTGTGTCCCCTTGTTCTGTTGTTGGTTGTCTGGCAGAAGAGACCAACCCCCACCTGGCTACAACCTCCCTTCAGCTAGTTGTAGACAGCAATGAGGTCACCCCTGAGCCTCCTCTTCTCCAGGCTAAACACCCCCAGCTCCCTCAGCCTCTCCTCATAGGGTTTGTGTTCCAGGCCTCTCACCAGCTTTGTCGTCCTTCTCTGGACATGTTCCTTTGTAGCCTGGACTCTCTGCCGTACTCTCTGCAGTACTTTCCTATCTCCAATGCAGTGAGGAGCCTAGAACTGTCCCAGGACTCCAGATATGTCCTCACTAAGGCAGAGTAGAGAGGGAGAAGAACCTCCCATCACCTGCTCTCCACACTTCTGTTAATACACCTCAGGAGACCGTTGACCTTTTTGGCTGTAAGGGCATACTGCTGGCTCACGGTGAACTTGCTGTCCTCCAGTACTCCCAGGTCATTCTCCTTGGAGCTGCTTTCCAGCAACTCAACCCCTCACCTGCACTGCTGCAGGAGGTTATTCCTCCACAAGTGCAGGACTCTACAGTTGCCCTTGTTGAACACCCTCTTACTTAAATTATGTGATCCTTTTATTAAAGTGCTTTCCACAACTGCATTTCTACTACACACTTATCAGTCGCTTTCCTTACAACAGAATAGTTGGAAAAAACGTCTGAGACAATCAAGCAGCACCACCTGCTGTCTGCATGTGAAATATCTTGCAAAAGGGAACATGGGCCAGTATATTTCTTTTCAGCTCCTTCAACATAAAACAAGCACAGCCTGTGAACCCCTTCCACAGTGATTTTAGGATCAGTAGCAAGCTCAGTGGCTCCACTTCTGCTGTGTCTTTATTTTATTTGATTTTAGTTTAATTTTTAATTCTATTTTATTTATTTCTATTCTATTTCTACTTCTATTCTACTTCCATTTTATTCCCATTCTATTCCATTCTATTTCTATTCCATTCCATTTCTACTCCATTTCATTCCATTCCATTTCTACTCCACTCCAATTCCATTCCATTCCAATTCCATCCCATTTCATTCCATTCCATTTCTATTCCATTCCATTTCTATTCCATTTCTTTTCTCTTTCTACTTCTATTCCCATTCTATTCCATTCTATTTCTATTCCATTCCAACTCCATTTCTATTCTATTTCTATTCCATTTCTTTTCTATTTCTACTTCCATTCTATTTCCATTCTATTCCCATTCTACTCCATTCCATTTCTACTCCATTTCTATTCTATTCCATTCCATTTCTATTCTATTTCTATTCCATTTCTTTTCTATTTCTACTTCCACTCTATTCCCATTCTACTCCATTCCATTTCTACTCCATTCCATTTCTACTCCATTCCATTTCTACTCCATTCCTATTCTACTCCATTTCTATTCTATTCCATTCCATTTCTATTCCATTCCATTTCTATTCCATTCCATTTCTATTCCATTCCATTTCTATTCCATTCCATTTCTATTCCATTCCTATTCCATTTATTTTCTATTTCTACTTCCATTCTATTTCCATTCTATTCCGATTCTACTCCATTCCACTTCTACTGCATTCCATTTCTACTCCATTCCATTTCTACTATTCTATTTCTATTTTATTCTATTTTTATTCTATTCTATTCTTATTCTATTCTGTTCTCTCTTATTTCTATTCTCTCTTATTTCTATCCTCTCTTATTTTTATTCCATTCATTTTGTTTTATAGAATCATAGAATAGGTTTGGTTGGAAATGACCTCAAAGCTCATCCAGTTCCAAGCCCCCCACCACAGGCAGGGACACCTCCCACTAGAACAGGTTACTCAAGGCCTCAATCCAACCTGGCCTTGAACACCTCCAGGGAGGTGTACTGTATTTTAGTTTACTTTATTCTGTTCTTTATTAATATATGTATTTTTGAGTGCTTTACAGTGTTTCTTACCTTAGAAAGAACAGATTTGTCTTTCAGGAAAGTAAAAGAATTTGTTCCAGAAGGGTTTGCTTCACTGGCAGTCCCTACTTTGGATGCATAAGCTAGAATCCCTCTGACAAAGTGATTAATAAGTGGTAACATTCCATAAAATGAAACTATTTGACACTGCTGGCAGATGCAGATGAGCATGTTCAGAAGTGAAGCTTAATGATCAATGAAACACTGCGATTTTTCTGAGTTCATTATTTTTACCTAGGACAGAAATTTATACTCCAGATGTAAATTACTCTAAACCTATGACAAAAGAACAAGAGAGTGAAGTGAAATACCTTCCAAAACAGCCACTGCACTTGCCCTCTCTTTCCAAGTAGTTCCAAAGACCGATGGATTTGCCATTCAGGGATGCCTCTCCCATGCAGCCTTTGAAGTGGGTCACCTTAACAGCAGGAGATTTCTGCCAGACAAGAAATCCTTCATGAATACAATTCATGTCAAGAACTCAGTAAATTATGCTGCATAATTTTTGCTTGCTTGTTTTCCTTGAACTCTAATGTTATTAGATATAAATCATAACAGAAGAACAAGGTGGTTTAGCATAACTATTAACAGTGGCCATTTAAATCATAACAAATTAGCTCTGCAGCAAGTAAAAAAGTAAAATAATGATGTCCTTGACCTACTTAGATACTTCATGGCATGAATAACAATGGGAAACTAAAAGAAACCATGGAAGAAGGAAAAGCAAAGCAAATTCACTGTGTAATGTCTATGGATCATGAATGCACACGCAGCCCCTCCTGAGAATTTCCAGGGAAAATTAACTTAGGGATGCTAGAACATCCTTTGAGGATCTTTTGCTTCAGAGCTTCTCATCTAACCAATTCACGCAACCGCTTCCAAGTCAAAAGTGTATCTTGAACATGGTGTTTTAGGATGGGAACTATAGGGTTAAAAAATCCTCTAGGGACTAGAGGAGCCCAGGGGGTAGACACAGGAAAGTGGAAAGTTGTTATTCCATCCCATAATTCTGCTATCTCTTTATAAGCTGGCAGCGAGGTCAACTCATTCTGCTCTCCCTCCTGGCTGTTGTCTCTGGTGGGAGCTACTTATTGGGGTAAAAATGTAAGGAGTGAGCCTGGCTGGGGCCTCCAGAGGCTTTGTTGGGACCTATGGGTAGCAGAGGTGCTGGAGGGGGGAGGTCTGGAGCACCAGGGACTGTAGATTAGTTTTGGGTTGGGGGGAAATCCAAGGGGGTCACTATGTGTCCTGTATACGCTCCGTGAATTTTTTCTGTATCTTTCCTTTCAAATACAATTCTGCATTTCTCTCCAATCCATTTGAAAGAGTCTCATTCTGTCAGCTCTTAGAACACCATGACACGTGGTAAAAGCACTTTGCAGATGGCTGCTGTCAGGATTTAACCTTGATTTGCCCTCCAAGCCCTCCAATAAACATGCGGGTTGATTTGTTAACGTCCAGTATGGTGCCCAGCCCCGGAGAGGTCCCAGATTTGGGTGAAGACTTCTGGTTTGAGTTGGTTTCCTCTATGCTGAGTGTCCCTGTTCTTCCAAACCTGCCAAGGATTAATGAATACTTTTAGAAATCATAGAATCAGATCACAGAATGATAGAATGGTTTGGGACATTAAAAGTCATTTAGTTCCAATCCCCCTGTCCTGGGCAGGGACAGTTTCCAGTAGACCAGGTTGATGGTTTGGGTTGGAAGGGACTTTGAAGGTCATCTGGTTCCAACCCAACTGCCATGGGCAGGGACAGTTTCCAGTAGACCAGGTTGATTGTTTGGGTTGGAAGGGACCTTAAAGTCATCTGGTTCCAATCTGCCTGCCATGGGCAGGGACAGCTTCCACTAGACCAGGTTGATGGTTTGGGTTGGAAGGGACCTTAAAGGTCATTTAGTTTCAACACCCCTGCCATGGGCAGGGACAGCTTCCACTAGACCAGGTTGATTGTTTGGGTTGGAAGGGACCTTAAAGTCATCTGGTTCCAATCCACCTACCATGGGCAGGGACAGCTTCCACTAGACCAGGTTGATGGTTTGGGTTGGAAGGGACCTTAAAGGTCATCTGGTTCCAATCCACCTTCCACTAGACCAGGTCACTGAAGGCTTCATCCAACCTGGCCTTGAGCACTTGCAGGGAGGGAGCATCACAATTAATCAAGACATTCTACTGGCTTCTCTTGAAGGACAATAAAGAGAACTTGTCATGGAGAACTTAGAAGATGGTTTGTGTTCTTTACATGTTCACTCACTAAACACCTGGACAGTTCTACAATACAGCCCCCATTAAATCGATTTTCCTACTCAGGACTTCCACCATCCTCAGTTTAATTACCTGGTTGCATGTATTCTGTGCCATTTGTTATTGTTGACTGGAAAATCAGGGTATTCCACTCTTGTTGGTCCAGAGCCCAAGTCCCAGAGAAGAGCTACCTTACCCCGACGCATCTCCAGCGCAAGGAAGTCTGGCTGAAAAACAACAGAGCTCACTCAAACGCGCAGCACTGAAGGTGTAGCTTCTGTTCTGTGCAAATCTCTCCTCTTTTAGTTTCAAAACATCAGCCCTTGTCCTATCACATGGGGTCCTGATAAAAACTTTGTCCCAGTCTTTTCTATAAGCCCCTCTTTACATACCAAAAAGCCACAAAGAGGTCTCCTTGCAGTCTAATCTTCTCCGGGCTGAACAACCCCAACTCTCTCAGCCTGTCCTCACAGCAGAGGGTTTCCAGTCCTCACATTATTGTTGTGGCCTCCTCTGGACCTGCTCCAACAGGTTCATATCTCCAGAGCTGGACACAGCATTGCAGATGAGGTCTCAGCAGAGCAGAGCAGATGGGCAGAATCCCATTCCTCCACCTGCTGGGCAGCTGTCTCCTCAGCTGTGAGAACACATTTCTAGCTCACGCCCAACTTTTAATCACCAGCACCTCAAGTCCTTCTCCACAGGGCTGCTCTCATCCCTTCATTCCCCAGCCTGGGGAATGGCCTGGCCCAAGTGATGGACGTTGGCACTTGTTCTTGTTGAATCTCATGAGGTTCACAGAGACCTATCTCTTGAGCTTGTCCTTCTGAATGATATTCCATCCCTCAGATGTGACAACCTCACCACTCAGCTTGGTGTCACCTGTGAAATTGCTAAGAATGTTCTTGGTGCCACTGTTTATGTCACTGATGAAGGTATTAAACAGCACCGGTCCCAGTAGAGTCTCCTGAGGGACACCACTTGTCATGAACACTGTTGACCACTTCCCTCTGGATATGACCATCCAACCAGTTCACTAACCACCAAAATGTCCACCCATCAGATCCATCTCTCTGCAGTTTAGAAAGAAGGAGGTTGTGGGGCATAGAGCCAAACACCTTACAGAAGTCCAGACAGATGACATTCAGAGTTCTTCCCTTGTCCACTGACAACTCAGTCACAGTCTCTCCATCACAGAAGGGTTTTCATGACATGGCCAAGAAGCAATGCTAAGGAATCAGATTTTTCTATTTTCTACCTCTGAAGACCTCTAAGGAATTATCTAAGGCACACAAATATTTCCACCCCTAGTGAACACATTTGGCAGAGGCCTCAGAGATCTAGTCTGAAGTCAAGTAGGAAAAAAACTTACAAATGGTCATTTGAAAGATTTATCATCATCTTCAGCACATGGATGCCAGAAACTTACCTTTCCATTGCTGCCCAGGTAGAACAGAAGGTTATCTGGTTCAGTAGTTTTCATATTGAGTGTCAAGGTGTTGTAATTGGTAGATGAAATTTGGGGCTGGTAGGCTCGAATGCAATCTCTGTCTGCTGACACTGCAACTTTAATCTGGGGGGGGAGGAGAAAGTGGAATTCAAACAAGTCTCAGTGTGCATTCATTTCTGGAATATCAACTTAGCTTCTGATCAAACCATCTGCTGAGATACTTTCATGCCATCTAATTAGTGCTGAGTTACATCTTAGCAATCTCCTAGGTTTCACTTGACAAAGAGATTCACAAACAGAGAAGAATAAAATCTGCCACAATTACAGAATCATAGAATGGTTTAGGTTGGAAGGGACCTCAAGGATCATCCAGCTCCAACCCCCTGCCATAGGCAGGGACACCTCCCACTAGAGCAGGCTGCTCAAGGCCTCATCCAGCCTGGCTTTAAACACCTCCAGGGAGGAAGTATCCACAACCTCCCTGGGCAACCTGTTCCAGTGTCTTACCACCCTCACTGTAAAGAACTTCCTCCTAACATCCAGCCTAAATCTCCCCTCTGCCAGTTTAAACCCATTCCCCCTCGTCCTGACATTACCAGACCTTGTCAATAGTCCCTCCCCAGCCTTCCTGTAGGCTCCCTTCAGATACTGGAAAGCCACTATAAGGTCTCCTCGAAGCCTTCTCTTCTCCAGGCTGCAGAGCCCCAGCTCTCTCAGCCTGTCCTCACAGCAGAGGTGCTCCAGCCCTCTGATCATCTTTGTGGCTCTCCTCTGGACTGCCAGGAAATGAAACTGTCTAATTACCTCAGAAAATAGCAATAAATCTTAGGTCAGAAGCCCACAGATCAGTAAAAGTCATGGTAGTAATAGCAGAAAATGATTCAGAAAATCTATTGCTCTAATCTTTAAAGTTAAATGCAATCTTAGAGTGGAGGAATTCCAATTCCTGTTGTCCTCCCACCAACTCCCTTGAATATTGCCCAGTCTATTGATAAGGGCATTGACACAAATGATCTAAATGCAGCCAAACTCCAGGGAGTTTGGTATTGCAATGACAAAAAACTTGTTTTAACAACAGAATTAGCTTCATCAGATTAATCAAATATGCCCAGAACAAGTAAATACATCAAGCACAGGTTTGCATGAAGGCCACAGATACAGAAAGTTTCTCTCCTCTACTCAAAGTTTGCTTTGGTTTTCTGTAAGCTGTCAAAATTGGAAAAGGGGATTTTACTAATAGATCTTTTCACCCTGCCAGGAACCTCTCTGGTTTATGACATGTTTGAAAATACTCCTCCCTTTCTTCCACAATGGATTCATTAAGCTTCAGTAGCCTGTGACAGCGAAGCAATAACCATAAAATTAAAGAGATTTGCAGAAAGAACCAAAAGCCTTTTAATTCTGAAAACAAAAGCCTCCCTAAAGCTTACAATCACATCCCTATGCTAAAGCCAAAAGCATACCAAAAATTACTGAGTGCAAAGCTAACTCCCCTCACAGTTTCATGAATAGAATAGAATAGAATCAATCAGGTTGGAAGAGACCTGCAAGATCATCCAGTCCAAGGAGCACCCAGCCCTATCCAGTCAACTAAACCATGGCACTAAGTGCCTCATCCAGTCTTTTCCTGAACACCCCCAGGGATGGTGACTCCACCACCTCCCTGGGCAGCCCATTCCAACGCCAATCACTCTCTCTGTGAAGAACTTCCTCCTCACATCCAGCCTATACTTCCCTCGGCACAACTTGAGACTGTGTCCCCTTGTCCTATTGCTGGTTGCCTGGCAGAAGAGACCAACCCCCACCTGGCTACAACCTCCCTTCAGGTAGTTGCAGACAGCAATGAGGTCTGCCCTGAGCCTCCTCTTCTCCAGGCTAAACAACCCCAGCTCCCTCAGCCTCTCCTCATAGGGTTTGTGTTCTAGGCCCCTTACCAGCTTTGTTGCCCTTCTCTGGACACCTTCCAGCACCTCAACATCTCTCTTGAGTTGAGGAGCCCAGAACTGGACACAGTACTCAAGGTGTGGCCTGACCAGTGTTGAGTACAGGGGAAGAAGAACCTCCCTCATCCTACTGGCCACACTGTTCCTGATACAGGCCAGGATGCCATTGGCCCTCTTGGCCACCTGGGCACACTGCTGGCTCATCTTCAGCCTACTATCCACCAGTACCCCCAGGTCCCTTTCCTCCTGGCTGCTCTCCAGCCACTCTGTCCCCAGCCTGTAGCGTTGCTTGGGGTTGTTGTGGCCAAAGTGCAGAACCCTGCACTTGGCCTTGTTAAATTTCATCCCATTGGCCTCTGCCCACCCATCCAGCCTGGCCAGGTCCCTCTGCAGGGCTCTCCTACCTTCCAACAGATCAGCACCTGCTCCTAGCTTGGTGTCATCTGCAAACTTACTGATGCTGGACTCAATCCCCCCATCCAGATCATCAATAAAGATATTGAACAGGACTGGGCGCAGCACTGATCCCTGGGGAACACCACTAGTGACTGTCCATGGGCCAGTTGATTCACTGCTGTTGTCTTTAAGAGGGGGAGTACAAATTTCTAAACAAGGATATTTGTTTTAAAGTATTCAATTATCATTGAATGGTTTGGGTTGAAGGGCTTTTTAAAGGTGACCTAGTCCAAACCCTTTGCAGTGAGCAGCTTCAACTAGAGCAGGTTTTGGATGCTTGGCAGCTTCTCGCAGGGAACACAGAGGTAGTGGAGTCACCGTCCCTGGTGGTGTTCAGGAAAAGCCTGGATGAGGCACTTAGTGCCATGGTCTAGTTGACTGGGTAGGGCTGGGTGCTAGGTTGGACTGGATGATCTTGGAGGTCTCTTCCAACCTAGTTGATTCTGTTCTATTCTATTCTAAACATCAGCATATGGATGTGGCAAGGAAATAGATTACAAATGTATCGATAGGATCAATACTTTGGTAAAGAAATGTGTAAGGCTACTTGATGTTATACAGAAATACCCCACAGCAAGCTCTAAAATAAGCTTAGAGACATCCTAAAAGAATGGCAGCACCACCTCCTCTCTTCTCTGGCAGCAAAGTATCTCTGTGATTGCTTTCTGACATCATAAATGTGATTTTTTTATGGGAAACAAAAGCAAATAGTAAATAATTAACTAACTGAAGCTGCAACGAAAACATGTAATAAGAGCCAGTGCTCTTCATTAAGACCCTGGGACACCAGGTACTCAGTGACATTTGGACTATCTCAAAGGATCACAGCATGGTTTAGGTTGCAGAAGACTTTGCATTAAGTCAGCACTACGAAGTCCACCACTAAACCATAGCAGCACACCTACGCAGCTTTTCGATTCTCCCAGGGATAGGGCTGCCACCAATGTCCTGGGCAGTCTGTTCTAGGCCTTAACAACCCTTTTGGGGAAGAACTTGCTCATAATGTTGAACTTCAACCTCCCCTGCAGCAACTTGAGGCTGTTTCCTCTTACCCTATCTCTTGTTGTGTGGGAGAAGAGACTGACCCCCACCTCACTCCAACTTCCTTTCAGGCAGTTGTAGAGAGAGGGAAGGTCTCTCCTCAGTCTCCCTTCCTGCAGGCTGAACTATCCCAGCTCTCTCATCTGCTCCTCACAACTTGTATGCTGCAGACCTTTCACCAATTATATTGTCCTTCTTTGGATACACTCCAGCACCTCAACATCCTTCTTAGAGTGAGTGACCCAAAACTCAACACAGTAGTTGAAGTGTGGTCTCAGCAGTGCTGAGTACAGGGGAGCGATCACTGGCCTTTTCCTGCTGGTCATACTATTGCTGATCCAAACCAGGATGCTGTTGGCCTTCTTGGCCACCTGGGTACACTGCTGCCTCATCTTCAGCCAGTTGGCCATGAACGCTCCCAAGTCCTTTTCCACTGGGCAGCTTTCCAGTCACTCTGCTCCAACCCTGGAGCATTCATAGGGTTGTTGTGACCCAAGTGCAGGACCTGACACCTGGCCTTGTTGAACTTCATCCTGCTGGCCTCAGCCCATTGATCTAGCCTGTCCAGATGCCTCTGCAGAGCTTCTCTACCTCAAGCAGATCAACATACCCACCTAGCTTGGTGCCACCTGCAAACTTGGTGCCTCGATCCTCTCATCCAGGCCACTGATAAATACTTTCAATAGAAGTGGCCCCAATACTGAGCTGTGGGGAACACCACCTGTGACTGGCTACCCACTGGGTCTAACTCCTTTCATCAGTACTCTTTGGGCCTGGTTTTCACCAGGTTTTCATCCATTACTTCTCTGCTAAAAGGGCAATGAACCGTGCCCAGGCTGAGATGATGGAACTTACAGACGCTGCCTGCTTGCGAGCCTGGCTGATGAGCTCTTTTATTTCAGACAGGTTCCTGTTCAGGTTCTCCTCCAGCATTTTCAAAGGTTTCAGCCTATCCAACAAAAGACTTGCTTGTGCTTCGACTTCTTTAACTTGCTTCTCAGCTGTGATTGCTACCAAAACAGAAATGAGATGTTGAGACAGGGTAAAGGAGAAAGGCAGCGCTCATCACCGACAGATTTATCCAAGGCAGCCTGCTTCAGGTCATTACTTAGAAAGAGTTTAAACAGCAGTAAGGAAAATGCATCCTTAAGACCATCCCCCAGATGCTATTAAACCTCTAGAGCTCCTTCCAGAGGTCTTTCAAAGAGTCAGCACGTTTTTATCCAGTTAGAAGAAACATTCCCAGTCTCACACTTAGCATCCCAGAGACTCACACTTAGCATCTACTAAAACAACGTTAAACTCTTTCTGCAAGCGGTGACATTTCTAAAGAGCAATGGAGCAGCCAACTCACCAGCTTTTGATGAATCACTTAGAAGATCACTAGTTCTCCTCAATGTGTCATTAACTTGGGACAATATAGAGGAAGCATTCAGCAACTTCTGCCTGAAATCCCCAAAGCGACTTAACCCCAGCCCAGCGCTGATGTTTGAAGACGCAGCCAGTCCTTGCATCTCAAGCATGTGCTGCCTTGTAGCTGAAACAGTCCCAAAGTTAAAACAATTAACCCCCCACCAACAAAATAACAAGAGAGATGCTGAGGTGCTGGAATGTGTCCAGAGAAGGGCAACAAGGGTGGTGAAGGGCCTGGAACACAAACCCTATGAGGAGAGGCTGAGGGAGCTGGGGTTGTTTAGCCTGGAGAAGAGGAGGCTCAGGGCAGACCTCATTGCTGTCTACAACTACCTGAAGGGAGGCTGTAGCCAGGTGGGGTTGGTCTCTTCTGCCAGGCAACCAACAACAGAACAAGGGGACACAGTCTCAAGTTGTGCAGGGGGAGGTCTAGGCTGGATATTAGGAGGAAGTTCTTCACAGAGAGAGTGATTGGCATTGGAATGGGCTGCCCAGGGAGGTGGTGGAGTCACCGTCCCTGGGGGTGTTCAAGAAAAGATTGGCTGAGGCACTTAGTGCCATGGTCTAGATGACTGGATAGGGCTGGGTGCTAGGTTGGACTGGATGATCTTGGAGGTCTCTTCCAACCTGGTTGATTCTATTTTATTCTACTCTATTTGGGTGTAATAGATGCTTGGCATAGCAATGAGGTTACAAACACATACAAAACGCTGGATACTTCTTCCGTTACGTTCCTCTTGCAGCAAAAAGTTGCATTTTTGTTTGCAAAAAGCTACAGCTTTGTTTGTATTCATTGTGATGGATTAGGAACCTCCCCCAGCTAACTCTAACCCCCTCCCTCCCCACTGAAATTTATTAGACTATCTCAGACAGCTTGGAAGTAGGCTGGAGCTATATTTATGGCAAAGCAAAGTTTACAAGCATATATACACAATGTAAATATAGAATCATAGAATGGTTTAGGTTGGAAGGGACCTCAAAGATCATCCAGCTCCAACCCCCTGCCATAGGCAGGGACACCTCCCACTAGAGCAGGTTGCTCAAGGCCTCATCCAGCCTGGCCTTAAACACCTCCAGAGAGGAAGCATCCACAACCTCCCTGGGCAATCTGTTCCAGTGTCTTACCACCCTCACTGTGAAGAACTTCCTCCTAACATCCAGTCTAAATCTCCCCTCTGACGGTTTAAACCCATTCCCCCTCGTCCTGACATTACCAGACCTTGTCAATACTCCCTCCCCAGCCTTCCTGTAGGCTCCCTTCAGATACTGGAAAGCCACTATAAGGTCTCCTCAAAGCCTTCTTCTTTTCCAGGCTGCAGAGCCCCAACTCTCTCAGCCTGTCCTCATAGCAGAGCTGCTGCAGCACTCTGAGCATCTTCGTGGCTCTCCTCTGGACTTGCTCCAGCAGTTCCATATCCTTCTTGTGTTGGGGGCTCCAAAACTGCACACAGTACTCCAGGTGGGGTCTGAGGAGAGCAGAGTAAAGGGGGAGAATCACCTCCCTTGCCCTGCTGGCCACACTTCTCTTGATACATCCCAGCACACGGTTGGCTGTCTGGGCTGCACGTGCACACTGTTGGCTCACGTTGAGCTTTTAGTACTTAGAATTACAGCCAAAGCAGAAATAATACAGAAATCCAAACTGCCTCCCAGACAAGACAACCTGCCCAGAAGAGCTCAAAGCTACCCTCTCTACTCTCTTCCTCTACTTTCCAAACAACACAAGCCCCAAAGCTTAGGTTGTTATGTGTTAGCCAAGGTTAGAGGAGCGATATTAGAGCAGATCAAAAGAGAAACAAAAGGGAGCAGCTTCCCAGAGCAGAGTGAGACAAACTGTTGACATTTTGGCTTTTTTATCCTTCTCAGCAAAACAATGAATGATACAGACTTCATCATTGTTTCCTTTTTGCAATCAATTATCTGATTTCTCTGATTAAAATATTCCAATTAGCCTGAAACCAGCACTTTCATCAGTCTAGGAGGCCAGCTCCAAACCAAGACCACCTGTGATCTTGCTTTGTCTGCTAGTTTGAGCCTAGCCAGCAATGGAACAAGGGGACACAGTCTCAAGTTGTGCCAGGGGAGGACTAGGCTGGATGTTAGGAGGAAGTTGTTGCCAGAGAGAGTGATTGGCATTGGAATGGGCTGCCCAGGGAGGTGGCGGAGTCACCGTCCTGGAGGTGTTCAAGAAAAGCCTGGCTGAGGCACTTAGTGCCATGGTCTGGTTGACTGGATAGGGCTGGGTGCTAGGTTGGACTGGATGATCTTGGAGATCTCTTCCAACCTGGTTGATTCTATGATTCTATGATTTTGGTGAGAAGAACTAGAGTACAGGCTGTGAAAAGGAAACAATGGTGACGTCTACTTCACTTGTAGGCTTGCTGAGATGTGTAAGAACAAGAACACAAACACAGATAACACAGAGGCTTGTGATCATTGCGCAAATCCCCTCTCAGGCTGCTCTCCTCCAGGCTAAACAGCCCCAAGTCTCTCAACCTTTTCTCCTCACAGAGATGCTCCAGCCCCTTCAGCATCTTTGCAGCCTCTGCTGGACTCTCTCCAACAGTTCCCTGTCTTCATGGAACTGAGTAGCCCAGAACTGGACACAATACTTCAGATATGGTTCTACTAGGGCAGACTAGATGGTAACTTTTCTTTAGCAAGGGAATTGGGAGTAGATCACCTCCAGAGGTCCCTTCCATGCTGGGATTCTGTGAAGTCTATGTCTTGCCTTTATCCAAATTACTGACTTTTTAAAATCTCAAGTTATTTTCTTTCAGAGAAGCACAGAAAGAACATTTAAATCAATTAGATGAAGTTAGCTTTGAGAACAAGAAAACATTTGAGATGCAGATGATAAACTTCACAGCACAGTATAAACAATTTTGAAGCAAGCTATCAAAAGAAAGCAAAGAGTTCCACACGTAAGTTTCTCTCTATGTGGGATCAAATACTCTAGGACTTGATTTTCCTCTCCTGTCAATGTAATTATTATGCTTTCAGACCCCTTCCTGATTTAAATCAGTGTGGAATGGGAGTTTATTTACAAGAACTCATAAAGTTATGTTTCAGGAGCATATTAAATATAATGGGAATATATTCCTTGAAAGGGAGGAGGCTTAAATGAGTCTCCAGTATCATTTATTGCTAAATCTCTGCAATCAGACAAAAACCAGGATTATCACAACTGTACTTGATGGTTTTGCAATAAGGAGGATGCTAATAATGCTCATTACTTTGAATCTACAGAAAGAAAAGCCTGGATGAGACACTTAGTGCCATGGTCTAGTTGATTGGCTAGGGCTGGGTGCTAGGTTGGACTGGATGATCATGGAGGTCTCTTCCAACCTGGTTGATTCTATGATTCTATGCTGTGATTTTGAATAAGCTCCACATGTTCAAACCAGAAAAAAATGAAATGAACCTTCAAATATATTATCATAAGAAGGTCACAGAGCTGATGGAGAAAGTCTAGAAGAGAGCTGCAAAGACAATCCAAGGGCTGGAGCACCTCTACTGTAAGGATAGGCTGAGGGACCTGGGCTTGTTCAATCTAGAGGAGACTCCAGGGGAGCATTATAGCTGCCTTCCATACATGAAGGCATCCCAGAGGAAGTGTGGAGAGAGGCTTTGCATTAGGGTCTAGCAACAGGACAAGGGAGAATGGTTTGAAGCTGAGGGAGAGTAGCTTTAGACTGGATCTTAGGAGGAAGTTCTTCAGTATGAGGGTGCTGAGACTATGGAACATGGTGTTCAGAGAGGTTGTGGATGCCAAGGCTAGGCTGGATGAGGCTTTGAGCAGGAGCAGCCAAGTCTAGCTAAGAGGTGCCCCTGCCCATGGCAGGCAGGCTGGAATAGAAGACCTCTGAGGTGCCTTCCAACCTAAGTCATCCTATGGTTCTATGAATATAAATCCCACTCACCATTAGGCAGCGCTCTTAGTGTCAACAGGGAACCATTCAGCTGGGTGACAAGTTTGTGAGTACTTTCCTGTACCTTTTCTACCTTTCTGTTTAACCCTCTCAATCCAAAGAGCAGACCTGTTGGAACAAACAATGGTGATTTCAAACAAATAAATACCATACACAAACACTACAGAAGAGATCATTTAAAGGACCTTTTGTTCTTGGTTACTTTTGAACATAAAGAGCGTTTCACAAACAAAGAATGCAAAATAAAAGAGGCTCTTCTGAGAACTTGTTCCAGTTAAAGTTATGCTTTTTGGCCAATTCCATCAGCTTAAATTCATAGAAAGACAGTAAGGGAAAGGCTATAAATGAAAATGATTCTAGGATGGTGGACTCTATCAGTTCATGCTGTTCCCCAGGATAGTGGACTCTTATGATGTTCCTTTTGTGATATCTGACAGGAGTCAAGTGTTTTGCTTTTAACTTGTGACTTGTCTGTAGAATTCCCTCCCTGGAAATAAAAACATTAGAACAGAAGGAAGAAAAGGAGGTGTGTGCTCTGGGGATAGAAGCTACGTAAAATACATGCACATTTCTACAGCCATTGATCTTAAACCCAAAAATCTGTGACAAGTGATCTCTGACATATTCACTCTCAGCCTGATTTTGTCCAGATTTTCCCTTAGGGCAAGCCCTGTTTCTACATCAAATCTCTGTTTGCAATGCTTCTGAGTGGTGCAGCTTTCAGTGCCTCGCTGATATTTGTGGAATAATGATAAACCAAAAGGATTTGGGAATTTGGATCTCTGAGCCAAAAAGGCACTTTCTACAGACAGTAAAGTTCAGTTAGTTACTATATTTCAGCCTTGTAGAAGAAACAGATGAAAATTACTACAGTTTATCATCCTAGACATACTTGTGCAAGCCATGATTTGTTAGGTGAAACTGGATGAATGGATTTTGTCCAGAATTATGCTTGTTCTTCACCTACTACACAATCTCCAATGATTTAATTAATGAAATTAGGAAAACCAGTCATTTAAAGCATTGTTTGCAGTGGCTCTGGCCAGCCTGCTCTAGGGTAGGGTGTCTCTGCCCATGGCAGGGGCGTTGGAACTAGATGATCCTTGTGGTCCCTTCCAACCCTGACTGATTCTATGATTCCAGTGAAGGCCAACTACAGCCTCAAAAAAAGTAAACAACTACAGGTCTCCAAAAGCTAATAATCTTAACTGTATGAAAATATGTTCATAGTCATAAATAGTTGTCATGGATTAGGCTAGAGCAGAAACAATTTTGGTCAGAGTTTGGATTTCTCAGCTCAGTCTCTGCTCAGTGAGGGCACCTTCTGAGGGCAGGTTTGCACAGTCAGTGGCTGTCTCTAGCAGTGAGAGTGCTGGTGGGGAGAGTTACTGCCAAGGGCTGGGCTGCAGAAAGGCTCTGGCTTAGACTTGCTCCTGGGCACAGCAAAGCCACAGGCACATCTTCTGCCCCACCTTGGGCTGCAGAAAGTCAGAGGTGGCACCTGCAGGGAGAAGGGGCAACCTTGAACTGACCAATGAGGAATTCCATTCCATGGATGGCATCTTCAAGATCAAGCTGAGGGATCACCATGGTCAAGCTTCACCTTTGAAGGCAGGTGTTCCAGGAGGACTCTGTCCCTTCTGCCTTTGATCCCAATCCCTCTGTTCCTGAATCCAGCTCCTGAATCTGGTTTTGCTGCTGATTCCAGTTTGGGACTTCCCCAGTGCCTGCCCCCAGTATCAGTGGTGACAACGGTGAGGTCAGTACCATCAGAGATTGGCTACCACATTGGTTTGCCTCTATTTCATTGGATTGCTCTTCTTTCCATCCCAGCTGGTTTAGTTTCTTTCCCAGCCCATCAGTCTGTCTCCTTTCTTCCCTTTGGGAAGGGAGAAGGGTTCATGGAGAGCCTCTGGCATTTGTCTAGGTGCTGGCTCACCCTTGTCCCTTGACAATAGCCACATGCAGTATTTTACCTTAGCTTATGCATATTAATATAAACAAAGAAGCAAACAAAACACAACATAACCACTCATTAAAAAGCCAGGAATCCAGAAACACAAACTGACCATCACTTTTTTTCTGCAGGTTTTTAGCTTCACTTTGAAATTTGGAGGTAAGCAGCAAGGTTTCTTTTCCAAGAAGACTGAGAGACTCATCTGGCTGAAAAACAAAACCACAATTTGCCACATGGAAAGAACAGAAATTCATCTGAAAGCAGAGAGTGACTGAATATTGTTATATCTACAGAATATTCTATTCATTACTTTATGAAGCATCAATTAAAAAATACAAGTTGCAAACTTGTCCAAGAATATGACACTGAAGCTGAAAAATAATTAAACCAAAAAGGATAACTGTGGAATAAAATCTATTTCAAATTCTACTTTGGACACTGTTGCCTTTTGGCACATCAGTAACTCCAGTTCCAAGCCTACTGTCAAAATTCCCATCCCTGAGCACTTATTAAAATGAGATCTCAGCATCCCAGTGTTCTTTCAAGCTGTTTTCAGCTGGAAAACATGGAAAAGTATCTTGAAGGATTCGTGCTCTGCCTTTAATATGACAGAATTGTATAGTAGAGACACTGGCAGAGTTAGAAATTGGCTGCACTTGATCACCTTAAAGGTCTTTTCCAACCACAGAGATTCTATAAAATAACAGACAAGGTCACCAATAATGTCAACTATTTTGATCATTATCATGTACATCACAGAATCTATATGGTTGGAAGAAACCTCAAAGTTCATCCAGTTAAACCCTCAAGCCAGCACTAAACCATGTCCCTAAGCACCAGGTCCACACACTGCTTGAACAGCCCCAGGGATGGTGACTCCATCACTGCCATGGGTAGATCATTCTAATGTTTGAGAACCCTTTCTGTGAAGAAATATTTCCTAACATCCAATCTAAAGACCCTTGGTGTAGCTTGAAACCATTTCTTCTAGTCCTGTCACTTGACACCAAGGAGAAGAAGTTGGACCCCTCCTCACTCCAACCTCCCTACAGGGGAGCAATGAGGTCTCCCCTCAGCCTCCTATTCTCCAGACTGAACACCCCCAGCTCCCTCTGAGGCTCCTCATAGGCCCTTCACAAGCCTTGTTGCCCTCCTCTGGACACGATTCAGCACCTCAATATTGTTTCTGTAGTGAGTGGCCCAGAACTGACCCCAACACTCAAGATGTGGCCTCACCAGTTCCGAGTAGAGAGGAACAATTGCCTCCCTGTTCCTGCTGCCTATCACAGTTCTAACACAAGCCAGGATGCCAACTGGGCACACTGCTGACTCATGGTCAGTCAACTATCAACCAATACTCACAGGTCTCCTTCCAAGTTGCAGCTTTCTGACCACATATCCCCAGATCTGTAGCTTACCAGGGCGTTGTTGTGACCCAAGTGGAGGACCTGGCACTTGGTCTTGTTGAACTTCATACAATTAGCCCTGGCCCATCAGGCTAAGCCATCCAGATCCTGTGCTAAAGCTTCTCTAATAGATCAACACAGTCACTCAGCTTGGTGTGAAATGCAAATTTATTGAGGGTGCATTCAATCCCCTCATCCAGACTGTTAATAAAGATACTAAAGAGGACAGGTCACAGGACCGAACCCTGGGGGACACCACTGCTAACTGGGTGCCAGCCACATTTAACTCCATTTGCCACCACTCTTTGGGCCCTGCCATCCAGCCACTTTTTTATCCAGTGCAGTGCACTTATCCAAGCCTTGTGCCAGGAGTTTCTGAAGGAGAAATTCAGGCATTTCTGGTCCAACAGGACCTGGGGCTCCTGGTGGATACCAAGTTAACCATTGCACATCAATGTGCCCTTGTGGCCAAGAAGGCCAATGGGATCCTGGGGTGTATTAGGAAGAGTGTGTCCAGCAGATCAAGGGAGGTTCTCCTCCCCCTCCACTCTGCCCTGCTGAGACCTCATCTTGAGTACTGCGTTCAGTTTTAGGTTCCCCAGTTTAAGAGGGACAGGGATCTGCTGGAGAGGGTCCAGCGGTGGGCTACGAGGATGATGAGGGGACTGGAGGACATGGCTTATGAGGAGAGGATGAGGGACCTGGTGCTTTTTTGTCTGGAGAAAAGAAGACTGAGAGGGGATTTGATAAATGTTTATAAGCATCTGAAGGCTGCCAGGAATGGGGGGACAGGCTCTGCTCACTGCTCCCTGGGATAGGACAAGGAGCAATGGGTGTAAGTTGCAGCAAAAGAGGTTCCGCCTCAACACAAAGGGTCTGTAAGGGCCACAGAGCACTGGAACAGGTTCCCCAGAGAGGCTGTGGGGTCTCCTTCTCTGAAGACTTTCAAGGCCTGTCTGGATGTGTTCCTCTGTGATCTCTGTTAGATAGTACAGTCCTGCTCTGGCAGGGGGGTTGGACTCAATGATCTCCTTGGGTCCCTTCCAACCCCTAACATCCTGTCAGCCTTTGATCGTTCATTGTTCTGTGGGAGAAACTGTGACCAATGTGTTTCTCCATGCATAATGTGGATGACACTTGTGGAATATGGCCCATTCCACTTGGCTTTACAATCAGCAAAAGCAAAGAGATAAAAGAGGGGAAAGAGAATAAGATGAAAGCAATAACCCTAAACTGGTAACTGGTAAGGTCATCCCAATCTACCATTGCAAAACCAGCGTAATAACCCTGCAAAGCAAAAGGATGGCAGATGAAACACAAACTGGTCATGAAATGTCCTTGAGTAAGTAAAAGAGCTGTGTTTGGGAACAGGTAGGTAGAAATGGAGGAGGGACAGGTCAGATAAGGAGATGACATAATAGGAGATGGCTCTTCAGCCTGGAGAAGACCAGACTTAGAGAGGATCTTCTCAACACTCCTATCTAAAAGGCAGGGGGCAAGAGAGTGAGGCCAGCTCCTTTTCACTGGTGCCCAGCAACAGAACAAGGGACAAAGGGCACAAACTGGAACACAGGAAGGTCTACTTCAACATGAAATAAAACTTTTTTTCTGTGAGGTTGACAGAGGTCTAGAGCATCTGCCCAGAGAGGTCGTGGAGACTCCTTCTCTAGAGACATTCCAAACCCACCTGGACATTGTGGATCCTGGACAACCTGCTGTGGGTGATCCTGCTTTATTAGGGAGGCTGGACTAGACAACCTCTAGAGGTCCCTTTCAACCCTCACTCTGTTGGGATTCTGTGAGCAATTCCAAAGATGGAGTGGGAGGTTTGGAAACTTAAGTTCTAGAGGAACATATGTCAGATGACTGATGAAAGACCTATGGAATGAAGTCCAGTCCAGTCAACCATATATCATACATTAAAATAAGAACCAACAAAGAAATGGCACAGTGGTACCATGGCACAGAAGAAAACAGGTAAAGAGAACATGGAACCTGGTATCACTACTGCTTTGGGAGTAGACATTCAGGACACAGTAGATGCTAGTTGGTGGAACAGGCTGATGTTCAAGTCAAGAAGACTCAAAGTTCATAGAATGGTTTAGGTTGGAAGAGCCCTCAAAGATCATCCAGTTCCAACCCCCCGCCGTAGGTTGGGACACCTCTCACTAGAACAAGTCACTCAAGGCCTCATCCAGCAAGCACAAAACAAACTAGAACAAATATTCCACAATGAGAAAGGGAAAGATGTTAATTAAAATAGTGCTGCTGTTACTCACTATATCCAAGGGGGCATTGACAACCCTGGATGCATCATCTGCCAAACTCTCAGTCTTTTCAATCACACTTCTGACGCTGGAGTGGGCGTAGAGAGCAGCAGTTGTGTTCAGCGTCAGGTTTCGTACTTGAGCCAGGCCACTAGAAAAGAGAATTAACAAACAAGTCTGTTTTCATGAGAGTATTTTAAGCACAGAGTTCCTTGTCTTCAGTTACATCTTTCTTCAACATGCACAAGTGATGTCCTCTGAGAAAATGCTGCATAAGGGCTTTTACGTTCATTATTTTGAACTCTAAAACAAATCAGTTCAAAGGTTTATATTGATTTTTTTCCCCTCTTTACTTCCTTTTAATCTATTTTCCCCTCTATTTCATTCCTTGCTTTTCTGTTTAGTTCTGGTTCAGCTATTTTTTTTCCTATCTTGTCCCTTTATGTCTATGGCCAGTTCTTTATTGACTCAAACAAAACACATCACAGAATCAGAAGAGGAACAGGCTCCCAGATGGAGCTCAAAACTAAAGAAATACAGAAAAGAGGAAATGATAAGCATCCAAAAGCTCTTTTGCATTGCATTTTCCTTTCTTAAATTTATCTAGCTGCAGTGAAGAGTTCCTCTGTTACTCAGAGCAAAACTTAGAGCAGACATAAATCTTCCAATCTGACACGATTTGACTTTTAACACACATCTGCTGACTTACAAAGACAAAGCAGCAAGAATCTTAGAAGGATTCCAGGAGTGCAAGATTAACTTCCATTTGAAGTGGAATATCTCTGAATTCTTGTCTTTAAAGTGTTCTTCAAATCCATTGACAAGCTGAGGCATCTGGGATTGTTCAGCCTGGAGAAGAGAAGGCTCCAGGAACACCTAATAATGACCTTCCAGTACCTGAAGGGGGCCCATAAGAAGGATGGAGAGGAACTGTTTGCAAAGGCCTGTAGTGATAGGACAAGTGGCAATGGCTTCCAATTAGAGAAGAGCAGATTTAGATTGGATGTTAGGAACAAGCTCTTTACCATGAGGGTAGTGGAACACTGGAACAGGTTGCCCAGGGAGGTGGTTGAGGCCCCATCCCTGGAGATATCCAAGGTGAGGCTCAACAGGGCTCTGGGGAACCTGATGTAGCTGATGTCCCTGCTTACTGCAGAGGAGGTTGGATTAAATGACCTTTGGAGGTCCCTTCCAACCCAGCCCATTTTATGAGTCTACAATTTCAAGTGGAATATCTGGAAAAGTACCATGAAGGTTTCATACTCTGTCTTACGAAGGAATTGATGGGAATGACTTTCCAGCTTTCAAATTCTACATGGGAAGTTGAGTGCATCCAAGACTGGAACCCGCTCCTTTCTGCAAGGTGTACTAAAAGCAGCAATAATGGAGGCACAGCAGAGACACCTTCTGGGTGAGACTCAGAGAGACATTGTCAAAGAAGCAGTCACGTTCAAGGCATACCATGACATATTAACTAGGGATTCTCTACCTGCTGTGTAAATCAACCACAGGAAAGATTAATCACCTCCTTCACATCAGTGAATAAAGGAACACCATGTTAAAAGTAAAAAGCACTTTGAATAAGGAATAAAAATGGATCATTGAATGGTTTTATTTGGAAGGAGCCAATAAAGATCATCCAGGCCAACACCTCTGTCATGAGTATGACACTTCCCCTACTAGATAAGGTTGCTCAAAGTCCCACTCAACCTGGCTTTGAACAATTGCAGGGTTGGAGACTCCACAACTTCTTTGGACAACCTGTTTCAGAGCATCTCCACCCTAATGGGGAAGAATATCCACTGATGTCTTACAGCTTCTTCCTAGCCCTCATCCTGTCACTCCATGCCTTTGTAACGAGTGCCTCTCCAGCTTTCCTGTATCTCACTTTAAAAACTGGAAGGCTGCTCTAAGGTCTCCCCAGAGCCTTTTCTTCTCCAGACTCAACAACCCCAACTCTCTCAGCCTGTCTTCTACAAGGGGTGCTTCAGCCTTTTGACCATCTCCATGACCTGCTCTGGACCTGCTCTAACAGTTCCACGTCCTTCTCGTTTTAGGGATTTCAGAGCTGGACACAGTACCCCAGATGGGGTCTCAGCCAGCGTGGAGGGACAGAATGGCCTCCCTCAACCTGCTGGTTGCTATAAAATCTCTCCCAGTTTCATATTTCTTGAGCTTATCACCTCTCCAGTGCATCTGCAAGTCTTTGGACCTGGGCAGCATGCTCCTCAGCTCTGTACACCAGGTCAAGCACTCCTCTCACGGACATTTGCATCACCAGCTCATCCACGTGGTGTCGCAGCTTGGTGCTCCATAGGACAAACTCATCTTGGTGGGCCTCCAACTTCTGCACAACAAAAAGGTTTCTTCTTATTTTCTTTCCAAAGCAGAACACACCTGACAGCATTAAAGAGGATGTTAAAACCAAGAACTTACAGATGTCGAGTTTGTTACAGCTTGGGCAAGAGCAGCAGCAGCATTCACTAGCACCTTCCCATCTTCAATGAGAGCAGTTGAGACTTCTTCACCTTCCTTTACACTCAGTTTTTTGTCCTGCAGCATAAACCAAGTCTGTAAAGTCAGCTAGTGCAAAAGAGTTCATAGCACAGTAACTTCCTTCTGTTTCTAAACAGGGGTCTGGTTTGCTTTGAATTTAATTGCACATATTCACGTGTTTAAAGATGTAGTATTTTAGTCTAAAAAGTCTAAAAAGCTGCTTTTAAACAATCCTACACTTAACAT
Source organism: Tricholaema leucomelas (assembly GCA_013400475.1). Taxonomy (NCBI): domain Eukaryota; kingdom Metazoa; phylum Chordata; class Aves; order Piciformes; family Lybiidae; genus Tricholaema lacrymosa; species Tricholaema leucomelas. The sequence goes on along the minus strand of WAAF01018535.1, from coordinate 92,715 downwards.
TTTCTATGCAACAATACTGATTGCCCAGACTCACATTTAACTCAGCCAGGTTGCTGGAGATAAGAGGGAACAAACGACTGGTCTCATTGATGTTAGTGAGAGCCTCATTCACCAGCTCCTGGGCATCTCGCAGCCTGCTGTTGTGTTTTGCTAAGAGCTGCTTTGTATCCCTCTTTAGCTCACCAAGCTCCTGCTGGGGTTTAAGATACTCCTTCTGAATCTGGATCAGCAAATTTTCTGCAGCTCTGGCAAAGAGAGGAATCAGAAAATGAATGAGCACAGAAGGAGAAATTTAGGCATGGATTTACTGGGCAGAAAATGGGATCACGTTAAATTCACAGTATCACAGTCTCACAGTATCACCAAGGTTGGAAGAGACCTCACAGATCATCAAGTCCAACCCTTTACCACAGAGCTCAAGGCTAGACCATGGCACCAAGTGCCACGTCCAACCTTGTCTTGAACAGCCCCAGGGATGGCAACTCCACCACCTCCCTGGGCAGCCCATTCCAGTGTCCAATGACTCTCTCAGTGAAGAACTTTCTCCTCACCTCGAGCCTAAACTTCCCCTGGCGCAGCCTGAGGCTGTGTCCTCTCGTTCTGGCGCTGGCCACCTGAGAGAAGAGAGCAACCTCCTCCTGGCTACAACCACCCCTCAGGTAGTTGTAGACAGCAATAAGGTCTCCCCTGAGCCTCCTCTTCTCCAGGCTAAACAATCCCAACTCCCTCAGCCTCTCCTCGTAGGGCTGTGCTCGAGGCCTCTCACCAGCCTCGTCGCCCTTCTCTGGACACGCTCAAGCATCTCAATGTCCCTTCTAAACTGGGGGGCCCAGAACTGAACACAGTACTCAAGGTGTGGTCTAACCAGTGCAGAGTACAGGGGCAGAATGACCTCCCTGCTCCTGCTGGCCACACCATTCCTGATGCAGGCCAGGATGCCATTGGCTCTCTTGGCCACCTGGGCACACTGCTGGCTCATGTTCAGGCGGGTATCAATCAGCACCCCCAGATCCCTCTCTGTCTGGCTGCTCTCCAGCCACTCCGACCCCAGCCTGTATCTCTGCATGGGGTTGTTGTGGCACAACTTGGAGCCATTGAATGCCATCCCATTGGACTCTGCCCATCTGTCCAGGCGGTCAAGGTCCCGCTGCAGAGCCCTTCTGCCCTCCAACTCAGTCACATCTGCCCCCAGCTTAGTGTCATCTGCAAACTTGCTGATGACTGACTCCATGCCCTCATCCAGATCATCTATGAAGATGTACATGCATCATCATGTCAAGGTCTGCAGTGCTTCTTTAAAAACATATGTATAGCTGGATGCTCATCTTACCACACCAGAAGATGACTGCCTGGGGGAGAGAGCAGTAATACAGATCATAAAACTTGGTATGTGGTGACTAGAGGAGGAAGGGGTTAGTATCACAGAATCTGAATATGCTGGTGGTTGGAAGGGGCTTCTGGAGATCAACTAGTCAAACTCTCCTAACTAAAGTAGGGTCACCCACAGCAAGTTGCACAGGATCACAATGTCCAGGTGGGTTTGGAATCTCTACATACAGAGAATGAGATTTCACAGCTTCTCTGGGCAGCCTGCTCCAGGGCTCCAGCATCCTCACAGCAAAAAATGTTTCTCGTTATGTTCAGATGGAACCTCCTGCATGTTTCAGTTTGTGCCTGTTGTCCCTTGCCCTGTCGATGGGCACCACTGAAAACAGTCTAGCCTCATCCTCGTGGCCTGCATCCTTTAGCTCTTGATGAGCGTTTATAAGATCCCCTCTCAGGCTGCTCTTTTCCAGCTAAACAGTCCCAGGACTCTCAGCTTTTCATCCTCAGAGATATTTTTTTTAGTTCTCTCAGCATCTTTGTAACATCTGCTGGAGTCTCCCCAGTAGTTCCTTGTCTGTCTTGAACTGGGGAGCCCAGAACTGAAGCAGGACTCTAGATGCAGCCTTACTAGGGTACAATAGAGGTAGGTGAAGAACCTCCCTTGACTTGCTGGCCACACTCTTATTAATGCATCCCAGGAGACCATTTGCCTACCTGAGTACCGGGAAAAGCTTCCTTCCTGTGAGGGTGCTGGAGCCCTGGAGCAGGCTGCCCAGAGAGATTGTGGAGTCTCCCTCTCTGGAGAGATTCCAAACCCACTTGGACATTGCAATCCTTTGCAACCTGCTGTGGGTGACCTTGTTTCAGCAGGAGGACTGGACTAGATGATGTCCAAAGGTCCCTTCCAACCCCCACCAGCCTGCAATTACGTGAATGTTGCTTAACCTTATGTCAACTCCAGCTCGATCCATTGTGAGCCATCTGGTAACTTCTGCTCCCTGCAAAATGGACTGGCAAGCTGCTTCTTTTCATCAGCTTTGAATTTCCAGCTGCACTGCAGGATAACTTCTGCAGAGCAAACACTCTTATATCATTAACTGTCTTCTTCCATCTGTCAAAGGACACTTGCCAGAGAAGTTCCAGAAATTTCAGCAGGGCCTCTAATTGAGAAAGTTAATTCACAAATTCCTTGTGTCACAGCTCAGAAACTGATGTTGGAAGTTAAAACACTCTGTTACTATGCAACAGTATGTTTGGAGACATATTTCAAGTGCTTAAAAAAAAGCTATTTGTAGTTCCTAATAAATAGAGATCCAAATGATACATTTCTAGCCTATTTTCATATCAATTCAGCTTCTATATCATTTAATCTTCAGCACAAGGACAAGCAGAGGAGTCTGTTGAACAAAATCAGACATGCTAACAACATAAACATTCCACCCTGCCTAAGCACTTAGAGAAAAGTCTGATTCCCAGAATTATTCCACTTTGCTCTACATCTTTTTCCCTTGAAGCCAGTGTTAATGTTCTCACAGCTTCTGGCAGGCTAGGGCAAGCCTTAGTATTTCTGAAGCTGCAACAAAAAAATTTTGCAGACTGTTGGAACAGTCAATAATTTATCCTGCCAGTTATGGCAATAAGCACTAATAAGGACTGCAAGAGGTAGCTTTTAGTAGCCTTGAACTGGGGACAAATCAAAGCAATAGAATGAAATCTTCAAGCAGCAGTCCAGAACGCTGAAAGAAATGCTCTGTTTTCATTGGATCACAGAAGCATGGAGTTGTTTTGGGTGGAAGACACCTTTAAGATCGTTGAGTCCAGCCATTAACCCAGCACTGCCAGGTCACCACTAAACCATGTCCCTCAGTATCACATCTACATGGCTTTTCAATCTTGCAAAGGATAGAGGCTCCACCATTGCTGTAGGAAGCCTGTTCCACAGCTTGACAACCCTTTTGGGGAAGAAAATGACCCTCACAGCCAAGCTGAACCTCCCCTGGCACAACTCAAAACCATTTCCTCTTGTCCTATCACTTGTCACATGAGAGAAGAGACCAACATGCACTTCAATACAACTTCCTTTCAGGCAGCTACAGGCAGTGAGAAGATCTCCCCTCAGCCACCCTTTCTCCAGGCTGAACAAGCCCAGTTCCTTCATCCACTCCTCACTAGATCAGTTCTCCAGACCTTTCACCAGCTTCGTTGTAGTTCTCCAGACACACTCCAGTGCCCCAATGTCCTTCTTGCAGTGAGTGGCCTAAAACTGAACCTGGTATTCAAGGTGCAGCCTCAGCAGTGCCAAGTACAGAGGGATGATAGCTTTGGTTTGCAAATCTATGTGATCCTTACTCAAATGGCAATAAATCCCCAGATCTCACTCCAAAAGCAGTATTGCTTAGTAAAGAGAGATGTCAAATCAGGTTTTTCAGTAGAAGAGGGCACTTACTTTAGGACACTGCTAGCATTGTGGTGACGCTGAACAAAGTCTTTCCTGCGCAACGCATCGACAAAGGCGGAAATATCATCCTGCAGGCTCTGAGACGTAGCATTTGACAGGGGAAGGTCTAGGCCCAGTGTTTCATTTAGTGACATGGCAACTTCAGAAAGCACTAAGTAAGAACAAACAATTTAGTCATACCATTAAGCAAAGGAATGCATTGACCCCTCTGCACAAACTGCAGTACCTCCCACATTAAGAGCTGCTAAGGAAATAAGTGCTGCAAAGAAGTGGAAGTATCTTCCAAATAGGATACCTTTGATGGTTGTATGTATGGTGCCAATAAAGCCAGTCAGTTCTTGAGTTCTATTCCTGGTTTCTTGGGTCATTGTGTCGAGCTGCCAAGCTTTTTTCAAAAATCTAGAGGACTAGAATAAAATCAGAAATCATTTTTGACAGCTCTCCTAAAGCACTGGCTAACTCATGACATTTAACTCGTCCCCCCCCCCCCGATATTCCAATATTGGTCCCTCTCACAAAGTATTCTCAAGGGTTTTTTTTCATAAACTAAGTCCCAACTGACTCAAAAATCATAGAATCAACCAGGTTGGAAGAGACCTCCAAGATCATCCAGTCCAACCTAGCACCCAGCCCTATCCAGTCAACTAGACCATGGCACTAAGTGCCTCAGCCAGGCTTTGCTTGAACACCTCCAGGGATGGTGACTCCACCACCTCCCTGGGCAGCCCATTCCAATGCCAATCACTCACTCTGGCAAGAACTTCCTCCTAACATCCAGCCTATACCTCCCCTGGCACAACTTGAGACTGTGTCCCCTTGTTCTGTTGCTGGTTGCCTGGGAGAAGAGACCAACCCCCACCTGGCTAAAACCTCCCTTCAGGTAGTTGTAGACAGCAATGAGGTCTGCCCTGAGCCTCCTCTTCTCCAGGCTAAATAACCCCAGCTCCCTCAGCCTCCCCTCATAGGGTTTGTGTTCCAGGCCTTTCATCAGCTTCATTGCCCTTCTCTGGACACGTTCCAGCACCTCAACATCTCTCCTGAATTGATGCCTTCCTTACATTGAAATTATGCCTTCCTTACATTGAAAGTTCCTTACATTGAAAGTTCCAGTTCGAGAACTGTGTTAGCAATAGTCTTTATAATCAAGTTTATCATTATCACAATTGTTTCTTGAAAAAAAAACCCACAACATTACATAGTTTCTTTTTTATAACTACTACTCAGACATCTTAAGTAAAAAAAACTCTTCTGGTTACATCACTACCAGCAATTACAACACCTAGTAGATTACCTACCCATGGTGAGAAGGGTTTAGCTACATGCAGCCAGCAAATGAGATCTAGTGGCTGAAGCATGGTGTCAATTTGCTACCTGCAGTTTAAATGCTGTCTGCTTTTCATGTGGATATTCAAGTTTTCTGCTGAGACCATTTTAAACAGGTATCTAAGACTTTTTGTTGACTATACACTGGATGAGGCACTTAGTGCCATGGTCTAGTTGACTGGATAGGGCTGGGTCCTAGGTTGAACCGAATGATCTTGGAGGTCTCTTCCAACCTGGTTGATTCTATGATTCTATGCTGTGATTTTAAATAAGCTCCACATGTTCAAACCAGTGAGAAGAAAGTATTTCCCTTCTCCAGCTTTAGACTCTCATATGATGACAGTACAAAAAGCTTCTGAACATCATCAGAAACCAGACAGCAGAATCACAAAATCATTTTGGTTGGAAAAGATCTTTAAGCTCATAAAGATCAATCATTAACTCATCATTGCCAGGCCACTATCAAACCCTCAGCCCTACATCAAAAAAATCACTCCAAGGGTTGGGACTCCACCACTTTCCTAGGTAGGCTGTTTCAGGGCTTGACAACACTTCTGGGGAAGAAATTATTGATAATGTTCAACTTAAACTTCCCCTGGTGCAGCTTGAGGCCACCTCCTCCTGTTCTACTGCATATTACTTATGAGAACAGGTTGAGCTCAACCTGGCTACAAACTCCTCCTTGAAAAATCTCCTGTACAATACCATAAAGCACTGTAGTTAACAGAAGAGTCCCACAGACATTAACTCCTCCCCTCAGAAAGCCTACAGGATGGACTGAATTATTTCACTGAACTCTACAGATATAAAATCACTTCCAAACAGCTCTCAGGCAGTTATGCATCATGCTAGGAAACCTCAAAGGATTTCTCCAGAAAGGCTGAGAATAAAGAAGCCAACACCCACTTCTTCATGCAGCTGATCAATTCCTCCTGATAAGCTCTGAAGACTTTCTTTTGCTGTAGCTAATGAGTAAGTTGGATCTTCTTTAGGAACTAGAGACCCCTACAAGGAAGAAGAAAAAACAATATACTGTAGTTTAAAGGCTTTGTTGTGTGTCCACAGATGTTCTGAGAAGAAAGAAACTATGCATATTTGGTTTATTTATAAGCTTTCAAATGACTTGCAAAGCACATATGAGAATATGATCTCAAATAAAAAGGATTCATCCATGTTGTACTTTCAATCAAGTAGAAGGAAGCAAAATTTCTGCTTTCCTGATTCTCAATTTCTCCACTTTTTTTGTGGAGAAAACTGATTCTCAAATTTCTCCACAATTTGTGCTTTGAGTGGCACAAATCAAAGAATCCCAGTGGGGGTTGCAAAGGACCTCTGGAGATCATCTAGTCCAATCAGCTTGGTAAAGCAAGGTCATCCAGAGCAGGTTGCCCAGGATCAAAATGTTCAGGTGAGTTTGCAATCTCTCTAGAGAGGGAGATTTCACAACTTCTCTGGGCAGCCTGATCCAGGCCTCCATTGTCTTCAAAGACAATAAGGTTTTCCTTACATTCAAATGGACCCCCCCGGGTTCCAGCTTGTGCCTGTTGCCCCTCGTCCTATCAGCGAGCACCACTGGAAACAGTCTGGCCCCATCCTCTTGACCTTCACCCTTTAGCTCTTGCTGAGCACTGAGGAAATCCTCTCTCAGTCTGCTCTTCTCCAGGCTAAACAGCCCCAGATTTCTCAGCCTTTGAGAGGTTCCAAGGCCTATCAAACTAAATGTTTCCATCCTGTTACACACCTGCTGTTCTTCCAGCAGCTGGTCTTGCCAGAACAGCTGCATCCAGGGAATATCTGTGAGGATGACCCTAGAGAGCTGTACGTTTCCATGTTAAAACCCAGTGCAAGGCACTCAGAAGTTCAGAATTTGGGTTCTCCAGACACAGTAAGGCAACACAGGAAGCCCTGCTGATCTTCTCACCAATAAGAGAAGATACCAGGCTGTATTTGGCTTCAAGGTTACCTCAGAACTGCTCTGCATGGCAATAAACATGCCATTGTAGACATGTGTACCATGTTTCATACAGCCAAGGCATGCACTTGACTTTTCTCTACAGATGCAAAGAAGGTTACAGCATTTCTGCCAAGGACAGCAAGCTTGAGGAAGGTTATTTTCAGATTTCAGATCTTCCAGAGCCAACACCTTAATACAATTTCCCCCCAGCCATGTTTTTAAAGGAGTAACACACACAAGATTATCCAGCAGCATTGTGACAAACAGGAATTTCCAAGTTGTTATCTTGGGATAAAGAACAGAAAGGCTTCTCAGTTCACAAACACAGAATGGGACAGCAAAAGTCAAGCAGAAGGTTTTCCAGTTCAAAAACCCAGGATTGGACAGCAAGTGCATCTAAGTATGTCAAGCAGAAGGCTTTTAACTAGGAAACTCAGTGCTCAGACCTTCTAGAACCATAAAATGTGGTTTGTTGTGCTTTAAGTGGGAGAAGAGCTGGAAGGAAAGTTTGCCATAAGCAGCCTGAATGTGTCCTCAGGACAAAAAAAGTCAGGTAGACTGTTTCAGTGTTGGACACTTTCAGTATTTTTGGTATTTGTGAGTTTATTTCACCTTCAGATGTTTGGTTGCATTCTCCAGCTCTGACAGCATTCCGTAGGGTGCACGGACAACACCAGTGAGGTTCACTGAAAGTATGGCCTTGTTGAGGTTATCCAGACTGGTTAAAAGGACTCCTGTGCAGTTGTCATCACAAGCTAAAGAAAGCAGAAGAAGAAGAGGAAACAATGGCATTAAAAGAAGCCACCAAATCCTGACATTGATTTTGATTCACACAGCAGTGTGAGTTGAGTGATTCTGAGCATCCAGTTTTGTAGTATTCCCCTCCCCTTCCTGCCTCAAAACTGGACCTATTCCAAGCATTCCCCTTACAACAGAACATATCCAAGCCCTATTGACTGACCTATTCCAAGCACTCCCTTTAGAACAGAACATATCCAAGCCCTATTGACTGACCTATTCCAAGCACTCCCTTTACAACAGAACATATCCAAGCCCTATTGACTGACCTATTCCAAGCATTCCCTTTACAACAGAACATATCCAAGCCCTATTGACTGACCTATTCCAAGCATTCCCTTTACAACAGAACATATCCAAGCCCTACTGACTGACCTATTCCAACCA
>WAAF01018535.1:71490-83925 GCA_013400475.1 Tricholaema leucomelas | reverse complement strand
AACAGAACATTTCCAAGCCCTATTGACTGACCTATTCCAAGCACTCCCTTTACAACAGAACATATCCAAGCCCTATTGACTGACCTATTCCAAGCATTCCCTTTACAACAGAACATATCCAAGCCCTATTGACTGACCTATTCCAAGCATTCCCTTTACAACAGAACATATCCAAGCCCTACTGACTGACCTATTCCAACCATTCTCTTTACAATAGAACATATCCAAGCCAAATTGACCCTGGTGGCTATTTTACTGCTTGCTGTTGATAAGTTGGTTGAGTCTCCTATTTAGCCATATAGTGAGAAATCAGTGCAATGCCACTGTCACTCACTCAAAAATGCTGGGAAGAAAGGAAATTCAAGTAGTGTAATTCCCTTTATTCTCTGAGATTTTGGGTTCTTTTTCACTTACCCAGAGCAAAATTATAGAATTGTTTTGGTGGGAAGAGACCTTTAAGATCATCAAATCCAACCTTTATCCCAGTATTAAGAGGTTAACACTAAATGTCTCTCTGTATCACATCTACAACCTGTAGGCTGCCCAAGTCCTAAATCCTAATTCATTGTGAAACATTTCTCTACTTCCTATGCTCTTCTGTTAAATATCTCTATCCCATGAGTAATTACATGACTAATAAGAATCATAGAATGGTTTAGGTTGGAAGGGACCTCAAAGATCATCCAGTTCCCATCCCCTTCATAAGCAGGGACACCTCCCACTAAAACAGGTTGCTCAAGGCCTCATCCAACCTGGCCTTGAACATCTCCAGGGAGGGAGCATCCACAACCTCCCTGGACAACCTGTTCCAGTGTCTCACCACTCTCACTGCAAAGAACTTCCTAACATCGAGTTTAAATCTCCCCTCTGGCAGTTTAAACCCATTACTCCTCATCCTGTCATTACAAGACCTTGTCAATAGTCTTTCCCCAGCCTTCCTGTAGACCCCCTCCAGATACTTGAAGGCCACTCCAAGGTCTCCTCGAAGTCTTCTCTTCTCCATGCTGAAGAGCCCCAAGTCTTGTAGCCTGTCCTCAATGGAATGTAAGGAATTACATGACTACTTAAGTTTCACCTCAACATGAGGAGAAACTTCTTTACTGTGAGGGTGACAGGGCACTGGAACAGGCTACCCAGGGTGGTTGTGGAGTCTCCTTCTCTGAAGACTTTCCAAACCTGCCTGGATGCACTCCTGTGCTAACTACCCTAGAGGATCCTGCCTGGCAGGGAGGTTGGACTCGATCTCTGGAGGTCCCTTCCAACCTCTAAAGTTCTGTAATTATTGGTGGAATATGACTAATTACAGGTGGAATGGAGGTCTTGGGTAGACACTGGACTTGATGATCGTAAGGTCTTTTTCAACCTTAATGACTCCATGATTCTACGTCGGTGGAGAATGCCTACAGACCTAGAATAACTCCAGAAGTAGTATTACAGGAACCTCTCATCCAAAAGGGCAATAAGAGGAATTCAGCACTTTGCTACATACAGCAAAAAAAAAATATCTTTCCTTAAACTTGTCTGTAACCCTAAATAAGCCATTTTAAGGATGAACTGCCTGTCTGACATCATGGTGCCTACTGCAGCTGACATCGTGATGCCTTGTGCTAGTTTGAGCCTAGCTAGCATGTTTTGGTGAGAACTAGATGATAGGCTGAGAAATGAAAACAATGGTGAGGTCCTACTTCACTCACAGTCTTGCTGAGATGGATACAAAAGAAAGGCAAAACAAAAGATAAGGTCACTTCTGCTCTGCACTTCGTGCTGGGCTGTCCTCTTTGCCTGCTGGGGAGAAGCTGAGGCTGCTGGCTGGACTCCATCTTGCTTTCTAATCTCACCCTCCTTTTGCTTGGCTGCTTCACCTTGCTTTTTAACCCTCTTGGCCGAACCTCCATTCTTCCTTGGGACTGGGGTAAGGTTGAGAGGGGTAGGGGAAGGTGAGGGGGTGGTTGAGAGCCCCTCCTGGGGACTCAGGTTTCTGGGAGGGGAGTTGTGTCTGTATTACCTTTTACCTTGTATATTTCTGTATATATCTGTATATACTGTAAATATCTGCTTGTAAATTGTGCCAGCTGTAAATATAAGCTTCATTCAAATTTCCAGAGCTGACTGAGTCTAGTCTGGGTGATTTCTAAAGTTGTGGGGGGGCAGAGGATACCCAAACCATCACATTCCTACTGAAGATGACACCACAATGCCTACTGCAGTCTCCTCTATATTCACAGCACAGTTGAGGCCAAATGTCTAAGCCTTTCCCATCCCACCTCCTGGTGTTACAGATATAAAGTTGTTCAGATTTCTTCCCTTTCACAGACAGGACTGGACCTGACATCATAAAGGCATTCAAGGAAGAATCATGTGCATGTAAATATCACTGGCATAGATCACAGTTCGTTAGGAAAGTAATGAATTTAAGAGCCACCTACAAACACACTCATCTCCCACGAGAAGATGTCTTGGCTCACACTCCTCACAGAGCTGTCCTGTCACACCTTGCTTGCACAGGCACTGGCCAGTGCCACGGTCGCAGTTCAGGTGAACAGAACCACTTGGATTGCAGCCACATGGCTGGCAGCTGCCACCAGGAAGCTGAGGGTCACCATAATAGCCAAGGGAGCACCTGCAGAGGGAGGAATGAAGCAGTGAATATTAGGACAGAAGCGTCATGAAATAAGATATTATCTTTGAGATCACTGAGAGGTTTTTCACACATGGCTTGTAAAGTGTAACTAACAAATCAAAGTCCTTCAGGACTCACCCACAGATCTATTTGTGAACACTGAGTAGTCTGGATACAAATATGGCTCATATGAGTGAAGCTGTCTTTGGGAATAAAAGGAGATGTCATGTGGGACTCACCTTTCACAATACTGTCCTTCATATCCTGGGAGACAAGCATCACAGTGGTAATCCTCAACACCTTTCAGGACACAAGTGGGACTAAAACTGGAGGAAGGAGAAACAGATATCTGCTAGCACATAAATGGAAGACCATACAAAGGCAGAGAAAATCTTCAATCACAGGTTAAATACTGCAAGCAACAGTATCCTCTGCTCAAACTGATGCAGTGCTCTAAAATTCCACCTAAACAGAAAGAAAAGGATTGGAGCAGGCTGTCCAGAGAGGTAGTGGAGTCTCTTTCTCTAGAGAAATTCCAAACCCACCTGGGCAATTTGCTGCGGGTGAGCCTGCTTTAGCAAGGGGTTGGACTAGATCATAGAATCAACCAGGTTGGAAGAGACCTTCATGATCATCCAGTCCAACCTAGCACCCAGCCCTGTCCAATCAACTAGACCATGGCACTAAGTGCCTCACGCAGTCTTTTCTTGAACACCTCCAGGGAGGGCAACTCCACCACCTCCCTGGGCAGCCCATTCCAACTAAAGATCCTTTCCAACTCTTACCATACTGGGACTCTATGATTTGTACTTTCAGTTTCTTAGCATTTGCTTTCCCAGTGAGACTCCATCATTGCCTCACATGATAAAGCACCTTCTGGCCTTCCTTTTAAAGGAGAAGAGCACACAAATTGCTCCATGATATGGCTACAGAGTATCTCTGAGACCTGCAGAGCTGTTAGCCTCTGAATCAGTTATCCAAAAGCAAACAACAAACAGGTTTTTCAAGCCTTTGGAGAAAAAACCCACTGCATTTTGATTTTCAAAATCTGGAGTTCCCAATCTCACAGAACTGGAGGGGTGGGAAGGGATTTCTGAAGAGTGAGTCCAGCCCCTCTGCAAAAGCAGGGTCACCCACAGCAGGCTGCACAGGATCGCAACGTTCAGCTGAGTTTGGAATCTATCCAGAGGAGGAGACTCCACAACCTCTCTGGGCAGCTTTCTCAAGGGCTCCAGCACCTTTACAGTAAAGAATTTTTTTCCTCACGTTGAGATGGAGCTTCCTGTGCACCACTTTGTATCCACTGCCCTTTGTCCTATCACAGAACACGACTGAAAAGAATTAATCACCACCTTCTTGACACCTACCCATCAGATACTTATAAACTTTAGTTAAAGATCTCCTCTCGGTCTTCTCTCTTCTGTTACCTGTTCCTCTACTAAACAAACAGATCTGTACATCTCAGACAAACCAGAACTTGTTCTTTCCATAGCATCCATCTCATGAAAAGTTCCTGGAGGTGGCCCTAGTCTTGGTAAATATAAAAGTATTGTTTTCTTGAATGAGGAAAGAGACCCACAGTTGAAACTAAAATATGCCAGGGTGACTTACGGTATTAGCTACAGATATTCTATGTGGCTAATCTACTCTTGAAGGAAAATAAAATCGACTTACCTATCAGTTAATCTTTTTAATTTACAACCTCAAGGAGTTACAAAGAGCTGTGAACAGTTCATCCATTTCCTAAAGCAGCTAAATGTCTAAAATGCCTAGAAGTTAAAGAAGTGTGATGATAACTAACTCCTGCTGTCATGGTGTTAGGGGAGAAGGTGAGAGATGGCACAAAAGAATTCAGAATGATAAAATAGACATTTCATTTAGTCAATGTTGGTTACCTGACAGGGTTGGCTCTGGGACAGGCACAAAGAGAGCAGTCTTTGATAGATCCCAGCACTTTCCCATAGTAGCCTGGGGCACAAGCACTGCAGTAGTCACCAACTGTGTTATCTCTGCAGTTCTGAGGCACAAAAAGGGATTCAGGCAGTTTAAAACCACCACAAATAACAAGAGGAACTTTTATCTTCCCCATCCAAGTTGTGATGGTTTGGGTGTTACCTGCCCCTCACACCTGTGAAAATCACCCAGACTGAGCTGGAAATCAGAATGGAGCTTTATATTTCCAGCTTAGCACAATATACAAGCAGCTATTTACAATATAGACAGCTGCAGACAGAAATATACAAGTTAAAAAGGTAATACAGAAACACAACAGCCCTCCCAGAAACCAGAGTCCCCAGGAGGGGCTCTCAACCACCCTTCCACCTCTTTTCCACCCCTCTACCTTATCCCAGACTTTGCCTTATGTGCAAGGTGAGAGCCCAGAAAGTGTCACAGAACAACAGATAAACTGAACTTACGCAGGAATTATTTTTGAAGTAAAATTAAAACCTAAATAATTATTTTGGAGATGTTGCTGCCCCAAAAGCTTTGTAACTTTACTGAAGGGACCTGAAGGGAAATACTGCTCAGATTTTCCATTTCATAGAGTGTGCATGTGTGTAAATTATACTTTGTCCAAATAATCATAATCATTTTCGTTAGATAAGACCTTTTAGATCATCAAGTCCAACCGTTATCTAACTCTACCAAGTCTGGTGCTTAAACCACGTCCTTCAGCACCACATTTCCTTCTCTTTTAAACACCTCTATGGGTGAGAATTTTAGCCATCTGCCCTGGAGAGGCTCTCCAGTCTTTGAGAATCCTTTCAATGAAGAATTTTCTTCTGATACCCAACCTAAACCTCTCCTAGTGTAACTTGAGGCATTAACACTCTTCAAACAGCAAAGTTCACAATGGCACGGTCGCCAAGTAATTACTTTCATCAACCAGAGCACTGGGTCCTGAAATCCCTGATACACCAGATGAGGTTACAGCAGTTTCATCAAGAGCAACCTCAAATGACATTTCCAGCAGCCAAACCATTCCTTTTGATGACAAAGCATCACAAATTAATTTACACAAGCAAATAAACCAAAAAGCCAACAATGAAACAATCTCTGAAAAGCATCTGTTTGAAGTTGTTTCTGACAAGGCATCACACTGACTATCGTTCATGAAGAATCCACTTACCCTGCTAAAGCAACAGAAGAATCTATCAATTGTACATACCAAACACTTGCCAGTCTCCTGATCACAGGTTTCACTATGGTTGTTGCACTGACAGGGCACACAAGGTGCTACCAGAGCGTGAGGCTCTTTCATACCGAGCTCCGTGTGCTTCCCCCTGTAGTATCCTGGAGCACAGCTCTGTTTGTAAGGGAGCAAAAAAAAAAGGTGCATAGTCAAAGCTATCAAAAGGTACAAACAGTTTTTCAGGCCATTTAAGTAGCTTCTATGAGCTTGCTGTTAAGCCCACAAAAGATTCTGTACCTGACAGGACAATCCAGCATAACCAGCAGGACATGTACACTGCTCCACAAGGTGAGCTTTGGCTCTACCCCGGTGCATTTCTGCAAACTCCACTGCAGTTTCCAGTGAGATGTTTGCAATTCTACAAGACAGAAGCAGAAGAGAGTGTGAACATCTTAGAGAAGTCCTAGTAGCAAAATGGAGATCCAAAACTGAGCACCAAAATTTGCCCAGAAGGCTAATTGCATCCTGGGCTGCATCAAAAGGAGAGCGGAAGCAGATCCAGAGAGGGGATTCTGCCACTCTGTTCTGGTGAAACCTCTCCTGGAGTACTGCATCCAGGCCTAGAGCCCTCAATACAGGAAAAACATGGACCTGATGGAGCAGGTCCAGAGGAGGGCCAGGAAAGTAATCAGGGGGTTGCACCTCTGTTACAAAGACAGGCCGAAGGAGCTGGGGTTGTTCAGCCTGGAGACCAGAAGGCTCTGGGGAGACCTAAGAGCAACCTGTTCCAGTACCTGAAGGGGAGCTCCAAGGAGGATGGAGAGAGAGTGTTTACACAGGCCTGCAGTCATAGGATGAGGGGCAATGGTTTTAAATCAGAGATGATTTAGATTGCATGGTAAAAGGGTGGTTGAACACTGGAACAGGTCACCCAAAGAGGTGGTTGAGGTCCCATCCCTGGAGGTATTCAAGGTGAGACTTGATGGGGCTCTGAGTGACCTGATCTAGTTAAGGAGATACCTGCTCAATGCGGGGGGGTTGAGCTAGATGATCTTTAGAGATCACTTCCAATCCAGGTGATTCTATGATTCTGTGCTTCAAGGTCAGGGACACCATACATCAAACTTCATCCCTGGAACCATTCTAGGTCAAGTTGGACAAGACTCTGAGCAACACAATCTAGATGAAGATGTCCTTGCTGACTGTGGGGGGTTGGGCTAGATGACCTTTCCATGTTCCTTCCAATCCAAACCATTCTATGATGGATTATCTCCCTGGATTTCCTTTTCCCCATGCAAATAGAATCATAGAATCAGTCAGGGTTGGAAAGGACCACAAGGATCATCTAGTTCCAACGCCCCTGCCATGCCCAGGGACACCCTACCCTACATCAGGGTGCCCACAGTCTCAGCCAACCTGGCCTTAAACACCTCCAGGGATGGGACCTCAGCTGCCTCCCTGGGCAACCCATTCCAGGCTCTCACCATGCTAAACAACTTCCTCATCAAGTCCAGTGTCAACCTCCCCACTTCCAGCTTTGCTCCATTCCCCCTAGTCCTGTCACTCCCTGACAGCCTAAAATGTCCCTCCCCAGCTTTTCTGTAGGCCCCCTTCAGATACTGGAAGGCCACAAGAAGGTCACTTGGGAGCCTCCTCTTCTGCAGACTGAACAGCCCCAACTCTTTCAGTCTGTCCTCATAGCAGAGGTGCTGCAGCCCTCTGAGCACCCCAGTGGCCCTTCTCTGGACACGCTCCAGCACGTTCACATCCCTCTTGTAAGGGGGGCTCTGGAACTGGATGCAGTACTCCTTGAACCTAAAGATTCTATACTTATTTACGGGATTTCAGGACCATCAACAACAAATGCACTTCAAATTAATAGAGGTTGATTCCCACTGAACTTCAAAAGCTGACCATGCAAGAGTATTTCTGCCCCAGAAGCACAATCTACTTTGTCCTACAGCCTTTTGGACAGAACAAGTAAGTTGAGGGCTTCTGAATCAAAAATAACTCCAAATCTGGAGGTGGAACCAGACTTCTTCACAGCAGTTATAAAAGCTGCTCTGATTTGGGTGAAATCTTTACTGTACTGCTCAGTTGGAACAATTTCTAGGTTAAACCAAATGCAATACAAGAAGCAAATTCAATCAGAGATTGCTCTACCTGCTTTGCTGCAATCCTTGCCCATAAGCTGCCTTGATAAGGATGTATTCCACATTGCTTAGCACAGACATGAAGTCAGAATGCAAAACAGGCTCTTCAGACACAGAGTTAAAATACTTCCAGGAATCCTAGGGAAATAAAACACATCAGAAGTCTTAAAGTGAACTTCATAGAAAAGTCATAGAACTGCTTTGGTTGGAAGAGACCTTTCAGACCATGAAGTCCAACCATTAACCTAGCATGACCAGGTCACCACTAAACCATATCTCTTAGCACCACATCTACACAACTTTACAACTTTTAGGGAAGATGATGCCACCACTGCCTTGGACAGCCTGTTCCAGGGCTTGGCAACCCTTCTAGGGGAAGAAATTGTTCCTAATGTGCAATCCAAACCTACTGCATGCAAGCTGAGACTGTTTCCTCTTGCCCTATCACTTGTTACTCGAAGGATGATACTGATCCCCATGTCACTCCAAACTCCTTTCAGTGAGTTGCAGAGAGTGAGAAGGGTCTCCCTCAACCCTTCCATCTGAACATGATGAGAAGCTTCTTTGCTGTGAGGATGCTGGAGCCCTGGGGCAGGCTGCTCAGAGAGGTTGTAGAGCCTCCTTTTCTGGATAGATCCCAAACCTGCCTGGACATTGCAATCCTGTGCAACCTGCTGTGGGTGACCCTGCTTTAGCAGGGAGGTTGGACTAGATGATCTCCAGAGGTCACTGCAATCCCTACCATGTTGGTATTTTGTGATTTCCACATCAACATTTTGACTTACCTCCTTCATTTCTACTTCCTTGTCAGTTCTTACTCCGTTTTCTGGGGAAGGGACATCTACATAGATGACCAACTTGCTAGTGTGACCTCCTTTCATTAGGATCTGTGGCTCAAAGTTTGCTGTTCCAAAGCCATCCAAAGCATAAAAAGCAACAGTGTATCTCAGCTTCCCTCCATAGGCCATGAGCTGTTTGGAGAAAAAAACAATTACTATTATTTACTCGAAGGTTACTAGCTGAAAATAATTTAATGTCATCAAAAGGCTTGAAAACTGTCAGATCATTGGTGGATTGGCAATAAAACACAAAAACTGATTTGAGCTCAGCAGTTTCTGCACCAAGGTTAAATGCATATTTCTAGAAAGTCATCTCAGTTTCATCTTTTAGGCCCTTTCAAGGTGTGCACTCCACTTCCATTTAATTTTGAAGCGGCAGGCATTCCATGAGCTGTCTACTGAAACCTAGCATCAAGGTTGGAAACTCTTTCAGGTCTTTAAATTAAAACTGAATAGAGCATTACTCTTTTCCTCACCTCTGAATGTCTGCAGGGTAACATGGTAAGTAAATGTGGGTGTTACCAATTTGCAGGGTCAGGAAAATCCTCACCAGGAAAGGGTAATGCAAACCTATTGTTTGTGTTTGCTGTAAGTGACAGGACGCTTTAGGTTGGGAGGCACCTTTGAGTGTCATCTAAGCCAATGCAAATGAATTCAAGCCATTGGATAAGTGACCTACAAGAAGAGAACTAACACAGAATAGAGAGGCAAAATGACTGTTGCACAATGAAAAAGTGACTGTTAGACAATAAAGAAATAACCTATGAAGCATTCTAATTATTTAATGATCTTACCTGGTCTCCCTGAAACTGCTCTGGTAGCTTCCAGTAAAATGTTTCTGTGTTTAAGTGTTTTCTGACTATGGCAGCATCCAGTAAAACATCAGGAAACTGAGAAAATACTCCTGCCACTGTTCCAGTCAGGTTACTCTGAGCTACTACATGCAGAATGGACTGATCTGGAGTCAAGGTTATCTGCAACACAAAGAGCCAAAAAGGCACTCAGCAAAAACATTCTCAGCACACTAAAGAATCACAGAATGGTTTGGGTTGGAAGGGACTTCAAAAGCTCATTTGCAATCAGCAGGGACATCTACAACTAGAACAGGTTGCTCAGAGCCCCAGACAAGAACAGGTTGCTCAGAGCCCCAGACAACCTCACCTGTTATGCTTCAAGGGATGAGGCATCTATCACCTCCTGGGGCAACCTGGGAGAGGGTTTCATCACCCTTGGTGTAAAAAGATTCTTTCTTTTCTCAAGTCTGAATCTCCCTCTTTTAGCCCAACACCACCACCCTCTGTCCTGTCACAACAGGCCCTCCTAAAAGGTCTGTCCTCAGCTTTCTGATTAGCCCCTTGAAGTACTGAACCATAAGTTCTCCCTGGAGCCTTGTCTTCTCCATGCTGAACAACCCCAACTCTTCCAGCCTGTCCTCACAGCAGAGGGCTTCCAGCTCTCCCATCATTGTTGCGGCCTCCTCAGGAGGCTTCAACAGGTCCACATCTCTTCCATGCTGAGGACTCCACACCTGGACCCAGCACTGCAGGTGGGGTCTCACCAATGCAGAGTAGCATCATAAACAGCCAAACCAGAAGCCTGGGAAACAGGTCTTTTTTGTTATAAAGAGTGAAACATAAGGTTTCAAAAATAGGACTAAGG
The DNA here is from genome assembly GCA_013400475.1 of Tricholaema leucomelas. Lineage (NCBI taxonomy): Eukaryota > Metazoa > Chordata > Aves > Piciformes > Lybiidae > Tricholaema lacrymosa > Tricholaema leucomelas. The sequence continues at coordinate 73,521 of WAAF01018535.1, read as the reverse complement.
CCACTTATCTACTTCCTTCCTTCCAATCTGCCTCCTTTTGTGTTCTCCCACATGCCACTGCCTCTGAGGTAGACATGAGTCATGAAGGTGACCTTAGGCATACCACTGTGGCACCTAACCTGAAGGTAACTCCAAACTGTGTCGTCATATTTATGTCACTTTACTTACAGGGATTCTCACATGATCTTCTAGTTCTGAACAAGAGGTGGACATCCCAAAACAGAAGCATGGAGTACAACCTAATGCATTGCCAGCAGACAGGGCAAAAGTTCCAGGCTTACATTCACTGCACTGTAGACCAAATACATTTTCCTGGAGGAAACAACAAAACAACAGCTCAGAATACTTGTGTTACTCTGCTAGCTGAATAAAAGATGGTTCCCATATGAAGAAAAACTGGGTGCTGTGTAAAATTGTTAAGAGGAAGTTAATTATTGGAACCCTTTTAAGAATCTTACATAGAATAGTAACAATAATTAACTTCCTCTTAGGAATCTTTCATAGAATAAGGTTAATTACTGTAACTATTCTCCTTTACTATGCAGTACATTATTCTTAGCATTGTTTTCCAATGCTGTTTGCTGGGCTTCTTTTAATTAAAAGCCACAGAACATTCAAGCTGAAATCATGGATTTGAGATTCTAGCAAATATTAACAGTGCTGAATCACAGAATCAACCACGTTGGAAGACACCTCCAAGATCATCCAGTCCAACCTAGCACCCAGCCCTGTCCAATCAATCAGACCATAGAATCATAGAATTAGAGACAACCAGGTTGGAAGACACCTCCATGATCATCCAGTCCAACCTGGCACCCAGCCCTATCCAATCAACTAGACCATGGCACTAAGTGCCTCATCCAATCTTTTCTTGAACACCTTCAGGGATGGCGACTCCACCACCTCCCTGGGCAGCCCATTCCATTCCCAATCACTCTCTGTCAACAACTTCCTCCTAACATTCAGCCTAGACCTCCCCTGGCACAAATTGAGACTGTGTCCTCTTATCCTGTTGCTGGTTGCCTGGCAGAAGAGACCAACCCCCACTTGGCTACAGCCCTTTGATCATCCTCGTGACCCTTCTCTGGACATCTTCCAGGACATCCATATCCCTCTTGTAATAGGGGCTCCAGAACTGTACACAGTACTCCAGGTGGGGTCTCACCAGTCCACAGTAGACTCCAGAAAACCCTAATGCTTTCCCCAAAGGGTCTGAAACTTCAGTACCTTGCATGTACAGACGCCAGTTTCTTCTTCACAACCACAAAGTCCTTTGGTGTCATCACACAACTCTGCTTTGGTTCCACTCCAGTCACAATCACAGGCAACACAGTCTGGGTAGTCCCTGTAGCCAAAAGCACACTTGGAACAATCTGGTCCTCCAAATTCATCTCTGCACTGGCATTGACCTGTCAATACATCACACTGGGGATGGGTTGAACCAGCGAGGCTACAGTTGCAAGCCTTGGAAGAGAAGAAAATTGATGATAAATAGCAGACCTTTAACATCAATTTTGTTACAACAGAAACAGCACATTAAATGGAGAGTGGCCCTTGAAACTGCATGGTTGTCAAAACAAAAGAGAATCTCCACAACGAAATATGGTTGGTTGGTTTGTGTCTGAACAAAAACCTGCACTTCCAATGGATGTCAGAAAGAAGCTTTGTTGCTTCCTAAATCCAGGCTGGGAATCCAAGGGAGTTGAAGGAATCTGGTTCCAGGAAAACAAAAATCCCAAAGCTTTTATTTTAAAAACTGCACTTCCAGGGATAGCAGAAACTTTGTTGCTTCCTAAATCATAGAATCAACCAGGTTGGAAGAGACCTCCAGGATCATCCAGTCCAACCTAGCACCCAGCCCTATCCAGTCAACTAGACCATGGCACTAAGTGTCTCATCCAGGCTTTTCTTCAACACCTCCAGGGACAGCGAATCTACCACCTCCCTGGGCAGCCCATTCCAATGCCAATCACTCTCTCTGGCAACAACTTCCTCCTAACATCCAGCCTAGACCTCCCCTGGCACAACTTG
>WAAF01018535.1:48088-71424 GCA_013400475.1 Tricholaema leucomelas | reverse complement strand
CTGGGCACACTGCTGGTTCATCTTCAGCTACTATCTACCAGTACCCCCAGGTCCCTTTCTTCCTGGCTGCTCTCCAGCCACCCTGTCCCCAGCCTGTAGTGCTGCTTGGGGTTGTTGTGGTCAAAGTGTAGAACCCTGCACTTGGCCTTGTTAAATCTCATCCCATTGGCCTCTGACCTCCCATCCAGCCTGTCAAGGTCCCTCTGCAAGACTCTCCTACCCTCCAACAGATCCCCACCTGCTCCTAGCTTGGTGTCATCTGCAAACTTCCTGATGCTGGACTCAATCCCCTTGTCCAGATCATGAATAAAGATGCTGAACAGGACTGGGCCCATCACTGATCCCTGGGGAACACCACTAGTGACTGGCTGGGAATCCAAAGGAGTTGAAGGAATCTAAAAGATTTTATTTAAGTGCTGGGAAAGGAGTGCAGCAAGTAAATGAAAGTACTGTTCTGTAAATGTTGGATGAAAGAGATCTGTAAGTACAACAATTTAGTAAATACAATAGATAGAAAAATCAGATTTCAAGCAGGCTCTACATCTTACTCTAGCTTCATTTCCTACTTGATGAGGAAACAAGAATCTCAGGGCACCCTACCGATGGGAAGCTCAGCACCAAAGGAACACTGCTCCCTGGCAGAGCACATCCTTCGTTATGCACTGAGTAATAGTTCAGGTATTTAAGGTGGATGTACTCAATTTGTCTTTGGTTTTCTGGTTTGTTTGGGTTTTTTTTAACCAGAGTACATCTAATCTTCTGTTTTCATTTCCTGTCTGTGGTTACTTAACAAGTCCAGTTTTGCCCTGTGGTTATTTCTAGCAGTGCAGGTAAAAAGTATGTTCCATCTGTCAGCACCTGACTGAACATTTCACCTGAGTCTTCTTTCCTCACTTGTCTCTTTCAGATGAAAGGTGATATTTTGTAAAGCACTCTACACAAAGACCCACAAAATCTCTTAGCATCACCATGGATCCTGCAGTGTTTTTCACAAGTTTGCTGCTCACTATTGGTACTCTTTGCATCCAGTAGCTTGGTATTCTAGGACATAGGTACTCCACAAATACACTTTGTCACCAAATGACTAAACAATTTTGGTTCTCCTGTTCCAGAGACTGGAGAGAGTTCAGTGGAGCTGTGGGTAGATAGAGCTGTAGAGACTTAAGTATCTCTGTGAGGAGGAAAGGCTGAGAGACCTGGGGCTGTTTAGCTTGGAGAAGAGCAGCCTGAGTGAGGATCTTCTCAATGCTCAGCAAGAGCCAGAGGGTGGGGGGCAAGAGGATGGGGCCAGATTCTTTTCAGTGATGCCCTGTGATAGGACAAGGGTCAGCAGACACAAATTGGAACCCAGGAGCTTCTTTCCTATGATGCTGTGGGTGACCTTGCTTTATCACAGTGATTGGACTGATTGGACTAGATGGACTTCCACAAGTGCCTTCCAACCCTCACCACACTGGGATTCTGTGGCCTCAACCTGCCACAGCAGACTATGTTCAGCACAGGGGTGCATCTGCTGGGACTGTGAGCTGCAGATCACAGTACTGTTTGTTGCATCAAGAAAGCAACTGAAATAACTTAAGAGTAATTCATATAATCATAGACTGGGTTGGAAGGGATCTTTAAAGCTCACTTAGTCCACTCCCCAAGCACTGAGATCAGGTTGTTCAGAGCCACTCCAACCTCACCTGGAATGGTTCCATGTTCATTACTGTGATGCTGTCACCAAAAGGAATGCAAACCAACTTAGGAATGAGCAATTAAACATTTAATTGAACATGATCATTGGCAAGAGCTGTGGAGCCACTCCATGAAAGGAACACTTCAAGGGGAAGTGGAGGAGTACCAGGACACTCTATTGGCAGAGCATTAGGTGAGAATGACCCTGGGTTGGTAGCTGACAGAGCAGTGGTTCAGACTGTCATCAGTTGCTATAAATTACTAAGATAGTAAACTCTGAAGAGATATTATAGGCCTATTTTATCATACTTACTCTAACAGAGAAAATAAAGAAAACAATTTCTCTTACTCTTGTACTTGTCAAGTACTTATCAACAAGCACTTCACATAATGACAGACCTTGTCAAGCTGATCATATTTGTGGTTTCTCCACTGAAATTACCCATTCTATTCCTGCAAGGCTTTTAAAATCTCAAGACACATAAAATAAAGATTGGCCCAGTGCCAGATCTGTCAAGATTTCACTGCATGAACCTAATTGCATAAGTGGCTGCTACTCTGAGCTGGCATTTTACTGCTTAATCATAAATATTAAGCTGAGATAATAGGAGTCACCAGTTTTACATTCATGAAATATTAAACCACCTTATACCGTTTCAATGTTAAACATTCAGGAAAGAAGCGTGCAGGGACTTACAAGACAAGCTGCATTTCCTTGTGCTTAAAACCAAACCATTCTGTCCAGGGGTACCTCAAAATCCTTTCTTTTCCCTCTCCATCCACGGGTTTGAATGGGAGAACAAGGTGTGAAAACTGCTTTCCCCCCCACAGCCTGGGGACTTGAAGGGGGAGCAGAAAAGGTGCCTTTCTGTGCATGGGTTAACCAGCGTGGAAGTCCGTGCTGGAATTGGGCTGGGGGCTGGCTGGGTTTTTGCACCCTGTATATATGGTAAATGGACACTTTGTCTAGGAAAAGGATAAACAGAGCAAAGGTTCCTGCCTTGGGGTTCCCGACTTGAGAGTTCCTGCCTTCAGAGTCCCCTGCCACTGCGAAGGACAGGTCCTGCCGTGACTGGACCGTCCCTGCTTTTGGATGGCTCCTACCTTCTGTACAGCTCTTGGTTTTATCCCATCCCTGCTTTTGGACTGTTCTCTCCACCCTGCACCATTCTGTGCAAACCAGCAGGCTTGGCAAGCCTGGGGTCCCTTGAGAAAGAGCCGGTGGCACCTGCACCGCCCTCTGTCAGACCCTACCAGTAGCCACCTTCCTGGCTGCCTCCCGGACGGAGGACCCTAGCAGTTTTGGCTCTCCCCGGCCGCTGTGAAGGCAGCGTCGTTCCACGACCATCCCGCTAGGGAAGCAGTGCTCGAGACACTTTCGAGTTTGGCGGCTGTGCCACTCGCCTCGGGCTTCTGCAGTGTGGATCTCTAATACTGGAGATTGCCTGCAATGTCAGAAGGCTGCTGCTGCTGTTGAGCAATCCAGCAAGGGACCATTGCCGAGTGCCAGTCTCACCTCTGTCAGTAAGAGTTGCTGTTCCCTTAACCTTCTGCTCAGCCTGATTGATAGTGGGCTAAAGCTGTGTTTACAGCTTAGCCTTTTCCATTTCCTGACTTCCTAAATACCTAACTTTATCTGTAACCTCCTTTTGAAAGAAATTCCTGAGCAAACTGAATCTGTTAATAAACTAAACTAATTTTTGTATATAGTTTGGGGGCAGGGTTCCAGGAAAATGAAATCATTACCTTTTTCATAATTCCTGACTTGGCCACATTAATTCCCTGCCTCTGTGACACAGCTTCCCTCCCTGAATAGCACAGGAACTGTGTTCCTTGTCATTGAAAAGCTGGCTTAGCACCATTATTTAAGCAACTAATAATTTAAGAAGGACACTGAGATGCTTGAATGTGTCCAGAGAAGGGCAACGAGGCTGGTGAGAGGCCTCAAGCACAGCCCTACGAGGAGAGGCTGAGGGAGCTGGGATTGTTTAGCCTGGAGAAGAGAAGACTCAGGGGAGACCTTATTGCTGTCTACAACTGCCTGAAGGGTGGTTGTAGCCGGGAGGAGGTTGCTCTCTTCTCTCAGGCAGCCAGCACCAGAACAAGAGGACACAGCCTCAAGCTGTGCCAGGGGAAATTTAGGCTCGAGGTGAGGAGAAAGTTCTTCACTGAGAGAGTCATTGGCTACTGGAATGGGCTGCCCAGGGAGGTGGTGGAGTCGCCATCCCTGGAGCTGTTCAAGGCAGGATTGGACGTGGCACTTGGTGCCATGGTCTAGCCTTGAGCTCTGTGGTAACGGTTTGGACTTGATGATCTATGAGGTCTCTTCCAACCTTGGTGATACTGTGAGACTGTGATACTGTAATAAGTTGGAACACACACTTTAAAATATTACTATGACCTCTGCACCTATCCAAAATAGCTACTTGGATTAATATTTGAGACAACTTTCTTAGATGGTTCCTCACTTTACAGTCTGATTTTGATATGAGCATGCTGCACCAACACTTCAAGAAAGAGAATCAACACCATGGAAAGGTTTGGGTTGGAAGGAAGATCTAGTTCAAACCCCCCCTCCATTGGTAGGGACACTTTCTACTAGACAGGTTGCTCAAGGCCCTGTCCGACGTGGCCTTGAACACCTCCATGTAGTGGGCATCGACAAGAGGCTCTGAAAACAAGATCCATTCTGACATTAATATAAGGTGAAATGCTTTCAATGGCCATGGTTTTTCAGCCAGCCTACTGTACCTTGCAGCCAAGTTTAGGAGAGAGTCCCCAGTGATTTTCTTCACAGAGTTCGCATTTTGGACCCCGAGTGTGAGGGGGACAAATGCATTGGCCAGAGTCAGCATCACAGTTGTTCTGAGTATGAGCACAGTCACAGGCTGTAAGAGAAATAGGACCACATGATTAAATTTATCTTTGCTTTAGCTACAAAAAAACTCCCAAGATCACTAATAGAATCATAGAATGGTTTGGGTTAGAAGGGACCTTGAAGATCATCTAGTTCCAACCTTCCTGCATGGGCAGAGACACCTTCTACTAGACCAGGTTGTTCAAGGTCCCATGTAACCTGGCTCTGAATACTTCTAAGACAGATAGAATTACCTAGGTGGTCCATTTCACCAGGAACTCCCTGCCATCCCTGATTACTGAGAAGTAGACTAAGACCACAGGGACATTTCATCTTTACTTAGAGTCCAATAAGTGCTGGTTTGAAGCTGTTTGATACTGTGTAATATAGCTTCATCTTAACTTCCAAGCCGTCTGAGCTAGCCTGGTGAATCCAAGGTGGGGGGGGGGGGGTAAAGGCTCTCAGACCACATCACAAGACCTGTTTAGTGGTTTACAAAACATTTTCCACAGTGAAGCCAAAGTTATTGTGGAGTTGAGTAGATTTGTAGGGACAAAAAAAAAAACATATTGTAGAGGATACAAAACTCTTAGGAAAAAANTGGCACAACTTGAGACTGTGTCCCCTTGTTCTGTTGCTGGTTGCCTGGCAGAAGAGACCAACCCCCACCTGGCTACAGGTAGTTGTAGACAGCAATGAGGTCTGCCCTGAGCCTCCTCTTCTCCAGGCTGCACACCCCCAGCTCCCTCAGCCACTCCTCACAGGGCTGTGCTCCAGGCCCCTCACCAGCTTTGTCGCTGGAGATGTGATAATCTTCCCAAGTAGGTGAAGGGATTAACCTTGGGAATTAGTGCTTTTCAAGAGTAGCTTAGTGGATAATAGGGATGGAAAATTATTTTTATGATTAACTGCTGGAGGAAACACATATTTCTTTAAGCAACTCAATATCATTTCCCAAAAACCAAAAGCACAGAAAAGCAGATTGATTAATTGCTTTAATAACATCTTTGGGACTGAAATGGCTCATGGAAGCCCAAGGAACCTTGGATTCTCAGGCAAGACAGGGTATATACATTCCAAAACATAATCCTAACACCTAATCTCACTGCAGATCTCATTACTATATTATTTGAGGCATGGAAAAAATGTGCCAGGTTGGAAAAAGGCTTAGGCATTCCTTTAGCTATACTGTGATGAGAAGGGCACCTTGTTAACATGATAAATTTGGGGTTTCTTGATGGTATGGATAAAGACTTTTTTCTCTATTATGACTAAAACTTATCCATACTTGGCTACTGGTAGGACAGTGGCAGTGACAGCTTAAATATTCTATACTTTGATAAGAATTACATGAAAAAGATGAAAAACAATCTGTCAAAGTAGCTCTTTTATATTGGACATAAAAGAACTATATTTTCTCTGAAGGGCTGAAGGGTTTTGTACAAGAGACAAAGAAGCTATTGAGGATGCAGCATTTCTCTCAGGCATACTTTATGAGCTGTTATTTCCCAGTCACCACCTTTTATGAGGAATCAAACAATAAGCAAGCACAGAAATGTTTTGTTCCCTGCCTTAACTTTTGCCAGAGTTTAAGGTAAAATATATTGCTGAAATAAACTCCTGACAAGCCCTGAGAGGATTGTGGGGTTAGAGCTTACGTGTGCAGCCACCATCCTGGAAGGTGTGAAAGCCATGAGCGCAACGATCGCACTTCTCTCCTGTCACTCCTGGTATGCAGTGACACTCCCCATGGTGGTCACAGTCCTCAGAGACAGAGCCAAACTGACTGCAGTTGCAGGGAATGCAGCCAATTCCAGTCAGCAGCCCATAATAACCATTCTGTTGGACAGGAAGGGAATAAATTTGAGCTATATATCATTCATTTTTGGAACCAGTGCACAGTCTCAGATTCTCTCATTTGCTTTCCCTGCTGTTGACCTGTATCGGTATTGCTCAGCACTGTGGGACTGCTATGGGAGGACTCTCAGAATCCCAGCATGGTGGAGGACAGAAGGGACCCGTGGAGATCAACGAGTCCAACCAACCTGCAAAAGCACCCAGAGCAGGCTGCCCAGGATCACAATGTCCAGCTGGTTTTGGAATCTCTCCAGAGAAGGAGACTCAAGAAACTTCCCGAGCAGCCTGCTCCAGGGCTTCAGCACCCTCACAGCAACGTTTCTCCTCGTGTTCAGATGGAACATCCTGGGTTCCAATTTGTGCCTGTTGCCCCCTTCTTCTGTTGCTGTGCACCACTGAGTCTGGTCTCATTCTCTTGGGCTTTTGTCATCCTCTTGACTCCCTGCCTATCTCTTCACAGTTCCCAGCTATGCACTGGGATGAAGAAGTGAACCTTGAAACATACTGCTGGTCCTCCATCTCTTCAGTGAGACACTGTCTTAATACCTGAGGCTATTTTAGTGTAAAGATTTCTATGAAGTGAGGGTGGGCTCTGCTGATCATGCCCAGATTTCTCTGAATGCTAATGAAGAACCAGAACAGAGCAAGTCAGATAGCTATGAGATATGAGGATTGAAAGGCACTGAGCTGGGCTGGAACAAGAGAATCAAGTGGGCACAGTTTTAGTCTATAAGTACACTCAGCAAAGGCTGTAAACTGCTGTTTTGTACCACTACTGAACATGTGCTTGTTCTTATAAATGACCTGCTTTTCAGTTGAATCATTTTTCTGGCATTCAGCCAGATGATGATCAACCACATTCATTGTGATCTTCCCACTCAGACCTCCTTTTGGAGAAGTACAGGGCTATGATCTTTTCAAGTTAGCAGTGTTCAGTGTGGCTTTTCAGAAAGCCAATGTGACTGCATACTGTCAGTGCATCACGGAATCACAGAACCCTTTTGGTTGGAGAGACTCTTCAGATCATCAATTCCAATCATTAACCCACCACTGACAAGTCCACCACTAAATCATCCTTCAACATCACATCTTCTTGGCTTTTCAATCTCTCCAAGGATGGAGACTCCACCACTGCCCTGGACAGACTGTTCCAGGGCTTGACAGCCCTTTTGGGGAAGAAATTTTTCCTCATGTCTAATCTAAACCTAGCCAAGTGCAGTTTTAGCTTGAACAGCTCTATTCACAAAGGTGCTGAGTGAACTACAGAGCTTCTCAGCTACAAAGAGCACAGAAATGCCACTGCAAAAATCTGTGGAGCAAACCTTTGGTCTCTGCTCCATCAAGAGGTCCTCTCTACCCTAAATATATTTGCTGCTATTCTCTGTATCTGCTCTAATCAATATCTAGAGATAAATATGGATGAAGACACAAGAAAACGTAGGTATCATAGAATCACAGAATGGCTTGAGTTGGAAGGGACCTTAATGATCACTGAGATGGGAGGAACAGGTAAATACTTTGCTTACCAAGCACTGATCACATCTGTCTCCAATCACATTCAATCTGCAGTGACAGGAGCCTGTTTCATGATGACAAGTACTCGACAGGGAACCATTCACATGGCAGGCACAGGCTTATGTTTAGACAAAAAAGAAATCAAAATGAATCTCTAATTGTAGGCATTATTACACAGAACTTCTAATGAGGTCTGTGCTGTTTCACCACTCCATATCCCACAGGTATTAATAAGCTTCAGTAAAAACAGCACTACATATCTGGGCTGAAATATTGGGGAAAAAAAAACCCTTTGTGAATTAATAGATTGGAGAAGTTTGCTTCTTCCACCCCTAGATGTGACATTCAGAAGTAGGAAATGTCCACAGGAGGTCACTGGAGGGACAGTGTGAAGTAAGAACAAGGAACTTTCCAGAATATGGAGTGCCAGACCCTAGGATAACACATCCCATTGAGCCTTGCCCGTGCCCACCCACAATTTGGAGTCTTTGAACAGAGGGCCATATCTCCTCACCCATCCTGCTGCACACTTTTGTGTGGTTGAAGCATGAAGAGTCACAGTAAGAGCTTACCACGACAGTTTTTCTCAACCACTGCATCGCCATAAAAGCCATCAGCACATTTTTCACAGTGGTGACCTGCTGTGTTCCCCAGACATTTCAGGCAGTGGCCTGTGGAGGTGTCACAGTAGCCATCTTCTTCAGGGTTTACATTGCCATTGCATTCACAAGGAGCACACGATTGCCCAGGAACCAGAGGATTTCCATAGTAACCATCAGCACACCTACACAAGAGATTAAGAACTTCTATAAGCTGGAATGAGGTCATGCTAACCACTCAGCCTACCCAAAGGAGTATTTCCTATGACATTTTATCTAAAGTGTCTCCTGTTCTACAAACAAAGACCAAATGGAGAGGACAACTTGATTAGAGATGTGTTGTATATGTGGAATCAAAAATTCAAGACATGAACACTTAGAATCACAAATCATAGAATCAATCAGGTTGGAAGAGACCTCCAAGATCATCCAGGCCAACCTAGCACCCAGCCCTGTCCAATCAACCAGACCATGGCACTAAGTGCCTCATCCAGACTTTTCTTCAACACCTCCAGGGACAGCGAACCCACCACCTCCCTGGGCAGCCCATTCCAATGCCAATCACTCTCTCTGGCAACAACTTCCTCCTAACATCCAGCCTATACTTCCCCTGGCACAACTTGAGACTGTGTCCTCTTGTTCTGTTGCTGGTTGCCTGGCAGAAGAGACCAGCCCCCACCTGGCTACAACCTCCCAGCTAGTTGTAGACAGCAATGAGGTCCCCCCTGAGCCTCCTCTTCTCCAGGCTAAACAACCTCAGCTCCCTCAGCCTCTCCTCAAAGGCCTTGTGTTCCAGGCCTCTCACCAGCTTTGTCGACCTTCTCTGGACACATTCCAGTATCTCAACAGCTCTCTTGAATTGAGGGGCCCAGAACTGGACACAGGACTCAAGGTGTGGCCTGACCAGTGTTGAGCACAAAGGAGTCTTGAGTACTTATGGTGACCATAGAAGAGTTTGTGTTGAAGAGATCTTTAAAGGTCATCTAGTCCAGGCCCCCTACAGTCAGCAGGGACATCTGCAACTAGAGCAGGTTGCTCAGAGCTGTGTCCAGCCTGCCCTGGAGTGTTCTCAGAGATGTCAACAATACAGATATGTTAGCCAAAGCTACTGTACATACCTTTCACACCGAGAACCGGCATAGCCTGGAAGACAACGGTCACAGACAATTCCACCTCCTTCACTCAGCTGGCAGGTAGGGCTGAAACTGGCAATCACATTTACAGCAGTCAGAAGCAATACACAAAATCACAAGACTTCTGCAGACATTCAGTATCACAGAATCCCAGAAAGCTGAGGGTTGGAAGGGACCTCTGGAGATCATCTAATCCAACCCCCTCTCTGCTAAAGCAGGCTCACTGACAGCAGGTTGCGCAGAAACACAACATCCAGGTGGGTTTGGAATCTCTCCAGACAAGAAGACTCCACAACCTCTCTGGGCAGCCTAGTCCAGAGCTCCAGCACCCTCACAGCAAAGACATTTCTCCTCATGTTCAGATGGAACCTCCTGGGTTACAGTTTGTGTTCACTGGCACTAGTCTTATCACTGGGAAACACTGAAAAGTTTCTGGTCCCACCCTTTTGGTCCTTGCCCTTTAGAAATTGATCAGTATTGGCAAGATCCCCTCTCAGGCCGCTCTTCTCCAGGCTAAACAGCCCCAGGTCCTTCAGCCCTTCTTCCTTAGAGAGATGCTCCAGTCCCTTCAGCATCTCTGCAGCCCTATGTGCACTTTGAGTCCATGCACTTATTTATGTAGCTACATAACTGCCTTTTTTCTTTTCAGATCAACATAAAAGCTCCAAACATTCCAGCAAGTCCAAATAAAATTATTTTCAATAACTCTTCTTGACATTTATTTACTTTTAAATGAAAGAAGTATCTTCAAACTTCTGCAGAACTTGGCCCTCTTTCTAGCAAATCTATCCCATTCCTGCACTCAGCTCCTCTTTCACATTCAACACACAGTTGTGTCCTTCTGTTGTTTGCTAAAACAACACGAAAGATAACTGTGGTTTTGCTGCCAAGTACAAGGAGAATTTGAAGTATCACTTTCATCCTTCCTGTAGCAATTATACCAGTGCATTCAGCCTGGTTTGGCTTAGCCTAGCTGGAAAAACAATGTTTCTATGAGGAAGGAAAAAAGTCCTAGACTGTCTCTCCTAGATTTCATGACCTTTATTCTTTATCTCACTTTGACTTTGCTGAAAGCACAGAAGAAAATCTGATATAAGCATCTTACTTGTTTGCAGCTGAGCTCAGAGGACACGCACAGGGCTGGCAGTCCTCAGGAGTTCCTTGGGATGGATTTCCATAGAAGCCAGGCAAGCACTGATCACAGGAAGGTCCTGTCGTGTTATGTTGACAGTTCTGTGAGACATGGGGAGAAAATAATCATCATTGTTTCATATATTCTCTCGATGGTTCCTCAGCCTCTGAGGGATCCCTGCAGGAGTCAGAGTGGAGTGTAACATTCAAGGAGGGCACCATGGAGAACAGAGGGAATTTTGAAAGTAAAATATTTTCTCTCTTGAGCTGTATCAGCAGATCCTAATTCTTTCCTTCCTACACTTTAGAACAGATCGGACAGCATTAAAGCAGTCCAGTTACTTGTGATAGAACTCCAGCACGGTCTAGTTGATTGGACAGGGCTGGCCGATAGGTTGGACTGGATGATGTTGGAGGTCTCTTCCAACCTGGTTGATTCTATGATTCTATGGTGGGGGTTGGAAGGAACCTCTGGAGATCATCTTGTCCAACCCATCTGCTAAAGCAGGGTCACCCACAGCAGGTCGCACAGGATCACAAAACCCAGGTGGGTTTGGAATCTCTCCAAAGAAGGAGACTCCACAACCTCTCTGGGCAGCCTGCTGCAGTGCTCTGGCACCCTCACAACAAAGAAGCTTCTTCTCCCATTCAGGTGGAACTTCCTGGGTTACAGTTTGTGTTCACTGGCACTTGTCCTGTGACTGGGCTCCATTGAAAAGAGTCTGGACACTCCCCTTTAGATACTGATCAGGAGTAATCAGATCCTCTCTCAGGCTGCTCTTCTCCAGCTGAACAGCCCCAGGTCTCTCAGCCTTTCCTCCTCACAGACGTGCTCCAGTCCTCTCAACATCACTGTAGCCTCTGCTGGACTCACTCCAGTAATTTTGTGTGTCTCTTGAACTGGGAAGCCCAGAACTGGCCAGTACTGCAGATGTGGCACATACATCTAAAAACACATATTTTCCCCAAAAAACTGCCTAATTTTGTTCCTTTCATGAAAAGCTTTATTGTCATCTACCCTAAAGTTAAGGTCTTATCATCCAGTATATGGTGGCACTTTTATTTAGTCCTGATTTCCTCACATGAAATGATCAACTGAAACAAACCCTTTGTTGAAGAATGTTTGCAATAGAATCTCCTGAACATATTCTAAGGTAAAGACTGAAAAGGAAGAAAAATAAACACTTGGTACACATAGGCTGACATTTGCCTAGGCTGTAATCATCTCCCACTGCCAAAATGCTCTCCTAACTCTTAAACAGATGCTTAAAATAAACAGGTTGGAGGATGACTTACCAAGCAAACACCATGAATATCACACTCGGTTGCATGCCCATTGCACTTGCATGGTTGGCAAATGCCTCCAAAGAGTATTCCATCCACACGGTAGTACCCAGGGAGACAGGACTGAGAAGAAACAAGAGGGGACAAAAAAGGAATAGTTTTTTGTGTGTGTGTGTGTGTGTGTGTGTGTGTTAAGAGTACACTTGCAAAGGTTTTCCCAGAGCCCACTTCTGACCCAGCCACACTGTACAATCATAGAATCAACCAGGTTGGAAGAGACCTCCAAGATCATCCAGGCCAACCTAGCACCCAGCCCTGTCCAATCAACCAGACCATGGCACTAAGTGCCTCATCCAGGCTTTTCCTGAACACTTCCAGGGACAGCAACTCCACCACCTCCCTGGGCAGCCCATTCCAATTTCGATCACTCCCTCTGTGATGAACTTTCTCCTAACATCCAGCCTATACCTACTCTTTTAACTCTTTTGATGGCATTGCAGCTCTGTTCTGGTGGATGTTTTCAACTTTGTGCTGGATAAAAGCGATAAGAATTAACTCCATAAAACTTCCATGCAGCCCTTTGTTCCCCACAGGCAAAAAAAGTAAAAGTATTGTGCAGCTGAAAATGTGAAGTTCCTTATTATGGGCCAATAAAAACCAGATGTTCTGCCTCCCCTGCAGAATCAACAATGATGCTGTGGGACAAGGCTTCAGACTGAAATTATAAGTCCAAATAATTCCTGCTCTTCTGCAGAGGCTGCTCTGCCTCCCTAACCTTCTAATCACAGATATCTAAGACATCAACTTGCACAATATATTTGACCCTTCTGCTATCTTCCAAAGGCTCCCTGCTAAGAGTCCTTATTGCCTTCATGAACCTAATGACATAAACCAGAAATAACTGTGCGTGATTCAGATCCAAGGATAAAAAGGCTAACACAGAGTCCCAGCATGGTGGGAGTTGGACAGGTCCTCTGGGAGACAGAATCACAGAATGGTTTAGGTTGGAAGGGACTTCAAAGATCATCTAGTTCCAACCCCCCACCATAGGCAGGGACACCTCCCACTAGAACAGGTCACTCAAGGCATCATCTAACCTAGCCTTGACCACCTCCAGGAAGGGAGCATCCATAACCTCCCCAGGCAACCCATTCCAGGGTTTCACGACCTTCACTGTAGACAACTTCTTCCTAAAGATCATCGAGTCCAACTTCCTTGCTAAAAGCAGGGTCACCCACAACAGTCGCCCAGCATCACAATGTGCAGGTGGATTTTGAACTTCTAGAGAGACCACAATCTCTCTAGACAGCCTGTTTTAGGGCTCTGGCATCCTAATAGCCAAGAAGTTTCTCATCATGTTCACGTGGAACCTCTTGGATTCCAGTTTGTGCCCACTGCCCCTTCTCTTGTTGCTGGACACCAGTGAAAAGACTCTGGCTCCATCCTCTTGCGCCGTACCCTTTAGCTATTGATGAGTAAGATAAGCTCCACAGAACTTCAGAGAGCTTTTGCAGCTACTCCCTCTGCACCACTGACTTACCACTTTAGTCTGTCACCATCTTTTAGTGTCACCAAGCAGCATTCAAGAAAGTTTAAAACCCCCATTAGTGTTTCTGGCAGAAAATACTCATAGCAATGTGTACAGTAGGCACCATTTCACCTCAGAACTTAATCCCATGCTGCTATCATTTCAGATAGCTTGCCTTTCAACTACCTTCAGGTAGAAGATTGTTTTGCATACATAAACCACTGTAAGAACTTACCTCACAGGATATTCCTGTGTAACCATGAGGACATTCACAGTATTCCACATCTGGCGCTGAAGAAATATCTATGACATTCCCACTTGCAGTATCCAGGGTCACAGAATCCAGCCTAGGATCAAGCATGGAAAGATCACATCACTTATTTCCCCAAACTGGATTTTGAACAGAAGAGTTTGCTTCTAGGGGAACAATACAGCTGAGTGCTGCTCCCTGGCAGTGACAGCTGAGAAACAGCCACAGATCTCTGCTGTAAAGGACTCTGATCATAGTCTTACCACTACATTTGCAACTCTGAGAGTAGATGTGGTGTTCTTTTGTTAACATGACTGCTACTACCTTTATTTCTCCTTTGTAGAGGTTTCAAAAACCCTCTGCCCTCTAAATGAAAATGATTTAAATCTTTACAAGCAGTCCAGATAGATGGACATGATGTCCCTAGATGCTGCCCCATCCAGTTGGCAGCCAGTCACTACTGATGTTCACCGAGGATCAGTCCTGGGCCCAGTACTGTTCAGTATCTTCACTGACGATCTGGACTAGGGGATTGAGTCCATCATCAGTACGTCTGCAGGTGACACCAAGCTAGGAGCAGGTGTGGATCTGTTAGAAGGTAGGAGAGCCCTGCAGAGGGACCTAGACAGGCTGGATGGGTGGGCAGAGGCCAATGGGATGAGACTTAACAAGGTCAAGTGCAGGGTTCTGCACTTTGGAGGTGGTGGAGTTGCCGTCCGTGGAGGTGTTCAAGAAAAGACCAGATGAGGCCCTTAGTGCCATGGTCTAGTTGACTGGATAGAGCTGGGTGAGAGGTTGGACTGGATGATCTTGGAGGTCTCTTCCAACCTGGTTGATTCTATGATCCTATGACAGAAATATCACCGACTTCTCAAGGGCACAAAAAGGCACAAAGTAGATTTCATACCGAGTCCAACATTACTGACATGAAATCACAGAATCACAGAATTCTTTCGGTTGGAAGAAAAATTCTAACATCACTGAGCCCAACCATTCAGCCAGCACTGCCCAGTCACTACTAAACCATGTCCCTCAAGTACAGCATCTACTTGTCTTTTCCATCTCTGCAGGGATGGCAACTCCACCACTGTCCTGGGCAGACTGTTCCAGGGCTTGACAACCTCTTCTGTGATTTTTTTCCCCCTAATGTCCAACCTAAGCCTGCCTTGGTGCAACTTCAACCCATTTCCTCTTCTCCCACCCGTTACTTGGGAACGGGACCGATCCACACCTCACTCCAGCCTCCTTTCAGGTAGTTGTAGATAGCAAGAAGGTCCCACCTGAGGACGACTTCTCCACACTAAACAACCCCATTTCCCTCAGCCACTCCTCTGAAGATTTGTGTTCTAGGCCCCTTAGCAGCTTCATTGCCCTTCTTTGGACAAGCTGCAGCACCTCAAAGTCCTTCTTGTACAGAGGTAATACTAGATTAGGGAATGAGGAAGAAAGACTATTGGTGAGGTTGGGGGAACCAAGCAAATAAATGATGAAGCACTGAAACCGATTCTGTTGAGAGCAACATATCTTGGAGAAGAGGTAAAACAGCCCCAGAAGGTCTGATGCAGATGCAGCTGATACTGAGAAGACTATGGAATGAGCAGTTAATCCATCCCAGCCCAATTCTCCTACTGCTCATCTCCCTTAGAGATGAGTGTCAGTAACATTTACAAACAGAGATGAAAGGAAATTACAGCCAATGTCTTTACTGGCAAGTTTTCAATAGTTAGGGATGGATTAACTTGCCAGATACCAAAAGCAGCACACTGTTGAGAATTTCAGAGGCATTTCCTTCTAACAAAGCAGCCACTGTAACAAGGCTTTTATGCAGCATTCCTTCAAAGGAGAAAATAGTCTTTCTGCTATCAGATACCTTTAAAGTAAGAGACACTTTCCAAACACATTCCACATGAATATATGTTGAGGACTAGACTGCTCTTGTGAAAATTCAATATAAAAGGGTTTGGGTTTTTTTTTTAGGTATTAACATATAACTGCAGGAGTATTGCCACTGATTGGCATTTCATGTGCACAAAAATAACCATAAAATATTTTTGGCTGGAAAAAAATATGACTCTTTAAGCTCATCAATTGCAGCTATTGACCCAGCGCTAGCAGGTCGCCACTAAACCACGTCTCTCGGCCAACAGAATTATATAGATTAACTTTTTCTCTCCCTCACCTGTACACAGCTCTTTTGGCAACGTTGTAGGTGGCTCTGATCAGCAGATGGGTCACATTTACCAGAACAGTCATCAATCTCTCCCTGTCTATAGCTTTTTTGGTGTTGAAGTCTATGAAATTCTCCGGCACAAGTCTGACCGCGTTCAAGTACTCCTCGTATGGCTGCAAGGACAATCCTGCTGCTCTGGTACTCAAAATCTGCCCATTTCCCTGAAATCCAAAAGAAACAAAAACATTTTCTATGTTTCCATGTAAACTTTACTCAGTAATTAGTTAGTGTTAGATACAGAATGACAGACTCCTTTTGGTTGGAAAAGACATTCAAGATCACTTAGTTCAATTCTTAACCCAGCACTGCCAGGTCACCACTAAAATATGTCCATCAGCACCACATCTACACAGCTTGTAAACCCCTTCAGGGATGGAGATCCACTACTTCCCTGGTCAACCTGTTCTAGGGCTTGACAACCCTTTAAAGGAAGAAATTACAGATAGAATAGAATAGAATCAATCAGGTTGGAAGAGACCTGCAAGATCATCCAGTCCAACCTAGCACCCAGCCCTATCCAGTCAACTAAACCATGGCACTAAGTGCCTCATCCAGGCTTTTCCTGAACACCCCCAGGGATGGTGACTCCACCACCTCCCTGGGCAGCCCATTCCAAGGGCAAATCACTCTCTCTGTGAAGAACTTCCTCCTAACATCCAGCCTATACTTCCCTCGGCACAACTTGTTCCTTATATCCAACCTAAATCTCCCCGGGTGCAACCTGAGGTTGTTTCTTCTTGTCTTGTCACTTGCTACTTTGGAGAAGAGACCAACCCCCAACTTTCTTCAACCTCCTTTAGGGAGTTGCAGAGAGTGAGAAGGTCTTCCCTGAGCCTCCTTTTCCTCAGGTTCAACAACCCCAGTTCCCTCAGCTGCTCCTCCCAAGAATTGTGCTCTAGACTCTTCATCAGCCTTGCTGCCATTCTCTGGACCTGTTCCAGCATCTCAATGTCCTTTCTGTCTTTTTATACATTCAAATCACAGAGGAAAGAAAAAAAGGTCTTTAAACTAAATTTCTTGCACTGCAAAAGAAGTAGAAGGTCTGTATTTTTCATGGCTTCAGGAAGACCACAATCTCATTTCTCTCTTCCTTCAGAGTCTGGAGAAATGATTTTGTTTTGGAAAAAAAAAAAATTAGATTTTAAAAACCAAACTTCTCTACAAAACTGAACCTCTTTCCTCCTTGGTTTTGCTAAGTATATATTTACATAAGATTGCTTTTTTGGGGAGGTTCTTCTGCTGAGCAAAGCTTTACTTTTCAACTGCACCACAAATCCAGAGAAGCAGTCAGTAAGATTCCTCTGTTTTATAAATCAAAGCCCTTCCAGCTTATTGTAGCTCTTTCAGTAAATGGAACTCTGAATGTTTGGTGATGAACATCTCAACTCTTCAAAGATGGATTAAAATTTAGGTATCTATCATTTAAAACTAATCTCTTAGACCTAAAATTGCACACAAATGGATTAGAAAAACAGAGAAATGAGGAGTAACAAAATCTTGGTTGTGACTTTTCAAGAGAGACTTGCAAGAAATATTATCCCCTTCTCACTTTTTTTTCAGCCCCTTCATAGATTCCTAACAACATCTGAATATTATCATAGAATTGTTTTGGTTGGAAAGGACCTTTGAGATCGTGGAGTCCAACCATATATTCTCTGCCAAGTCTGGTGCACAACCTTGGAGCTGTGGTCCCTCAGCTTTTCAAAACCACCAGGCTGTTGAACAAAAGCTGAAAAAAGTTAACCAAGTAAATCCACCTGAATGATGACATCCACAGCAGAGACTATATCACTGTCCACACTCTCCATAGGAATGTCGTAAGAGACCGAATACTTCAGGTCTCCACCAAAAGCTGTGAGCTGAAATGACAAAGAGCAAAGTCTTAACAACACAATAAGCTCCAGCCAACAAGAAGTGGTAACGTGAGACATTCCAGTGCCCAAATTATAGGAGTACATGGCTTACAAACACCACTCTCCAGGGAAAAACTTCATGTGCTGTGTGTATCAGCACAAGGGCAGGAGCTGGCTTGCTGCTGGGTGGGTGAGGGAAGGTAACTGAAGGCCCTCCAGATGATTCAGATCAATGTGCTCATTCAGTGAAACATCTACAGGGCTTTCAACAAGCAGCAGAGGCTCACGCTACAGCCTTAGTCAAGAGGCATGCATTCACAGAAGCACAGCATGGTGGGAGTTGTAAGGGACCTCTGGAGATCATCTAATCCAAGCCCTTTCTCAAGTAGATTCACCTGGAGCAGGTTCATTTTCATTTTGTGCGTCATCATTCTAAGACAAGGACCACACAGGCAAAGAGACTGGACTGAAATCAGAAGTTGAAACGGAAAGGTTCTCTTTACTTGGCACTGGTTAAGTCCACAGCTGAAGCTTTGAATCCAGTTCTGGGGTTCTACTACAAGAAAAACAATGGACACCCTGGATAAAGCCCAGCAAAGGGCCACTAAGATGATGAAGAGCCTGGAATAGCTTCCATGAGGAGAGACTGAGAGTACAGGACTGTTCGGCCTGAAGATCTCCTCAATTTGTATCAACAGCTGAAGGCAGGGTGCAAAGAGAAGGAGCTGCCAGGCTCCAAAGGCAGGACAAGAGACAGTGGGCACAAACTGGAACACAGGAGGTTGCCTTTGCACATGAGAAAACACTTGTGAACGTGATGGAGCGTTTGCACAGGGAGGATGTGGAATTTCCTTCTCTGGAGATATCTGAAAGTCATCTAGACATGGTCCTAGGTAACTGGCTCTGGGTGACCCTGCTTGAGCAAAAGGGGCTGAACTAGATGACCTCTAGAGGTTCCTTCAAACTCAACTATTCTGTGACTCTGCTACAAAAGATGGGACAGACAGAGCTTTAGGCAGTAACATAAGCCAAATATAAAGACTAGTTGCTTGAAAACTGATGAATGTTAAATGGGAGGTGGCCAAGAGGCAGGTAAGAGAATTTTAACAGTCCTGTCTACTGTTTCAGACAAGGTGTGAAGGGCCTAAGCTGTGGAGCCAAGGAGTATGGGGAAAGTGAGCACATACATTTGTAACAGCCAAGAACAAACAAAAAAAGGTATTACATTGTGTCAAGAACAGGCAGAGGAGCAGAGAGATAAATTAGCTGAAAGAGAAGGGTAGTGGCAATGTCTGGCCAGGAACACTATGAACTCTGTAGATGGAGAAGTCTGGTAAAACTGAGATTCTAATTACATATTTAGGGCAATCTATTATAATGAAAACAGTGAAGGAGGAGTTTGGACTCTTGCTAAGAACTTACTTTATTTCCTAGGTATGTCTCAGGTGCTGACCAGTAGTAAGTGTGCTTCAGCACTTTCATAGCCTCAGTGTTGTTGATGCTTATTTGCTGGGGTCCATCAAACTGGCTTTGCTGAGGCTGCACACTCCTTGCATGATACAGATCAGTAACAAGCCACCCACTCATGTCTGATATCTGCAAGGAAAGAAGAGGAATATTAATGGAGTCAGGGCTCATGTCACTGGGAAAGCAGTCACCACACTTCACTAACTTCTTGTTAGATCCTCATTCAAACTGATGGTTCTGCTCAGTCTGACATCCAATACATACAACTAAAGCACTTCAGGACTGGAGTGTGGCTACCTCTGTATTAGATGGGAACAAAAGATAATAAGCTTAATTTTCATCCTCATGTTATACTTATGTAGTCCTCTGAGAATCACTCAACTTCAAGGGCTTTGAGGTTTCTCATCCTCATTTATAGATAGGGTTGAGCTGGAGGAAAGCTAAATCCTAGAATCATAGAATGGTTTAGATTGGAAGTGACCTCAAAGCTCATCCAGTTCCAACTCCTGCCATTGGCAGGGACACCTCCCACTAGAGCAGGTTGCTCAAGGCCTCATCCAACCTGGCCTTGAACACTTCCAAGGAGGAAGCATCCACAACCTCCCTGGGCAACCTGTGCCAGTGTCTCACCACCCTCACTGCAAAGAACTTCCTCCTAACATCCAGTTTATATCTCCCCTATGGTAGTTTAAACCCACTACTCCTCATCCTGTCATTACAAGACCTTGTAAATAGTCCCTTCCCCAGCCTTCCTGTAGGCTCCCTTCAGATACTGGAAGGCTACTCCAAGGTCTCCCCGAAGCCTTCTCCTCTCCAGGCTGAAGAGCCCCAACTCTCGTAGCCTGTCCTCATAATAGAGCTGCTCCAGCCTTCTGAGCATCCAGACGCCCAGAAGAGGGAGCAAGATGAGAAAACATTTTTCTTCTCGCTCAGTTTCATACAAGCACCTCAGAATTTTGGTCAGTTTGATATGCTCCCCTCTTTTTCACCAGCACATGAAAGAGGAGACTGAAGTCTGTCTAGCTCTGCCAAGATGTGGAAGAAATTTAGGGGGGGGAAATAGCATCCCCAAAGTTCCCCAAAGAAAGCAATTTAAAAGCTCAAATTCAGAAGAAAATGGTATTTATAATCACCCTCTGCTGTACAAAACACTACTGGAAATACTGTCAGGTCACTCTGGCCTTTCCCAATAGGTACAAGACCAAGGAAACATGTTTGGGTTCATCTCATCAATGCAAAGAAGATTTTAACAGTAAAAGGTCAGAAAAAAAGCCTTTTTTTTTTTTTTTTCCCAGTGCATTATCACAGCCTCCAGCACAAACCAAAGCCAAAGGCTGCACTGGAACGACACAGTGACTGTGCTGAAGGACAGATAAAACCCATTTCTCTGTTAGGAGACATGCCAGAACTTGAAGTTGGTCACATTTCACTCAAAGAGAACTATGGGACATTTTGCAGTAGCCTGAAGAAAGAACATAAGGTCAAGGACATACCTGAGTGATGGGCCACGTTAAGCTGTCACAGACATCAGATACCCCAAAGCAGAAACACTCTGTGCAGCCCTGGGGATTTCTTTCTTGTAAATTGTAGAATCCTGGTTTACAGAGATCACAGTTTTCACCCTCTGCATTTTCCTGTCAATGGCATCCAACATTTGGTTCACATCAGCATTATTACGGTAACAAATGCAGTGGATTAGACAGGATTTAGGCATAACAACACTCAGAAGGTAATAAAAGAAAACAGATTTCAGCACAGCAGGATTAGTGAATAAGGCTCAGAGCTTTAAACTAAAACTGACTGGAAAAATTGCTCAGAATTTGCCAGCTCATCAAGATGGCAAAGCCTTCATTGCAGTGAGATTTCAGCACACGGGCAGGGTTTGGAATAGTTCTGCTAGCTTGCCAGTCTGCTCTGCTGATAACCTGGAATCTGGAGACTGCTCTGCAGAAAACTTCCCACGTTTTAGTTTTTTACTAAAACCAGATGGACTACAAACAGCACAGCTCACTTTTAAGGCCAGGCTCCTGGAGCAATCACAGTTAGCTTCAAAGAAACAGTTCTTCACAGAATAGCAGCATGGTAGGGCTTGAAGGGACCCTTCTGGACTGGATGATCTCCAGAGGTCCCTTCTAACCCCCACTGTTCTGTCATTCTGAGCACTTGCTTTCTTCCAGATTCAAGTTATTTATATGTCTGATATTTTGGATCACATAAATTATGCAAGAGTCCTAAGAAATGTCAGAAAAATTGTCAAACAAACCAGGGATGGGTTTATTTTTTGGCTCCTGCTTACTGTCACATTTGGCAACCAGCGCATAAATACTACCTAACCATTTGGCTCAGAAAACCAACTCCTGACTGCTTTAAATACTGACACGCAGCTTTGTGATCAAGTTCAGCAGAACCTACAGCTGCAAGAAGTTTCAAGATGTTTGGATATTTACCAAAGTCAAAAGAAGGCTGCAAAAATGTCCTCAATTAAACATTTCTTCGAGCTTGCCTTTTGTAGTCAAATAATGGAGTCGTAGCTCGAACACATACATCTAATGCAGCAGTTCTAACAGGTCTCTCTAAAGGCATGCTGTTTCTTCATGTAAAGCAGATGTTACAAATGCATCCTTTCACAGAATCAGGGACAACCTGGGGATTATCTAGTCCAACATCTCTGCTAAAGCAGGGGCACCCACAGCAGGATGCCCGGCACAACAATGCCCCGGTGAGTTTGGAATCTCTCCAGAGAAGGAAGACTCCACAGCCTCTCTGGGTAGCCTGCTCCAGGGCTTTGTCATTCGCACAGACTAAAAGTTCTCCTTTATGTTTAGGTGAAATTTCCTGTGTTCCACTTTGTGCCCTTTGTCCCTTGTTCTATCCATAAGCACCACTGAAAGGAGTCTGGCCCCATCCCATAACGCAGAGTAGAGAGGGAAAGGAACCATCCTCCACCTTCTTCTTCATGCACCCCAGGAAATCATTTGTCCTCTTGGCCAGAAGAGCATGTTGCTGGCTCCTGGTAAACTTGCTGAGCATCAGCATTCCCAAGTCCTTCTCCACGGAGCTACTTTCCAGCAGATCACCCCCTTACCTGTACAGGTGCAGGGGCTTATTCCTTCCCAGGTGCACAATCTACACTTGCCCTTGTTGAGTGAACTTCATGAGCTTCCCCTCTGCCCAACTCTCCAGTCTGTCCAGGTCATTTTAATGCCAGCATGGCCCATTATTTTAGAAAATAATGTATCAGTAATTTACAGGAGCACTAATACAAAGGAGGCAGGAGGCAGGAGCAAGGAGGCAGTTATCATGCTTTTTAATACAGAAAATAGTTCATCTGAAGTTCTAGGTTGCCAGGTGCACAGTTACGCTATGCTACTTGCTATGAAAGAAATGATCTCCTTAGTTAACAAGGTAAGTTCCCTTATTAAGAAGGTCACAGACCAATACACAGATTCTATTTGACCTAAAAGTGACAGTTGAATACTCACTTTGCAAAGACAAGGCTCTGTGCATGGATCTTCATTAATGCTCCCAACCAGGCTGCAGTTACAAGGCAAGCAGTTTGGAAAGCCCCGATACCCAAAGGCGCAGTGATCACATTTTTCTCCTGCAAAACCTTCTCTGCACTTACACTGACCTGGCCAAATCCCTTGAAAAATAAAAACAGAGATACAGATGGAAAAAGGGAGAAGGCAGTAGGATGGATTTAAGATAATTTAGGGATCCTTTTCTCATAGTATCATAGTATCATCAGGGTCGGAAGAGACCTCACAGATCATCAAGTCCAACCCTTCACCACAGAGCTCAAGGCTAGACCATGGCACCAAGTGCCACGTCCAATCTTGCCTTGAACAGCTCCAGGGACAGCGACTCCACCACCTCCCTGGGCAGCCCATTCCAGTGTCCAATGACTCTCTCAGTGAAGAACTTTCTCCTCACCTCGAGCCTAAACTTCCCCTGG
>WAAF01018535.1:0-47974 GCA_013400475.1 Tricholaema leucomelas | reverse complement strand
CCATTGAACGCCATCCCACTGGACTCTGCCCATCTGTCCAGGTGGTCAAGGTCCCGCTGCAGAGCCCTTCTGCCCTCCAACCCAGCCACATCAGCCTCCAGCTTGGTGTCATCTGCAAACTTGCTGATGACTGACTCAATGCCCACGTCCAGATCATCTATGAAGATGTTAAAGAGGATGGGGCCCAGCACTGACCCTTGAGAGACACCACTAGTGACCGGCCGCCAGCTGGATGTGGCACCATTCACCACCACTCCATGTTATATTCCACCCAGACACACAGAATGTCTCACCATCTTAACAGCTGAGTGGTGGACTTGGTAGAGTAGGGTTAATGGTTCTACTTCATAATCTTGAAGGTCTTTTCCAACCTAAATGATTCTATCTACTTCTTCATGTTTTGAGTACCAGATGTATGGAAACTGCAGCAAAAAGGATTTTGTGACAACTTTAACAGCATTCATAGAATCACTGAGTTGTTTTGGTTGGAAAAGACCTTGAAGATCATCAAATCCAACTGCTAATGTTCCCAAGTCCATCACTAAACTACATCACTCAGCACCGTATCTATATGGCTTTTAAATCCCTCCAGGGATGAGGGCTCCATCACTGCCCTGGGCAGCTTCTTCCAGGGCTTGGCAACCCTTTTGTGAAAGCAATTGTTCTTCACATCCAACTTAAACTTCCCCTGGTGCAACTTGAGGCTGGGAGAAGTGACTAACTCCATCTCATTCCAACCTCCTTTCAGGGAATTGCAGAGAGGGAGGTGTCCCCTCATCTTCCTTTCCTCCAGACCCCTCACTTGCTCCTCAGAAGACTTGTGCTCTAGACTCTTCAACCAGCTTTGGAGTGGGGTAGGGGCAGTCTCTTTTCCTTGGTGTCAAGAAACAAGACTAGAGCAACTGGTTTCAAGTTGCACCAGGAGAGGTTTAGGCTGAATGTTAAGAAACATTTCTTCACTGAAAGGGTTGTCAAACATTGGAATGGTCTACGCAGGGCAGTGGTGGAGTCGCTGTCCCTGGAATTGTTTAAGCAACGTTTGGACCTGGTGCTTAGGGACATGGTTTAGTGTTGACTCTTCAGTACTGAGTCAAGGGGTGGACTGGATCACCTTGGAGGTCTCTTCCAAAGAGACACATTCTATGATTCTCTGTTGCTTTTCTTTGGACCTGCTTCAGCACCTCAATGTTCTTCTTAGAGTGAGAGGCCCAGATCTGAACTCAGTATTTTGGGTGTGACCTCACCAGTGCCCACTACAGAGTGATAATCATTGCCTTAGTCCTTCCCTACTCATAACCAATGAGTATTAATCCTTTGTATTGTTTCACACAGTCAGTGCCTACCACCCCCCCTACACCAAAACATACTAAGGAGTCTAACATACCTTAAATTTCCAGAAGTATGCTATGTATCATCTCTTCTTCCTTAATATTGTTTTGAAGTAGAACCTAACTGGCAGCCATTGACAAGCAAAGAGTGTTCCCTTAAACCTTAGTGTCTGCGCTAGTCTGAGCCTACCTGGGATATTCTGGTGAGAAGAATCAGATTATAGGCTATGAAAAATAAACAATGGTGATGGCTACTTCACTCATAGGCTTGCTGAGATGTATAAGAACAAGAACACAAACATAGATAACAGAGTCTCTCTCTGAGCTTCTTGGGCTGCACTTCTCTCCCTAACTTGCTGCCTGACTAATCCTTCTGCTTCCTAACCTCCCCTGGCTGACCCTTCAAACTCATCTTGAAGCATAAGGCAAAGTCCAGGGTAAGGTAGAGGGGTGAGAAGGTGGAAGGGTGGTTGAGAGCCCCTCCTGGGGACTCAGGTTTCTGGGAGGGCTGTTGTGTTTCTGTATTACTTTTTCCAGATCGACTGAGCCTAGTCTGGGTGAATTTTCTTAAGTGGGGGAGGGGGAGCAGGTAACACCCAAACCATCACCATGTCTAGAACTATACCCAGTGTGCTGGTTTGAGGCGAATCGGAACATTTTAATGAAAGAAATTAGATCATTAGTTGTGAAAAGAACATAATGATAATGCCTATATCACTCACTGGTTAGCTGAGAGGGATAAAAAGCTATAATGTAAACAATCTTCCACACTTTTTCTTGGGCTGTTGCCCTATTCATTTCTTCTTTGACCTGCTCCAAGATCTCCACTCTAATCTCTCCACTAACAACTAACAGGTGAGCTTTGTTGGCTTGCTTGGTTTGGTTTCTGGCTGGGAAGGGAAATAGAGTGAGAGAAAAGAAGGGGGGTAGCTTTAAGCCCTTCTGGGCAGTTTCTTTGTCTGGAGGGACTTTGGATCTCTGTATTATTTCTAACTGGTATATAGTTGTAAGTAATTGTAAGTATTGCGTATCTATGCTTCTCAATTTTGCCATGCTGTAAATACAGCTTCGGCTTACTTCCAAGCTGTCTGAGCTGGTCTGGTAAATTTCAAAACAGCAGGAGGGGGGATAGGTTCCTAACCCACTTCACCCAGATGTGGAGCTTAGAGACAAGAACTTCCCACTCCCTTACCATGCTGTGAGTCAGAGTGGTGCTTGTCCTTAATGCAGTCAGAGCTCACAGAGCCGAATGGGTTGCAGCCACAGGGATAGCAGGGATGGTCATCGTAGGGAGAAACCTGCAATACCAATTGTGCTAGTTTGAGCCTAGCTAGCATGTTTTGGTGAGAAGAACTAGATGATAGGCTGTAAAATGAAAACAATGGTGAGGTCTACTTCCCTCACAGTCTTGCTGGGATGTGTAAAGAAGAAAGGCAAAACAAAGATTAGGTCACTTGCTTCTTCTCTTCGCTGGGGAGCTTTGCCTGCTGGGGAGAAGCTGAGGCTGCTGGCTGGACTCCATCTTGCTTTCTAACCTCACCCTCCTTTTGCTTGGCTGCTTCACCTTGCTTTTTAACCCCTTTGGCCGAACCTCCATTCTTCCTTGGGACTGGGGTAAGGTTGAGAGGGGTAGGGGGAAGGTGAGGGGTGGTTGAGAGCCCCTCCTGGGGACTCAGGTTTCTGGGAGGGGAGTTGTGTTTGTATTACCTTTTTTACCTTGTATATTTCTGTCTATAACTGTATATACTGTAAATATCTGCTTGTACATTGTGCCAGCTGTAAATATAAGCTTCATTCATATTTCCAGAGCCGACTGAGTCTAGTCTGGGTAATTTCTAAAAGTGGGGGGGGGCGGGGGACACCCAAACCATCACACCAATGTTCTCTGTCAAAGCCTCAAACTCTTAACTGGGAAAAGTAAAGTAACATCTGCTTCTTTTTGGCATCAACAGTTTAACACTTCTCCTATAAGGATAGGAAAAGAAAGTTAAGGTTGTTTATCTGGGAGAAAGCTCCAGGGGCATCTTGTGGCCTTTCAGCACTTAACAGGGCAGATCAGAAAGATGGAGATGGATTTTTTATCAGGGTCTGTTGATGATTTTCAACTAAAAGAGGGAGATTTAGACTGGAGGGAAGGAAGAGTTGTTTACAGTGAGGGTGGTGAAACCCTTGCCCAAGAGAGGTGGTAGAAGTCCCATCCCTAGAAACATTCCAGGTCAGATGGGATCGGTCTGTGAGCAACCTGCTCTTGGTGCAGATGCCCCTGCTCGCTGCAGGGGGGTTGCATTAGGTGACCTTTAAAGGTCCTTTTCAACCCAAACCATTCTAGGATTCTATGAACTAATGAGTGAAGACTGGAAAAGATAACACACAGCCGACAGAAGTCCAACCTGACCTGGAATGTTTCCAAGGATGGAGCTTCTATCACCTCCGTGGGCAACTTGGGCTGGGGTTTCATCACCCTCAGCACAAAATTCTTCCTTGTATCTAGCCTTAACCTTCTCTTTTTTAGTTTAAAAGCATCACCCTTTTCCTTGTACATCTACACTTCCACACTAGACTTTCAGGTTTCATCTCATTCTTTTCTTCTCCAATCCCTTGACCTACCCCTCCCACAAAACTGGACAAGCATTTTGCTTTTCTCTGAAAGTTCTGGCAGTGTCATCTATAAAAAACCCAAACAACTACTCTTCAACTGCTAAGAAGATAAACATCAACCACAATGAACTGAAATATACATCATCATACCACGCTGTCAGTCACCAAATCATCAGAATGACATTTTCCAGGTCTTACTTTGTGTGGTCTAAAATATCCATCAGCACATGTTTCACAGTTGATCCCAGCAGTATGCTGAGTACAGTTCAAGCACACACCACCTCCTGTGTACTGCCCATGAATGTCCAGGCTCCTTTTTTGCTCTGCAATGCTCTGGTTGTAATAACAATCTTCTGCTTTGTTATGACAGTTGCACTCTGAGAAAGAAAGGAAAATAAACCAGATTATTATTAGTAGTAGTAGTAATCATAGAATGGTCTAGGTTGGAAGGGTCCTCAAGGATCATCCAGCTCCAACCCCCTGCCATAGGCAGGGACACCTCCCACTAGAGCAGGTTGCTCAAGGCCTCATCCAACCTGGCCTTAAACACCTCCAGGGAGGAAGCAGCCACAACCTCCCTGGGCAGCCCATTCCAGTGTCTCACCACCCTCACTGAAAAGAATTTCCTCCTAACATCTAGTCTAAATCTCCCCTCTGGCAGTTTAAACCCATTCCCCCTCGTCCTGTCATTGCAAAACCTTGTAAATAGTCCCTCCCCAGCCTTCCTGTAGGCCCCCTTCAGATACTGGAAGGCCACTACAATGCCTCCTCGAATGCTTCTCCTCTCCAGGCTGAAGAGCCCCAACTCTTGTAGCCTGTCCTCATAGCAGAGCTGCTCATTATTACTATTATTACTATTATTTACACTGTATAACAATTCCTATAACACTAACATCCCTCAAAGTGGAAAAAATAAGTAGAAGATCCTATCAATTCATCTCAAAATGTGCCTTTCTTTCCCCTTTAACCATGCTATAGGACTTGGCAGTCTTGGTACATTTAAATTTTAGCAAGTAAGCACAATTCAAAACCTCTCTCACTGTAACAGTGTTCTGCAGACCTAAGGCAATGCTGTCAGGCTTGATGTCAATAGTGATAGGAGCTTTTAGCACTAATTGTCCTTGAATTTTCTGTCCTCTGTGCTAAAGAAAGCCTGCTTAACTCTTCTCTTAGCTGTATTATAGACATAAATCTGAACAGTCAGCTATGCCAGGACACAAATGTGACATTGATTTAGGTTAAGAGGATACTTAGGCCCAGAGAGTTGTAAACATGTACTTTCCAAAGAGTGACACAGAATCATAGAATCATTTAGGTTGGAAGAGACCTTTAAGATCAAGTCCAGTTGTTAACCCAGCATTGCCAAGTTATCACTAAACCATGTCCCTCAGCACCACATCTATACAGCTCTTCAATCCCTCCAGGAGTGGGGACTCCACTACTGCCTTTTGTAGTCTGTTCAAGAGTTTGGCAAACCCTTAGGAGGATGATTTTTTTCCTAATGTCCAACCTGAAACTCCCTTGGCACAAAGTAAGGTGTTTTCCTCTTCTCTTGTTATGTGGGTGAAGAGATCAACACCCACCTTGCTCCAGACTCCTTTCAGGGAGCTGTAGAGTGAGAAGGTCTCCTCTCAGCCTTCTTTTCTCCATGCTGCACAACCCCACTTCCCTCAGTTGTTCCTCATGAGACTCCTGCTCTAGACCCTTCACCAGATTTGTTGCCCTTCCCTGGATACAAAACATCTTCCAGACATTAAGGCTTGTGTCAAGATCTCAACCAAAAGGAACATTTTTCCATTTGGAACTGTAGATTTCATCATCTGTTAGGTTCTCAACTCTCTACAGTTTGTGCATCAGCAACACAAAAAGAAAGGACTAGGCCTACCTAGAAACACCTTCAGCCATAATCACAGAACTTTAGAGGTTGGAAGGGACCGCCAGAGATCATCAAGTCCAACCTCCCTGCCAAGGCAGGATCCCCAAGGATACTTTGCACAGGAATGCATCCAGGAGGGTAGGCTCCGGGTAGCCTGTTCCAGTGCTCTGTCATCTTCACTGGAAAGAAGTTCCTCCTCATGGTGAGCTGAAACCTTCTATGTTCCAATTTGTAGCTGTTGCTCCTTGTCTTACTGCTGCTGGCCAGCGAGAAGAGATTGGCCCAACCACTTGACACCTACCCCTCAGATATTTATAGACATTGATCAGATCTCCTCTCAGTCTTCTCTTCTCCAGACTAAACAGCCCCAGGTTTCTCAGTCTCTCTTCACAAGGCAGATGCTCAAGTCCCCAAATCATCCTAGTGGCTCTCTGCTGGACTCTCCCCAGCAGGTCCCTGTCTCTCTTGAACTGGGAAGCCAAAAACTAGACATAGTACTCCAGGTATGGTCTCAGAAGGGCAGAGTAGAGGGGGAGAAGAACCTCCCTAGACCTGCTGGACACACTTTTCCTTATGTACCCTAGGAATGGCAGAAGTTAAATTGACCTTTCAGATAATCTAGAATGTAAGTGGCTGATGAGGAGTCTCTTTCACACCACTTTTTATCAGAACAGAAGAGCAAATAAAAGCATTGATCCAAATCTGGTTATTTTTTACAGGACTAAAATCAGCCCTCAGGTCTCTTTGAAAAAAGAGATGCTGAAAACTCTAATACCTACACAACTATGATGAAAAGTAGGTTTCCCTACTTCCTATCTCATGAAGACACTTAACAGTTTGTAGATTTTCCTCTGCTTTTAGTATAGATCTTTGGCTTTTTTTAATTTGGTATCAGTACAGATCTGATGAAAAGCAACCTCAAGCAAGAAACTAAGAGTCTTTTTGAAACACCTAAACCTCTGCAGACACTTACTCTCACATTTGTTCCCAGCAGAAATGGTTCCTGGTCTCCAGGGTTTCTGGTGGTAGCCCGGACAGCACTTGTTGCAGCTCTCTCCACATGTGTTGTGTTCACACTGGCATTGCAATTTCTAACAAGGAAAAGAATTAGCTTCCTCAAATTATCCATTAAAAAAATAGTTTGATGCATGTTGTCAAAGGTCTGCCTCCAAAAATGCATCAAGAATCACAAATATCCCACAACTAGCATCGGATGGCTCAACCATTTTGTATCAGCTCTTGGGGAGTAGCCTTTCCACAAAAGAAGGGACAAGCCTCCTGGGTTGCAAGAGAGAATGTTACTTGTTGTGTCCCTTAAACTGCTTCCCTTTAATGCCAAATAAGAACAAATGACTTCAAGAAAGTTGTGTTACCAGAGACCCAAGTAAGACTGCACAGAAAGGGAAGAAAATTAGAGCTAACAACTTATAATCATAGAATCCTTTTGGCTGGAAAAGACTTTGAAGACCATTGAGTTAAATCACTGCTAACCATGCCCCTCAACACCACATCTCTCTGGTTTTCAAATACCATCAGGGATAGGAATTCAACCACCTCCACAGGGAGCCTGTGCCAGTGGTTGAGAACCTTTCAGAGAAAAGATTTCTTCTAATGTCCAATCACAACCTCCTCTTAGTGAAACTTGAGGGCACTTTCTCTTGTCCTATTACTTGTTACTTGTGAGAACAGACTGACCTCTGCTTGTCTCTTCTCATGGAGCTGTAGATCACCAGAAAGTCTCCCCTCAGCCTCCTTTTCTCCAGGCTGGACAAGCCCCATTCCCTCAACTGCTGCTCACAGGAATTGTTCTCCAGATCCTTCTGTAGACCTGCTCCAGCACCTCAATGTCTTCCTTGGAGCAAAGGGCCCAAAACTGAGCCCACCATATTGTAAAATATCTTTTAGCCTCCTCTGTCTTATCCTCCTTTGGCAAATCTTCACCCCCCCCCCCCCCTTTTCTTTTTCTCTCTCAATTAAAAAAGTTGCTTAGTGAAACCAAATTAATTCAATTGAAGGATACCTTTGTGACTTCATCCAGAGGGCAGCTTCGAGCATGGCCATAACAAATACACATGCCACCAACAGAGATGTCCTTTATTGAATAGTAGTACTACAGAAAAAAGAAAGTTGGAAAGTGGATGAATAAAAGACATTTACATGAATTTACATCCTCCTACTTCCTCTGGAGAACTAAATACCAGCATGTGACTATTCTGTCTCTTAAAAATATCTAAGAAACACTTGAAAACAAAAGCAGCTTTGAATTTCTGCCACTTGGGGAAACCTTCCAGTTTGTGATTTTTATGTTGTGGGTTTTTTTCCTCTCCTGTTTTGAACTCACTTGTACAAAACTGACTTTTAAGCAAGCACTCACAATTCCTCAGCTTCAGGAAAGACTACCAAGTGTGGCCTCAGCCAAAATTTACTTGTAGAAAAATCCTTTCTTTCACCTTCTGAGACACCATGAAGCATAACTCATTGTTATGTTCTAATTTCAGTCTGAAGAGTAACATTTTGTTTTCCTAAAATGAGAACTCTCCCTTCCCTTAAAACCAGTTTGTGCACTCCCTTCCAGACCAGCTCTTTGCCATCAGTGTGTTATTCTACCCAAATTCTTTGCTTACAGAATCAGTGATACAGCAGAGTAGAATCCAGGTGGTGAGCAAAAGCAACATACATAAGGAAAGGATTAAGCTTTCAAAGCAAGGAAGAGGCAGGAAATGACCATCTGGGTTCAGTTACAGCTGCAGTATCAACATGGTTGGCCTGTTGGGTGTCCTGGGAAGTATCTACACTACAGGGAGATGAAAAAGAAACACTTTTTGAGGATACTTCTCAGGAAAGAGCTCAAGACCCTCTCAGACCTAATAACCCTACAGTCATCTGGTTCAGGGAGAAGGGATGGCCCTGGGTGGTCAGACATGCTGCCTCCTGGGCTGTATTTCTTTGGAGGATCTTGGAGCTGGAGCAATCTATCCTCTTTAATTTCATGCTGAGCCTTAATATTTATTATTTAGTACTTCAGTATTATTTCATTTTTATATTATGAGCTTGAATCATTTGGAGACTTTGGAGCAGAATGTCCTTAACTATGGAGAAGGAGACAAAGACTGAGAAAAGTAGGACAAAAGTAGAGCTCAGTTTCTGTGTTCCCTGCTTCACCTCTTTTGTCTTGCTTTCTTAAAACTCAGTCTGCCACAGAGCAGCTGCATGCAGCTTGAAGCTGAATGAGAGGTCAACACGAAGCAAACGCTTCAGACAGAAATAAGTAAATAGAAGACAGAAATAAAGGTGCTGCTAGGAAAGTTCTGCAGCAGCCCTTTTCAAGGCTATGCACAAGAAACTAGACATGAAGTCTTCAAAACACAACCTAGAAACTGGAATGTGATGAGCTTGGTTGCAGATGATTGCAAAACGAGACCCTTTCAATGAAGAATTTTCTTCTGACATCCAACCTAAACCTCTTCTGGTGCAACTCCAGGTGTCAAAACTCATCAAACATCAACGTTCACAATGGCATGGCTGCCAGAGCATTGGGTCCTGCAACCCTTGATACACCAGAAAGGGTAGAGCAGTTGAATCAAGAGCAACCTCAAGTGACATTTCCAACAGCCAAACTACATTCATTTTGACGGCAAAGCATCATAAATAGCATAAGCAATATACAGAAGCAAATAAACCAAAAGCAAACAATGAAACTATCTCTAAAAAGCATTTGCTTGCAGCTGTTCCTGAAAAAGTATGACACCAAATATCATTTATGAAGACCCCACTTACCCTTCTGGTGACAATGGGGTCTAGCTCTTTGGGGTCGTTGTGGCTGAGAGTCATGAGGTCAGCATTAAGAGTTCGAATGCGCTGCAGCCGTAGGCGAATGTATCGTGCAGAAGTAAACTCCAAAAGCTTCTGTGAAGGATCATCAGCACTAGGCCTGCCGTTGATCAATGATGTGTGAATCTAGAAAGAGAGACTGACTTCATCATAAACAGTACAGGTTGGGGACTGACCTGTTGGAGAGCAGGGCACAGGAGAGGAACCTGGGGGTCCTGGTGGTTAGAGGGACGACAAGGAGCCAGCAATGTGCCCTTGTGGCTAAGAAGACCAATGGCATCTTGAGGTGTATTAGGAGCGGTTAGTAGGTTGAAAGAGGGCCTCCTCCCCCTCTACTCTGCCCTGGTGAGGCCACCTCTGGAACAATGTGTCCAGTCCTGGGCCACTCAGTTCAAGAAGGACCTCAGGGAACTGCTTGAAAAAGTCCAGCACAGAGCCACAAAGATAATGAAAGGAGTGGAAGACCTCCCTGCTGAGGAAAGGCTGAGGGAGCTGGGGCTCTTCAGCTTGGAGAGAAGGAGACTGAGAGGTGACTTCATGTCTACAAATGTGTGAAGGGCAAGCACTGGGAGGGCAGAGCAAGGCTGTTCTCAATTATACCCAATAATAGTACAAGGGGTAATGGGTGCAAGCTGGAGCAGAGGAGGTTCACATAAATGTAAGGAAAACTTTTTCATTGTGAGGGTGACAAAACACTGGAACAAGTTTCCCAGGGAGAATGTGCAGTCTCCTTCTCTGGAGACATTCAAGATCCACCTGGATACACTCCTGTGTGACCTGTTCCAGGTAATTCTGCTGTGGCAGGGGCATTGGACTGGATGATCTTTTGAGGTCAGTTCCAACCCATAATATTGTGTGATTCTGTGTGATAATCATGATTCATTTCCAACAGCAAGCATCTTAGTGTGAGAATAAAACCCACAGAATTTCAGATTGTTTTCCAACAACTCAGCATAGGGAGGTATCAGCTAACATCTCATCTAGATGCAATGTTCCTGCTGACTGTAGGGGAGTTGGACTAGACGACCTTGGAAGGTCCCCTCCAATCCAAAGCACTCTACCATAAACTAGCTGGAATTCTTTTCTTTTGCCCATCACCATAAACTAGCTGGAATTCTTTTCTTTTGCCCATCCTTTACCTGCAGGCACAATTTTTGCTTCCTGACTCACAGTTTGGAATAGCCTCAAGTCTTACGGACTTAAAAGGGGATTGCATAAAGAGAAAAACAGTAGCAAAAGTTTGTCCTTAATTCCTGTGGTCTTCCCTCCTCTGTCTTGTTGAGATGGAACACATAATTCTGTCCATAAGCAGAGGTTTTTCCTTCAAGTTTTTTTTAGAAGTCATCTAACCCAACCCCCATGCAGTCAGCAGGGACATCCTCAACTAGAGCAGGCTGCTCAGAGCCCAAATCAACTTGACCTGCAATGGTTACATTAATGGGGCATCTACCACTTCTCTGGCCAAGCTGGGACAGTGTCTCACCACCATCAGCAATAAAAAAATACTTCCTTCTCTCCAGTGTGAATCTCCCTCTTGTAGGTTAAACCCATCGTGACTATCACAACAGACCCGGATAAAAGGTCTGTCTCCCTTCTTTCTGATCAGTCTCTTGAAGTACTGAAATGCCACAATAAGGTCTCCCTGGAGTCTTCTCTTCTCCAGGATGAATAACCCAAACTCTCTCAGCCTGTCCTCTGTCACTGCAGAGTCTTCCCATCATTGCTGTGGCCTTCCCTGGCCCTGCTCCAACAGGTCCATGTCTCTACTGTGCTGAGGAGTCCAGAGCCAAACCCAGCACTGCAGGTGGGGTCTCAGCAGAGGGGAGCACAGGGGCACAATATCCTCCCTCTTCCTGCTGCCCACGCTGCTGGGAATGCAGCCTAGGATACAGCTGGCTTTAACCCTGAAATCCAAGAGTCAGCCTAATGTTTTTCTGCTTTATATGGAGAGCCAAGTTTCTCTGTCTCTTCCATCTGATCTGTGGGGCGTATTCTTACATCACCACAATAAACACTTGATTGAAGGGCATGGGACTTGATATTATTGAATTTAATTGGCATTTTCTTGCTAAAATGTATTTTTACGTTCATGTGAAGGTTTGACACATTTAGCTGCACCCATTTCTGTCTTTTTTATTTCCATCAAGGAATAAAAATATATTGGTTTCTATTAGGCTAAGCGTTAACAGCATGAGATATCACTGCATTCATTACCACAGTCTTACTTCACAGCATTCAGAGTAGAATAACCACTGCTTTTAATGTATCATTTCATTATGTGGCTGCCTCTGAGCAATAAATTACACAAGTACCATGAATAGAGAATCAGTTAAAAGAAAGCACAATGCACGGAGAGGCTCCACAACTCGTAGCTCTTTTAATTATGCTCCATCCCTGAAACAATGCCAAGACTTGTTTAGGAGTACCAGCTGTGCCCAGCACTTCCGCAGTGTTTGCAGCTTTATCTGACACAACCAGGTGTTCCCAACCCGGGGAGGGGGGGTGGTTCTTTAGTACATCAAAAACCTGGCAAAACAGAGACTCTCTTAAGAGTCTTTTAGGATAAAGCAACTAATAAGTCACAGTTAATAGCTGCTGTTAAATTATGTGAGTGGGAGAGAGAGAGAGAACAAAGAGTTTAGTAACAGGAGTATGTAGAGCCAAAGACATGTTTCATCCCAAGGTTTAAATGTTAGCTATATTGGTATATGATACAAAGATAATATCCTCAAAGAGGAGTAATAGATTATCTGGGAGTGCTGAAGGCAATAAACTCTGCCAGATTACCTGGTAGCACTGAAGGTGATAAACTCTGCCATATCATCTGGGAGCGCCGAAGGCGATAAACTCTGCCAGATTATCTGGGAGCGCTGAAGGCGATAAACTCTACCAGATTACCTGGTAACGCTGAAGGCAATGAACTCTACCAGATTTCCTGGGAGCTCTGAAGACAATAAACTCTGCCAGATTATCTGGGAGCGCTGAAGGCGATAAACTCTGCCAGATTATCTGGTAGCACTGAAGGCGATAAACTCTGCCATATCATCTGGGAGCGCCGAAGGCGATAAACTCAACCACATTCTCTGGTAGCACTGAAGGCGATAAACTCTGCCAGATTATCTGGGAGCGCTGAAGGCAATAAACTCTACCACATTACTGGTAGCACTGAAGGTGATAAACTCTACCACATTATCTGGTAGCACTGAAGGTGATAAACTCTACCACATTACTGGTAGCACTGAAGGTGATAAACTCTACCACATTATCTGGTAGCACTGAAGGTGATAAACTCTACCTGTAACCTAATATTGTTTGGATTATGATTTTCCAATCACTATCAATCCACGCTCTCACAGACCCCAAAAGTGCAAAGCCGAACCTACCTCTCCATGTTCTAAGGGAACTAATCTGGAATAGTAAGAGGTGCAGATCACTTCATCATCTCTCTTGTAAGTCGGTGGCCCAATTCTTGGCGTTATATTATAACGAGTTAAACATTCAGTATCGCTAATTGCATAGTACTGCCATGGTCTGAACTCGATGCCGTCTATGGAGCGTTCCAAAATCCAGTTTCCAGGTCGTGGAGCATTAGCAGCTTTGATGATGACATATGCAACTTGAAAGATCTAAAAAAGAAAAGGCAAGAAGAAGAATTTAACACTTCATTACGCTGTGAAAGACCACCAGAAGCCAACTGGGTACTAAACTCCAGTGTTAAATGTGGTATGTAAATGGTTTGCCTGGGGTTAAAGGTAAAATTTGGCTGATGTGGGTAAAACTTTGGCATAAAAAAGGACAGTCTAACCTTTTACCAGCATTTCTTGTCAAAACTCTGAGCACTGCAACAAAGCAAAATAAAAAAAACTATAATAATCACAGAATCATAGAATGTCAGGGGCTGGAAGGGACCTCAAAAGTTATTCTGGTCCAGCCCCCCTGCCGGAGCAGGATCACCTATAGCAGATCACACAGGAACACATCCAGATGGGTTTTGAACATCTCCAGGGAGGAGATACTCACACACAACTCCCCTGGGCAGCCTGTCCCAGTGTTCTGTCACCTTCACAATGAAAAAACTCCTCCTTGTGTTTCCATGAAACTTCCTATGCCTCAGCTTCCACCCATTGCCCCTTGTCCTGCCACTGGGCATGACCCAGCAGAGCCTGGCTCCAGCCTCCTGGCACTCACCTTTACATATTTATAAACATGCATGAGGTCACCTTACAGTCTCCTCCAAGCAGCACAGCCCCAGCTCCCTCTGTCTCTCCTCATAAGAGAGATGTTCCATTCCCTTAATCACCTTTGTGGCTCTGTGCTGGACTCTCTCAAGCAGTTCTATGTCCTTCTTGCACTGGAGGGCCCAGAACTGGACACAGTACTCCAGATGCAGCCTCAGCAGGGCAGAGTAGAGGGGAAGGAGAACCTCTCTCGTCCTACTAGCCACGGCCCTTCTAATACACCCAAGAATGGCATTGTCCCTCCTGGCCACAAGACCACACTGCTGGCTCATGGTCAACCTCCCATCCACTAAGACCCCTAAGAATAATAATAAATAACAACAAAAGAGTAAATGTAGTCAGTGCATCATTTAAAGATGTCCCCAAAGGGAGGGCTGGGCTAGATGACCTTTAAAGGTCCCTTCCAACTCCAACCATTCTACGATTCTGAGTGAATGCAGTAGCTGAAATCTATATCCACAGTATACATCGAAGAATTACGTGGGTACGACATTCTTTGTATGGGAAATGTGGCATTTAGCTGCTCTGAATCACTGAGGGCTTCAAAGAACTGGGTTGTTTGCTTCCATTTTTTGCTTTGTTCCCCTTCTCAAAGCAGCTACAGCCCAAACAACTCTTTGTTTCACATTTTAGCTGGGAGTTTAATCCTCTCAGTAACAGCATTTCTGATAAGCTTTTTACATTCCACATTAAAAATCTCTGGGCATTCCATTCTGTGTTAAAGTTACTTAAGCAGAAGGTCATTTACAGATGCTGCTGTAAGCACAAAAGAAGATGAATGTGAAAAAATACAAGCACAAGGGAGCTATTTAAGGATAGTATCTCTTAAGATATGTGCTGCCTAGCAGTTCTCTTCACTAATTTTAACAACCCTGGGCCCAAAGTGAAATCCTCATCCACTGTTCAACACTTTTGTGAGTAGGGAGGTAATTAACTTTATATCTCTTTCTAAATGACCTTGTGGTGGCAGCAGGATAACAAGCTACAGTATTAAGGCACTGAAGTGCACTTAGTACAAAACTGCTGTCTTCCTCCTTACCTAACAGCTATTACATCACTTCACTTTAAAAGGCTGTCTTTAAAGATTAGGAACGTTTCCATAAAGGAGTTGTATGTGGAACCATAGTATACCAGCATGGTGGGGGGTGGGATAGGACCTCTGGAGATTACCTAGCCCAACCAACCTGCTAAAAACAGGGCCATTTAGAGCAGGTTCCCCAGGATCATAATGTCCAGACGGGTTTGGAATATGTCCAGAGAAGACTCCACAAACTCTCTGGGCAGCATGCTCCAGCAAAGATTCTACTCCTATTTGGATGGAAGTTCCTGGGTGGCAGTTTATGCCTGTTGCTCCTTGTCCTATCACTGACACCACTAAAAAGAGTCTGGCCCCATCCTCTTGCTCCCCAACATTCAGCTCTTGATGAGCATTGATCAGATCTCCTCTGAAGCCACTCTCCTGTAGGCTAATTTGCCTCAGGTCTCTTAGCCTTTCCTTCTCAGACATGCTCCAGTCCCTTCAGCATATTTGCAGCCCTCCAGGGACCCTCTCCAGTAGTTCTCTGTCTCTCCTGAACTGAGGAGCCCAGCAGCATCAAGCCACATTTAGATTAAAGAAAGAATCATAGAATGGTTTAGGTTGGAAGGGACATCAAATATCATTCAGTTCCACCCCCACCTCCCCCCACCATAGGCAGGGACACCTTCCACTAGAACAGATCACTCAAGGCCTCATCGAGTTTGCTGATGACACCAAGCTGGGTGGAGTGGCTGCCACACTGGAGAGTTGTTATGCCATTCACAGAGACTTAGGCTGAGAGTTGGGGAGGTAGAAATTTAATGAAGGTCAACAGGGGCAAGTGCAGAGTCATGCACCTGGGACAGAACAACTCCATGGATCAATATAGGTTGGGGGCTGACCTGCTGGAGAGCAGTGAAAGGAAGAAGGATTTGAGAGTCCTGGTGGATGGAAGGATGGCCATAAGCCAGCAGTCTGCTCGTGGCAAGGAAGGCCAACACCATTTTGGTGTGTATTAGAAGGGAAGTGGTTAATAGGTCGAGGGAGGTTCTCCTGCCCCTCTACTCTGCCCTGGTGAGGCCTCATCTGGAGTATTGTGTCCAGTTCTGGGATCCCCCAGCTCAAGAAGGACGGGGAGCTGCTCGAGTGTCTGGCGCAGAGCCACAAAAATGATTAAGGAAGTTGGACATCTTCCTTATGAGGAGAGCCTGAGGGAGCTGGGGCTGGGAGAGGAGATGACTAAGGGGTGACCTCATTCATGTTTATAAATATGTAAGGGTTAAGTGCCAGGAGGATGGAGCCAGCCTCTTCTCAGTGATGTCCAGTGACAGGACAAGGGGCAATGAGTGGCAGTTGGGGCATAGAAGGTTCCATGTGAAGTCGAGGAAGAATTTTTCCCCTGTGAGGGTGACAGAGCACTGGAATCAGCTGCCCAGGGAGGTTGTGGAGTCTCCTTCTCTGGAGATATTCAAGAACCATCTGAACACATTCCAGTGTGATCTACATTTTCAGGATCAAGCTGAGAGATCACCAGGGTTCAGCCTCTTCAGTGGCTGATGTTCCAGAAGGATTCTGCCCATTCTGCCTTTGATCCCGATCCCTGTGTTCCTTAATCAAGTTCCAGAATCCAGCTCCTGAATCCTAACAGTGAGTCCAGTCTGGGAACATCCCCAGTGCCTGCTCTCAGCATCAGTGGTGCCAGTGTGATCTCATTACCATCAGGGATTGGGTTCCATATTGGTTTGTATCTCTTTGTCTCTATTTCATTGGACTGTTGTTCTTCCCATTCCATCTGGTTTAATTTCTTTCCCAACCCATTTTTCTCCCTCTCCCTTATTCTCTTTCTCTTTACTCTGGGAAGACAGTGGTTCACAGGCACTTGTCTGCTGGTTGGCCCAGCCCTGACCCTTTACAATTTCCATTAAAAGAAAAGCCTCTTTTAAATAAAACCTCCATCATGCCAAGACGCTCCAGCTAAACAAGAACAACTTTTCAAAAGCTAAAATAGGGAGGGGAAGAGAACTCTGACACACTGCAAGTGAAGCAACCTCATTCCCTACACAGAACCAGCATTTCACCGATTCAGTCAGCGGTAGTGGAGTTCTGTACCTGTTTCACACTGGGTTATGCACAAGCAGAATCAGAGGTATTATCATTTCTGTACCCCTCACCTGAAGACACTTGTAGGTGACAACAGTAAAAAAGTACTTCCCTAATTCCAGTTTTATTGACTGAACTTAAGAACTGCTACACACCTCCAAGCTCCACATCGATCATCCCCCTTAAACACCTAACAGATGCACAAGTAGAAAC
Source organism: Tricholaema leucomelas (assembly GCA_013400475.1). Lineage (NCBI taxonomy): Eukaryota > Metazoa > Chordata > Aves > Piciformes > Lybiidae > Tricholaema lacrymosa > Tricholaema leucomelas. The sequence continues at coordinate 30,772 of WAAF01018535.1, read as the reverse complement.
TCAACTTTTGTTCCCATGCATGCCATGGTAGAAAAGTCTCCTTAAAACACCCTTCTATGTCTTTTATTTCTTTCTTTTTCCTCTCCACTTGCTGTCATCAATTAAACTACTCCCTTGCTTATTACACAGCCGGCTGAACAACAAATGATCTACTTTTGATTACATTGAGGGGTTTTTTTTTCAAGACCCATTCAAGTCTGCAGCTGATGTAGCTGGTTTTAAATCCAGTTTCAACTAGTAACAATGAGCTCTCCTTCATCACAAACTAACTGCAGCCACTGCTGCAAAAACAGAAGATAACCATGAGAGTATGCAGTTAAATCCCTTCTAAATATCAAGTTCCTTTGTGAAAGGAAAAAAAACCCCACAGTTAAAGGTAAAAATATTTAATGTACTATTGAATACATTAAGTCTTTTCAAGTCAGGTTACTCCCCAGGAAGGCAGCAGTCATGTTTGGGACTGAAGACATATAAGGACTGATTCTTCCTCTGTGCATGCAGATCAGCAATGACTGAAATGAAAGTAATTGACACTGAGGACCCAAACAAGGCATTCAAAAATCAGTGAATGGTTCTATAAATATTTAAGTATGCACAGAGGAGAAAACAACTGCCTCAAAAGCAGGGAATAGTTTAAGTTGGAAGAGAGTTTTCAGATCATCAAGTCCAATCTTTAACACAGGACTGCCAAATCAATCACTAAACCATGTCCCTCAGCACCACATCTCCAGCTCAAGTCCTCCAGGGCATCTTGGGCAGCCTGTTCCAAGCCTTGATAACTCCTCTGGGGGACAAATTCTTCTTCATGTCCAACTTAAACCTCCTTTGGTGTAGCTTGAGGCCATTTTCTCCTACTGCTTGTTCCTTGAGAGAAGTAACCAATTAGCACCTGGCTCCAGCCTCCTTTCAGGGAGTTGTACTAAGAAGGTCTCCCCTCAGGCTCCTTCTCTGAAGACTGAACAACCCCAGTTCCCTCAGCTGCTCCTCACAAGACTTGTGCTCTAGACTTCACCAATTTCATTGCTTTTCTCTGGACCTGCTGCAGCACCTCAATCTCCTTCTTGGAATAAGGGGCCCAAAACTGAATCTAAATATTTGAGGTCTGGCCTGACCAGTGCTGAATGAAGAGGTACATCTTTTCAGTGTCCACCACCCAGCCACGTGATAAACTTGACTGTGTGCCAAGAGCTAATGATTTCTACACTTTAATTTGACTGTGGAGCTTTCCCAGAACTCATTTCCTTATTGAGCTGCAAGGGTAAAAAGGTGAAGTCAAAGCCAGTTAGCAATTCCCAAGTAGCCATGAATTAACAGTGTCACTGTATAGGTATTTCAACCCTAACTGTAAAGACAACCAAACAAACATGTACAGAAGAATCATTTCTTTGTAGCAGCAATCACAGAGCCATGAATCAGGCTGGTTTGGGTTGGAAGGGATATTTAAAGGTTATTCAGTCCAAACTCCCAGCAGTGAGCAGGGACATCTTCAACTAGAGCAGGTTTCTCAGAGACCCAAACAACCTGCTCTGGAATGGTTCCAGGGTTGGGGCATCTGCCACCTCTCTGGGCAACCTGAGGCAGTGTTCCATCACTGACCTCATTAAACAGGAAGACTTTTTTCCCAGTCTAACTCTCCCTCTTTCAATTGAAAACCATCACCCCTTGCCCTGTCACAACACACCCTGTTAAAAAGTCTGTCCTCAGATTTCTTATTGGACCCCTTTAAATACCAAAAGGCCACAGTAAGGTCTCTACAAATCACTCTTACATCAGCCTCTAAGTGGTAATCCACTACTCATGAAATATTCATGAGCTGCAACTTAATCAGAAGTGGAGATACTGTCTCAATCCAATACTGTGGATGTTGCAAGAACTGCTCTTGCTTTACAATCTAAGACTTCGTGATACACAGGCTCTCACCTTTCTGCAATGCCTGGTACAAAGTGTCCTTAAATGCCTTTGAAACTCTGAAGCACAGTAATAAAAGTGAGGAAAGTCTTCCTCACAGAATCATAGAAACATCCAGGTTGGAAAAGACCCTCAGGATCACCAACTCCAACCTATAACCCTACTCTTCAAGTTTCACCTCAAACCACATCCTTAAGCACTACATCCAAATGACCCTTAAACACATCCAGGATAGGTGACTCCACCACATCCCTGGGCAGCTCATTCCAGTCTCAGACCACTCTGTCTGTGAAAAACCTTTTCTTAATTAATGTCCAATCCTAACCTAACCAGCCTCATCTTGAGGCCATTCCCCCTTGCTCTGTCTCCAAATACCTGTGAGAAGAGACCAGCAGCAGCCTCTCCACAAGGTCCCTTCAGGTAGCTGTAGATAGCCTTGAGGTCTCCCCTCAGCCTCCTCTTCCTCAAACTAACCACTGCCAGCTCCCTCAGTCGCTCCTCGTAAGATTTATTCTCCAGACCCTTCCTCAGCTTCGTTGCCCTCCTCTGCCCTCACTCCAGCACCTCTATATCACTCTTGTATTGTGGTGCCCAAAACTGAACACAATACTCAAGATGTGGCCTCACCAAAGCGGAGTACAAGAGGACAATCACCTCCCTACTCCTGCTGGTCACAGCATTTTTAATCCAAGCCAGGATGCCATTAGCCTTCTTGGCTGCCTGGGCACACTGCTGGCTTCATATTCAGCTGCCTGTCCTAATTTCATGGTGTGACATAACCCCACAGCTGGCTCCTGTACACTGCTGATACCCATAGTAGCCAGGATTTCTTTTAATAATTAATTTCACAAAGTATTTTGCCCAAGAGTTAAACTCAGACAAAAATAAAGGTTTTATTTAAACCTGCTGCTGCACACTTTGTTTCTGCAGAACTGCCAGTGGAGGAAGCAAAAGGTCATAAATCAGATCTTGGGATCTTGGATATCAACCTTACACCTCACTGCAGAATTAGTTCCCCTAGTTCTGCATCTATGCCATATATTTAATGATCTAGTGAAAAGTGTTCCTGCCCAAGGCAGGGGGGTTGGAACTAGATGAACCTGGAGATGCCTCTCAACCCTAACAATTCTGTGAAAACAAACAAACAACTATCAAACATTTGGGTCCTAGAAAGACTGAAAGGCACATTGGAATACATGTACCTAGGGATTGTTATGGTCCATGCAAGCTGACTTTCATAGAACCAGAAAACCAATTGTGTTGGAAAGAAAGCCTTTAAGATCATCAGGTGCAGCACTGCTAGGTCACTACTACACTATGGCCCTCAGCACCACATCTACACATCTTTTCAATTCTTCCAGAAGGGATAACTCCCTGGGCATCCTGTGCCAGGGCTTAACAAACTTTTCAGGTAAACACTTTTTTCTGTTGTCTTCCTCCACGACCTTCCAGAGAAGGGCGACAAAGCTGGTGAGAGGCCTGGAACACAAACCCTATGAGGAGAGGCTGAGGGAGCTGGGAGTGTGCAGCCTGGAGAAGGGTCAGGGGGGACCTCATTGCTGTCTACAACTACCTCAAGGGAAACTGGAGCCAGGTGGGGGTTGGTCTCTTCTCCCAGGCAATCAGCAACAGAACAAGGAGACACAGTCTCAAGTTGTGCCGGGGGAGGTCTAGGCTGGATGTTAGGAGGAAGTTGTTGCCAGAGAGAGTGATTGGCATTGGAATGGGCTGCCCAGGGAGGTGGTGGAGTCACCATCCCTGGAGGTGTTCAAGAAAAGACTGGATGGGGCACTTAGTGCCATGGTCTAGTTGACTGGATAGGGCTGGGTGATGGGCTGGACTGGATGATCATGGAGGTGTGTCTTCCAACCTGGTTAATTCTATGGTCTAGTTGATTGGACAGGGCTAGATGCTAGGTTGGATTGGATGATCTTGGAGGTCTCTTCCAACCTGGTTGATTCTACGGTTCTACCCACTGGCTACTCCAACAAAATGCTTAAAAATAGTTATAAGTAGCATAGAATCTGTCAAGAAAAATTATTAACACAGCAATTTCAAAACAGATTTTTATTGGCCAGTCAGATTCCATTAAACTGCTCCTCAGTCCAGCTGGTTTTAGAGCAAATAAACTAAGCGCAAGGTAGAGTATTAGCTACAAGAATATCCTTTGCTCCTTTCATCTTTGAGCTGAGGGAATGAATACAGTCAAACAGAGCACACACTGTGGACAGGAATCCACCTGGGGTAAATTGGAGTGGAGCCAGTCTTCCCTAGCTAAGGAAATCTTCCCCAGATTTGCCCATCAAGGCTCTGTTCCAGCAACCACCTACCCAACTGCTGGATTATATCTCTCAACTCCACACTGGTTAAAATTTCAAGCAACACTCCATTCTTCTTACAGTTAGAAAGACATGGATTAGTTGGAGAGGATCCAGATGAGGCCACAAAAATGATCTGCGAGCTGGAAGCCCTCTGCTGCGAGGACAGGATGAGAGAGTTGTGTTTGTTCAGCCTGAAGAAGAGAAGGCTTCAGAGAGACCTTCTGGTGGCCTTTCAGTACTGAAAAGGACCAATAAGAAAGCTGCAGATAGACTTTTTTAGCAAGGCAGAGAGGGATGGCTTTGAACTAAAAGAGAGAGCTTCAAACTAGGGAGAAGGAAGAACTGTTTTATGTTGAGAGTGGTGAGACACTGTCCCATGTTGCCCAGAGAGATGGGAAGATGCCTCATTCTTGGAAAGACTCTAGGCCAGGTTAGCCAGGACTCTGAGCAAGCTGATCTCTTTAAATATAACCCTACTCAGTGCTGGGAGTTTGGACTAGGTGGCCTTAAAAGACCACTTCCAACCCAAACCATTCTGTGAATGCTTATCTGATCTTAAAGTCTGCACTACATTAGACTCATAAAGAAGCTGATGAAAGAACTGCTCTAATTTGCAGTTGTTCCTGCTCACTGCAGGAGGGTTGGACTAGATGACCTATAAAGATCACTTCCAACCTAAATAATTCAGTGATTCTGTTATTAACTCAAAACCCCAAACCCATAAATAACGACCAGATGGCCATTCTTCACATTACAAAAGGGTGCAGATAAGGTCTATGTTCTGGCAAGGAAAGCTAAAAAACATCTTTATTAAAGTACTTGACAGGTGTCATGCACAGGACTTGAAATGCAAACAGAACACCAGTGCTAAAGGTACACTGCAGGTGCTGACTTCCAGAAACAACTGTAAAGGTCCTAGAGAGTATTTCAACTAATTTTCAAGGGTGTTCATGAAGTAAACAGTTACTAAAATCACTGAAGCCCTTCAGAGGCTTTCCTTTTGTTTTCATTACTTATGCTGACTGGCTCGAAGTCAGCACACCAAGTCAGCTCTAATAACTCATTGACTTGAAGCGGTCTCTATTAACCACATCCTTTCTCACAGCACAGCAATTTGCATTCAGTTTGCATAGCCTTCCATGCCTTTCCTCTGGAACTCCAAGGAAAACACAGAAGAAAGGCCTCTTAGGGCTGGGGGGAACTTTTCAAATTGAATTAGTGAAACTGAGCGTGGGTCAGGGGAGGAAAGATACATTACTTGGTGAAACAGCAGCGGTGCTATAAGGCTGGAGAAGACAAGAGCTAGAGGGCAGCTCAGCTGGTGTTTCCAAAGTGAGAATGTGCTAAGATAAAAACTAAACCTCTCCTCCTCTATTTCTTCTTCCTGTTTGTCCATTTACAAACCCAACAACTCTTAATTTCTGTCCTAACCTTCCATGCCTAGAGAAAGATTCCCTGTGATTATTTCCCTAACAGTTCTGCTTTCTAATTAAAGAGGAATTTACAGGCTCATAGAATCAACCAGGTTGGAAGAGACCTCCAAGATCATCCAGTCCAACCTAGCACCCAGCCCTAGCCAGTCAACTAGACCATGGTACTAAATGCCTCATCCAGTCTTTTCTTGAACACCTCCAAGGACAGTGACTCCACCACCTCCCTGGGCAGCCCATTCCAATGCCAATCACTCTCTCTGGCAACAACTTCCTCCTAACATCCACCCTAGACCTCCCCCGACACAACTTGAGACTGTGTCCCCTTGTTCTGTTGCTGGTTGCCTGGGAGAAGAGGCCAACCCCACCTGGCTCCAGTTTCCCTTGAGGTAGTTGTAGACAGCAATGAGGTCACCTCTGAGCCTCCTCTTCTCCAGGCTGCACAACCCCAGCACCCTCAGCCTCTCCTCATAGGGTTTGTGTTCCAGGCCTCTCACCAGCTTTGTTGCCCTTCTCTGGACACGTTCCAGCACCTCAACACCCCTGACCAGAACTGGTTCTGTTCTAGGTCAGACCAAGACAAAATGAAATCTCTAAGATGCTCTTGAATAATGACTGAAAAATACATCCATTTAAAGAGCCATTCATAGTGGCTTTAACTACCCACATTTAACTACGTGCTGCGAAATGGTTAAGTTCTAAATACCACAGAAGAACTAAGATCAATTGTATCAATTTATATGCCACACACAATAAATGAAGCTTACCCCTAAGTGATACCCACCTGCCTTAAATCCAAGGTAATGGTGACCCAATGGTATTGCCTCCCATTCTGGATGCTGGGACTCTGCCACCAGTTATTGGTACCATCGATGGCACTGGAAATTGGGTGCTGCTCTGTTATAAAGCAAGGAAAAACAAACATCTTGTGAAAATGCTGTGTTTTCTCAGACCCAGGAGGTTTATTTCACACTGGGAACAATTTCTTCTGGCAATAAAGAGTCAAAAACTGAAATCTGCCTTCAGACAAGAAGGCTGGAGTTGATAAAGTCACTGACTGGACTTTATGATGCTCAACAGTAGTTGAAGGGGCTTTCTGTCAGCTCTTTGCTCAAACAGTTTCACTCATACATGAGACAGACTAAAAGCTAACAGTATTTGGGCCCAGAAGACCCCATATTCACGAGGAATGGTAAAAAAGAATGACACAAACCACTGAAACAATCAAACAAAACCAACAAATGAGACTTGCCTTTGGGATTGGGACTGCGGTGGTCGCAGACACGGCACTGGGCGTTGCGTAGGGGTCGTCCTGGGACGTGCTCCACCAGTTTGCAGAACATCTCTGGTCCCTTCTCCCCACAGGTGGCATTGGTGGAGATGTGGGCATTGCTGGCCAGGTTCAAAATGGCAGGAAAGAGGCCTTGGAGGAGATAAAACATCAGCAGCCCCATCACAAGGCAAGCAAAATACAGGCACAGGTCTGACATGCAGATGTCTGAAGATACAATACTATCCTACCACATCAGCACATCGATTGACACAGCTCTAGGGCACTGCAGCCCTCTCTGTCCCTGCTCAAAGCCCAGGACTCTGCTGCACATCACTGGGGTCCTCCCTACCTTGTTCATGGCCTCATTTCAGTCCTTCCAAGCACAACAGCCCCTAAAGGATGCTGCAGTTGGGCTAATAATAGACCTGCTATTTCACTCCACCTCTGTACTCTTTACTGCTGAGAAACAGAATTACAGGATGGTTTAGGCTGGAATGGACCTTTGAAGGTTGTATAGTCCAAACTAGCCTGCAGTTAGATCGGGTTGTTCAGAGCTCCAGACGACCTCACCTGGAATGGTTCTGGCAATGGGGGACCTACTGCTGCTCTGGGCAGCCTGGGCCAGCGTTTTACCACCCTCGATAGCAACATTTTCTTCCTTTTCTTCCTTCTCTCTAGTCTGAATCTCCCTCTTTTAGTTGAAAATCATCACCTCTCATCCTGTCACAACAGACTCTGCTAAAAGATTGTCCCCACCTAGGCCCCTTTAAGCACTGAATGGCCACAAAAGGTCTCCCTGGAGCCCTCTGTTCTCCAGGCTGAACAACCCAAACTCTCTCAGCCTGTCCTCACAGCAGCGGGCTTCCAGGCCTCTGATCATTTTTACATCCTCCTCTGGCCCTTCTTCAACAGGTCCATCTCTCGACTGTGCCAAGGACTCCAGAACCAGACCCAGCACTGCAGAAGGGCAGAATCACCTCCCTCCACCTGCTGCCTAGGATACAGCTGGCTCATGTCCAGCTTTTCACCCACCATTACACTTAAGTTCTTCTTCACAGGGCTGCTCTTCATCCCTTCAGCCCCCAGCCTGTACAGGGAATTTCCCCCACCCCTGTGCAGGACCTCGCATTTGTTCTCGTTGAACCTCATGAGGTTCACACAGGTCCACTTCTGCAGCCTGTCCAGGTGCCTCTGGATGACATCCTGCCCTCAGGTATATCCATAACACTGCCTGCTTTAGTATCATCTGCAAACATGCTGAGGGTACACACAGTCCCACACTTCACACTGTTACTTGATCCAAACCAGGAGGACAACTGTCCCATTGCCTGAAGCCAGGAGGAACCACACAGAACACAGCCAGCTGGTATGGAAAGCAGCATTTAACAGGAGCTCTCTGCAACAAACCTTCACTTGAGGCTTTCTGCAGGCTGTTTAAAGTCTAGAGGACATTTTCCTGACCATTTATGCCTCTTCACACAAACACTTTGTGGTTCTTTCCAAATGGTGTTGCTCTTGTGCACTGAAGCAATGAAACAAGTTCCAAGATATGTGGTACTGGATTGTGAATCCTTAGGATTTTCCAAAAGGAGTAGAACTCCTGGAGTTGTGGCTCCAGTTCTGAGCTCCACAGTTCAAGAGAGACAGGGAACTACTGGAGAGAGTCTACAAAATACGGAGGGGACTGAAGCACCTCTGTGAGGAGGAAAGGCTAAAAGATCTGGGGCTGTTCAGCTTAAAGAAGAGCAGCCTGAGAGGGGATCTTCTCAATGTTCAGCAAGAGCTAAAGGCTGGGGGTGAAGAGGATGAGGCAGACTCTTTTCAGTGCTGCTTGCTGATAGGACAAGGGGCAACAGGCACAAACTGGAACTTAGTAGGCTTCACTTAAATGTGAGGAAAAGAAATTTTTGCTGTGAGGCTGCCCAGAGAGGTTGTGGAGATTCCTTCTCTAGAGAAATTCCATACCCACCCAGACATGTCTCCAGTTCTGGGCTCCTCAATTCAAGAGAGATGTTGAGATACTGAAATGTGTCCAGAGAAGGGTGACAAAGCTGGTGAGAGGCCTGGAGCACAGCCCTGTGAGGAGAGGCTGAGGGAGATGGGGGTATTTAGCCTGCAGAAGAGGAGGCTCAGGGGTGACCTCATTGCTGTCTACCACTGCTTGAAGCAAAGACTGAATGAGGCACTTAGTGCCATGGTTTAGTTGACTGGATAGGGCTGGGTGCTAGGTTGGACTGGATGATCTTGGAGGTCTCTTCCAACCTGGTTGATTCTACAATTCTGTGACATAGTGATCGCGGGCAGCCTCCGATGGGGAGTGACCCTTCTCTTCAGCAGGAGGACCGGGCTAGATGATCTCCAGAGGTCCTTTCCAACTCTCACCATTCTATGTTTAACCACTGAAATGTTCTTTTTTCTTTTGGTTCTTCTTGTGATTTAAGTTCCATTTGCAAAAACCTGGCAGAGCTGTAAAATAAGCAGCAGAGCATTCTAAAAGCAAGTGGTTATGAGTCTTCAGGAAAAGAAATCTGGTTTATAGATACCATGAACTCATCTTGGGGTCTGGTATGGAATGGACTTCTCTCTTAGGACTGTCTAGGCTGCAGTACAACAGAAAAACATGTGCTGGACTTCATTTTTTTAAGGGAGGGTGGGTGTTTGTTTGGGTTTTGGGGGAGGTTGGTTTTTGTTGCTATTGTTTGCTTTTTTAACCTATGTGATGGGAACCACACTGCAATGCCCTGAAAAGAAAGCTAAACTTAATTCTCCAGTGTGTTAACAAAACAGCCAAGTATGATGACAAATTATTCTCCTCAAGTTGATGTTGATGAGGTCTGAGAAGCTGCACTGTTGGAGAGATGCAAACTGCCAAGAATTCAGTAGGAGAAGAGGTTTAGAAAATGGACTGTGGAGAGATTGAAAGAGTTGTTTGCTTAGTCTGGAAAAAGAGCCAAGAAAGGATGTGTGCTAACAGCCTTTCAGGTAATCAAGCTGCAATTAAGATGGAAAAATCAGGAATGCAGTAGAGAAAACTCAAAAGGTGTAACTCGTAAAAGAGAGAACACACCAGAGACTTGTCATGAATTTTGAGGAGTACTCCACAGTGGATGGCCTTTGGAAGAGACAAACTTAATAGGTTCTTTCATTGATAACTGATTGAATTAAACACTATTCCCCAGAGAGTATTTGTGATTAGCACATTAGTCACTAAGAGAGAAGCACAGAGAAGGTTGTAGGAGAAGATAACCAAAGTGGCAAGTACTGGGCCACTTATTTGCATCACAATAAGCTTCATGCGATGCTCCAGGCATGCGAAAGAGTGGCTGGAAAGCTGCCCAGCAGGTCTTCTGCAGACGGTGGAGGGAACTGGTGATGTCTAGCTTGGAGAAAAGGAGGCTGAGGGAAGACCTCACTCTCTACAAATCCCTGAAAGGAGGCTGCAGCAAGGTAGGAGTCAGTCTCTTTTTCCTAGTAACAAGTGATAGGATGAGAAGTGGCCTCAAGTTGCACCACTGCAAGTTTCGTTTGGCTATTAGATAAAACTTATCAGTAGAAGGCTTCTCAAACACTGGAACAGGCTGCCCAGGACGGTGATTGAATCTCTATGCCTGGGGGTGCTTGAAAATGCAAAGATGTGGTGTGGAGCAACATGGCTTAGCACCAGACTTAGAGCTAAGTAATGGTTGGACTTGATCTTAAAGGTCTTTCCCAAAGTGAGGCTATGGTAAAGAGGCTCCAGTTTAATCTTAAGCAGTTGCATCTGAACATTGCAGATGAAGTTTGCAGCGTCTCTGTTAATAAAACCACAATTCTTAGCTAGGTCCTGTAAACTCTGAGCTAGGAGATATTTTCCTCTTTGTAGTGCTGAAGAAAAAAAAAATTGTAATCATTTCCCCAGATGATTCCTAATTCTTGGCTTGTTCTAAAATCATTGTGTAAAGTCATGAAGCTTTCAAATGAGTCTGTGGGACAGCTAATGTGTATTTTCAGGCTGTGTCTCCACAAGGTGGATTGTAAGGCAGTTTGAGAGCTCTATTCTAGTTTTCTTGCTGACTCTAACAACAAGGAATTAGTGTTTTAATTACTGCTGTTACAATTCAACCATTCCAACCCTTTCATTTGAGGGAAATCAACCTGATTTTTCTTTGTGATGTTGATGAAAGCGTGTAGAAAAGGTTAAGATAGGGGCACACAACTCTAAAACATGAGGGCAAATCTATTGAGCAGGCAAGGAACCTGAACCCAAGCCTGATGCTTGCAAACTCATTTAATCCCAAACTTGTGCAAAACAGAAGAACCCATACCTGTGCTGTTGAAAACTGAGAACATTGTGAAGAATCATACAATCAGTCAGGGTTGGAAGGGACCACAAGGATCATCTAGCTCCAATCCCCCTGCCATGGCCAGGAATACTCTACCCTACATCAGGCTGCCCACAGCCTCAGCCAGCCTGGCCTAAAACACCTCCAGGGATGGGGCCTCAACCACCTCTCTGGGCAACCCATTCCAGGCTCTCATCACTCTCATGCTCAGCAACTTCCTCCTCACGTCCAGGCTGAATCTCCCCATCTCCAGCTCTGCTCCATTCCCCCTAGTCCTGTCACTCCCCGAGAGCCTAAGAAGTCCCTCCCTGGCTTTTTTGTAGCCCCCCTTCTCTGGACACACTCCAGCATCTCCACATCTTTCTTGTAATGTGAGCTCCAGAACTGGATGCGGTACTCCAGGTGGTGATATGGGGATATGAAGAAATAGGGGGTGACCAAAGGTATATCTATACTAGAAACAAAGAAACAGAATAGGTAATCATAGAGAAGCAGAAGTAGATGACTAACAAGGGGAGATGGTCTTAATCATTAACAAAGGATGTATTCTCAAGTAACAATGTAAAAACATTCCAAGGCCAAAGCAAGGAAAAAAAAACAAATACTTCACAATGTTATCTGGGATGGAGGAGAAGGACTGAGCAGCACTCGCCATAATCCTATCAGCCAGTATCCATGAGGAGGATAAGCAGAAGACCATCAAGGAGATAGGCTGACAAGGGTACTACAAACCTGCATGGTCATCACATGCCAGCCAGGGGTGAAAAGTACATTGTGATGAAGACTCACAGCCTTCCTCCCATTGACCACTGCCCACATTTGAAGGACCCTTGCCCACAATTTCAGAAGGGAACTACGCAAGCGCAGAGGACTGATAAGATAATTACCATACGAAGCGGGAGCAGGCGGGGGTTAGTGATAAGAATGTATAGGCGTTTCATTAATATGCATGGATTCAGTGTATAAATGTGGGGTGCTTGCTCCTTTGGGGTATGCACGATTTTGGAGGAGATATCCCCCGTGCATCTTGCGCAATAAACATACCTACTTTATAACTTTTGAGTTATAGAGTCTTTTCCGTACGTCAGTGGGGTCTCACCAGAGCAGAGGGAGAGAATCACCTCCCTCGACCTGCTGGCCACACTTCTCCTGATGCAGCCAAGAAAGCCAACCAGATCCTGGGCTGCAAGTGCACACTGCTGGCTCATGTTGAAGAAAGTGACCTCAGCTACTTCTAGTTAACACTATTTCATATTTTAAACCTTCTAATACTCTGTGACATGAGATTAGGTTTTCTCCTCAGCCCTTTACTGTCCTCAAGTGCATCCAACTGCTCTCTGAAAAACTGTCACTGTGTCCTCTAGATGTTTTCAGCTCACAGGGAATCTATTCCTTGTAAGCAAACTTCTCTGCTTGTTGGGAACCACTGAGAGCCTCACCATTTGTTTTTCAGGCCCCTTCAAGTATTTCTGTGTTCTGAGAAATGCCACAGAAAGCTCATTGTTGCTGCACACATCAGCTCTTTATGTTTGAAATCACATCTATTTTGGCTTTGTGTGTGTGTGCTGAGTGTAATACAGCAGTGAACAAAATACTTAGGGGCAGAACCAGGCTCTTGCTTTGCTGAATGTTTCTGAGTTGCTCACAGAATTCTAGTTGGGACACTTGACAGTGTACACTGATCTACAAACCAGAAGATGTTGTGTCACCTTCTGGACACAGTTCTTGGCTTGCTTCAGATAATATTCTCTTTATTTTCCATCAGTTTTTGCCTTCTGATTTCTTAAAATTGCATCAAACAAAGAATTCCAGCAAGGTGAGGGTTGAAAGGGACCTCTGGAGATCATCCAGTCAAACCTCCCTGCTAAAGCAGGGTCACCCAGGCAGGATGCCCAGGATTATAATGTCCAGGCAGGTTTGGAATCCCTCCAGAAATTTAACCACTCTGGGCAGGTTGCTCCAGGGCTCTGACACCCTCAGAGGTCCCTTCCAAGCCCATCATTCTGAGATTCTGTGGTTCCAAGTCCATCTCATCCTCAGATGAGGTGCAAACACAGATCATACAGCGACTTTGTGAAGTCTCCTCTGGAGAATTTCAAAACCCACCTGGATGTGTTCCTCTGTGACCTACTCTAGGTGACTTTGCTTTTGCAGGGGCATTGAACTAGATAATCTGCAGAGGTCCTTTCCAAGCCCTAATAGCTATGATTCCATCACAAGACACATTTTCAAGCTGACAGTAGCAAAGATAAGGATGCAAAGACATGAGTCAGTGTGCAAATGCCTAATACTGAAGGAGTTGGAGCAACTGATTTTCAGCCTTATCCGGAGATTCCTACAAATGAGCTACCTTGCTTCCCAAAGGAGTGCACATGAGCCATGATAGCCTTCAGCTGAACTTGAACATGAGTTTTCAGAATCAGACAGCAAAACTTGATACAAAAGGTGTGGAATTTGTTAATCACAGAACAGCTTAGGTTGTAAATGGCCTCAGAGATCATCCATTGCAACTCCCCCTGCCATGGACAGGGACACCTCTCAGCTAGACTTGGTTATTCAAAGCCTCAATACTCTCGTATGCCTTTTCAAAGTATAATCATCGAATGGTTTGGGTTGGAAGAGAGCTCCAAAGGTCATATAATCCAACCCCACTTGTAGTGAGCAGGGAAATCATCCCATTAGATCAGGTTGCCCAGAGCTGTGTTGAGCTTGACTTTGAATATATCCAGGGATAGGGCTTCGGCTACCTCCCTGGGCAACCTGTTCCAGTGTTCTACCACCCTCATAGTAAAGACCTTGTTCCTAACATTCAATCTAAATCTGCTCTTCTCTAATTTAAAACCATTGCAGGCCTTTGTGAACAGGCTTTCTGTAGCTTTGTACTCCTTCAGGTACCAGAAGGTCACTATTAGGTCACCTTGGAGCCTTCACATCAAGACTGAACAATCCCAACTTCCCTCAGCCTGTCCTTGTAGGTGTTCCAGCCTCCTAATATCTTTGTGGCTCTCCTCTGGACCCACTCCAACAGGTCCACAGCCCTCCTATACTGAGAGCACCAGAGCTGGAAGCAGTACTCCAGGTGAGGTCTCACCAGAGCAGAATGAAGTGGCAGAACTGCCCCTCTCAACCTGCTGCCCATGATGCATTTGATGCAGCCCAGGATGCCAATGGCCTTCCAGGCTGCAAGTGCACACTGTTGGATCATGTCCAACTTCTCACCCAACAGAACTCTCAAGTCCTTTGCTGCAGGGCTGCTTTCCATCACCTCCCCCCCTGTCTGTATTGATAGAGGTCTGTGTATCTTTTCCATCAAGTCCTTTCTTCCAGTGATCAATTTTTTTTTTCATCCAGTGTTGGTCTGTTCAAGAATTCACTTCAAAATTGTCACACCAAAGCAAGAAGGCTCAAGTTGAGAGATGGGCAGACTGCCAAGGAACAACAAACCTGCCAGACCATGAAATTAGGTCTTTCTTGTGCACCCAAATCTTTTTTGCCCCTGCTGAAGAGTCTACATTGTGGTGTTCATTGTTTTGGGGGTTGTTTTTCTTAATTAAGATTCCCTCACCCCCTAATGGGTAGGAGCATGAGGATGGGGCTGAGCTGTTCTCAGTGGTCCCTATGACAGGACAAGGGGTAATGGGCACAAACTAGAACCCAGGAGGTTTCATTCAAGTCTCCTTCTCTGGAGAGATTCCAAACCCACCTAGACATTGTGAGCCTGGGTGACCTGCTCTGGGCAACCCTGCTTTAGCAGGCAGGTTGGATTAGATGATCTCTGAGGTCCCTTTAAACCTCTACCATTCTATATCTTGAACTTGAAAAGAATTGTCAAGGTTTAGTAGGTTAAGTAACTTCTGCAGTACAATCCAGTATCATAACCAAACAAAAACGTTCTTTTCCCAACCAAAACTTAATTTTCCCACATAAAGAGCCTCTTGAGACAACCAGCATCAACTTGAGCTCATAAATTAAGTATTACAGCAATAGCTGCCCTACAAAGGAACTCTGAAATGCATTTTTAACTTGATTCATTCAAGCTTGTTATTCACCAGCCACACAATGGAATCACAGAAGTGCTTAGGTTGGAAAAGACCTTTAAAATCAAGTTCTTCCTACAAGAAAGACATTCAGGTGCTGAAGTGGGTCCAGAGTAGGTCAACAAAGCTGGTAAAGGGTCTAAACCACAAGTTCTTTGAGGAGCAGTTGAGGGAAATGGGGTTTTTCTGTCTGGAGAAAAGAAGGCTCAGGGAAGACCTTCTTGCTCTCTAGTGCTCCCCGAAAGGAAGTCGTAGCCAGGCAGGGTTTGGGCTCTTCTCTCAAGGAACAAGCAATAGAACAAGAGGAAATGGCCTCAGGTTCTGTGACCATTCTGTGAAGTTGCTGCAGGGGAGGTTTAACATTGGGCACAACCCAAAAAGAGTTGTCAAAACCTGGAGCAGGCTGCCCAGGGCAGTGGGAGTCCTTATCCCTGGAGGTATTTAAAAGCCTTGTAGTTGTCATGCTGTGGGACATGGCTTGATAGTAGACTCAGCAGTGCTGGGCTAACAGATTAACTCAATAATCTTAAAGGTCTTTATAACAGTCTAAATGATACTATGATTCTAAGTCCAGATATTACCCCTATCAAGTTCACCACTAAACCATATCTCTCAGCATCACATTTATACATCTTTTAAATACCAAATCAACAGTTATTTTGCTTCCCCAGTTCCAAAGACTGATTTTCCCCCACTTTCCTAATATAAATGAACTCTCTAAATATCACAAATTGCAGCTGCCTTAAGTGAAGGTCAATTTATATTTAAAATAAGTGGAATCTTCCCATTAATGAACCAATGCTGAAGAGTTTTTGGCACATCAGAGCTACCAGCTCTCCCATTTTACAGCATTTTTTTCCAGACACAGCAGAAAAATGCTCTCATTCCAGCAGGCACAAAGCCATTATCAGGGCACACACAACCCTGTATCACTGCCAGATCTCTCTAGGGAGGAGGGAGCACATTTCCTCCAGCTTGAATGGAGCTGAAAGGATTTGCAACTGTGTACACCAAAGACATGCAAAACCTGATCATTCCCTTATCTCTGCTGACAAGATTTTGCAGTCT
Organism: Tricholaema leucomelas; assembly: GCA_013400475.1. NCBI lineage: Eukaryota > Metazoa > Chordata > Aves > Piciformes > Lybiidae > Tricholaema lacrymosa > Tricholaema leucomelas. Next base: position 14,413 of record WAAF01018535.1, on the reverse strand, counting down.
GATTTCAATGGTTAATTGGGAAGCAACCTCTGTAGGGTTTTTCTGCTCTGTTTGACAGTAAACGCCCTCAGAGGGCTGGAGAACCTCTCCTGTGAGGACAGACTGAAAGAGTTGGGGCTGTTCAGTCTGCAGAAGAGGAGCCTCCAAGGTGACCTTCTTGTGGCCTTCCAGTACCTGAAGGGGGCCTACAAAAAAGCTGGGGAGGGACTTTTTAGACTACCAGGGAGTGACAGGACTGGGAGGAATGGAGCAAAGCTGGAGATAGGTAGGTTCAAATTCAACGTGAAAAAGTTTTTCAGCACAAGAGTGGTGAGAGCCTGGAGTGGGTTGCCCAGGGAGGTGGTTGAGGCTCCATCCCTGGAGGTGTTTACGGGCAAGCTGTGGCCAGCCTGATGTAGGATAGGGTGTCCCTGCATGTGGCAGGGGGGTTGGAGCTAGACGATCCTTGTGGTCCCTTCCAACCCTGACCCATCCTATGACTCATGAAAGCTAAAGGGCATTTGTGTCCTAAGGTAAAGTCCTGAAGAAGTGTGGTTTTTAAGGCCATAAAAAGAGGGAGGAACAAAAACCCAAATCATTATGCAAACCTTCTTACATGTTCTATTGTATACTGCCCATCACTGTTTGATACCTCAGGCAGCAGCCTGGAATTTTAATCAAGTGTCTTGAAAGTATTTTGCCTTTGGCCTGAAAACAAGAATGATTCATTTCAGCCCAAAGGGCAAATTTTAAAGAAAATTCTAACAGACCAGGACCCAAGTAATTTATTATCAAATTTAGCAATGCTACAGCTGACACTTACCAAAAAAAAATCCACCCTAAAAATCAACAAAAAGACCCTCAATAAAGCACACCATACCCTCAAATAAAACAACCATCAACCAAAAAACCAAACAACCCCACACCACCAGCCACAAAGAACAAACAGCCACCAACCAGGCAAAACACAACGACAACAAAAACTCACCCACCACACCAAAGAAAGAACTACCAAACAAAACACCCACACCAAAAGAACCCCACAAAGAAAACTACAGCCTCCCCACCAAAAAAAAAACCTGAGAGGCACATTCTGGATCCTACCTTAAGACATCACTTTTTTGTTTAAGGGCATGTCTCATTGCCCTTAAGAAGAGGAAAAGAAATGAGGAGGACTTTGGATCCTACCTTGAAACCTGAAAATTTTTGTATGACAACTTCTCATTGTCCTTAAGGATAAGAAAAGGTAAGGAGGAGCTGCTCAAGTTTTAGAGCTAGATTGTATCATCTCTTTTTTGTGAGGAAAAACAGCTTTGCTGTGAGGGTGCTGGAGCCCTGGAGCACGCTGCCCAGAGAGGTTGTGGAGTCTCCTTCTCTGGAGATCTTCAAAACCCAGCTGGATGTGATCCTGGGCAACCTGTTCTCTCTATTACCTTGCTTTAGCAGGGCAGTTGGACTAGATGAACCCTAGAGGTCAATTCCAATTCCCATCATGCTGGGATTCTCTATCCTCTAGTTGATACTAGAGGATATATACACACACACGCCCCATATATATGTTTTTCTCCTTTGGGGCAAGCATCCTGACCTCTTCTCTGCCACTGCACCATCGAGAAGCTCTTTCTTACCCTCTTTTCCTACCACTACAGCAGGATTTTCATCCTTCCAAAGATACTGAAGCTTGGATTTGTCCATTACAACCATGAGTCCTGGCAGGACAGCAGTAGCAGATCACTTACATCACATACCCACGAGCAGAAAGCTTCTGAGCAATCCAGTATTGGAATGAGCTGCTCAGAAGTAGAGTCTCTATCTTTAGAGGGATAAGAGCCACACAGAGGGCTGTGGGACATAGTTTAACGTTAACTTGACACTGCTGGGTTAATGGTTCAAATCAATCATCCCAAAGGTCTCTTCCAACCAAAACAACTCTGATTCTATATCACTGGAGCTAAGCATCAGTGTGGTAACCTCTGACTCACACCAAGCTGTCCATCAGCAATCATGAGTTGTACCTGCTGCTTCATTACCATCTTCAGACCATATTCTATCATTCATTGCTACGGAAAGATCTACACTCCTTCAGCCATCACAAAATTCACCTTCAAGTTCCCTGTCCAGTCACATATAACATTTTCTCATTGCTTGGGGAAAAAAACAAAACCACAAACCAGTATCAGCCTCCTGCACCTCACAGAAAACCTGCACCATGCTTTGCAGAATCATTTCTTCAGTTAAAAGTGTCCCCACAGCAATATTATCAAACAAGCAATGAAAATAAGATGTCCCTTGGGTGACCACTCCCCAGTGGCCATCCATTTGACTAGTATTTGCATTCACTGCATGCCTTTAAGCAGTCATAAACTTGCTCTGGAGGACATTGGCAAACACAATATAAACCTGCTTCAAGGAATATAAATTGGGATAGGGCTTTGAAGGGTTTATTCCTGCAAGTTTTAGTTTAAAACTCATGTTTACTCCTAAAGTCCATTTCAGGAGCCAGCTCACAGCTGTGCACTAGCAAGAAAAATCTAGTGCTTCCAAAAGTTGTGGTCAACTCTTAGTGAGGTTTATTCTTCATATAAAAAAAAAAAATGTATCCCATAAACATATTTTAGAGACTGTACAAGCTAAAGCTAGTGCTGGACCTTTCATGGATTCACTGTCTAGATACTCCCAGATGGATCTGGAATAACCGCGAGAAGTCAGTGAAGACTGCCAGACTCCATCCAGCCTGGCAGCAGCTCTGCTCTGTGAAGGGAGTGGTGGAAGAGCACCAGGTGGCTCAAGTGAGGCTCCCCAGCCTGCCATCATCCAGGGCAGCCAACCCTCACACACAAGACACTGTCTTAGCTGAAAGAGACCTTTAAGATCACCAAGTCCAATCATTAACCCAACGCTACTACATCCACCACTAAACCATGCTCTTCAGCACCGCATCTACATATTTGGGTTTTGGAAGTGGTGGTGGTGGTGTGGGGTTTCCTCTGAGTTTCTTTGTTTGGGGTTTTTGGTTGGTTGGTTGGTTGTTTTGTTGGTGTCTGGGGATTTCTGGTTGTTTGCTTTCCCTTTTTTTCTTTTGGTTGGGGTATTGTGTTCTTCTCTTTTTTTTCTTCTCTTGTTTTTGTCACATCCCCCTTCAGGGGTGAAGGCTCTGCCATGGGCAGCCTGTTCCACATTTCAATAGTCTTTCTGGGGAAGAAACTCTGTCTAATGTCCAATGTAAACCTCCCCTGAAGCAACTTGAGGCTGTTCCCTCTTGCCTTACTGCTTGTTCCTTGGGAGAAGAGACTAATCCCTTCCTGGCTCAAACCTCCTTTCATGCAGTTGCAGAGAACCGGAAAGTCTTCCTTGAGCATCTTTTTATCCAACCTAAACAACCCCAGTTCCCTCAGCTGTTTCTCACAAGACCAGTTCTACAGACTCTTCACCAGCTTTATTCCTCTTAATCATAGAATCAGCCAGGTTAGAAGAGATCTCCAAGCTCATCCAGTCCAACCTAGCAAACCTAGCACCCAGCCCTAGCCAATCAATTAGACCACAGCACTAAGTGCCTCATCCAGGCTTTTCTTCAACACCTCCAGCCTGTGAGAGGTTCAAATCTGTACCTGTACAGGCACACAGCTTACCCACCACCTTGGGCAGCGACTGAAAAGCTTATCTTGCTGGCATCCATGAGAGACAACTCAGGTTTGTGCTCCAATCTTCCCTGAGTAGGCAGCACTGGGCCACAATCAGACTGCACTGGAAGCACCAGTCACTACTGAGTTTTTCTTGTCCTTCCCATCCAAACAGCTCCTGATTAGATGATTGGTGACAGAAGACAAAATGCCTGCTCTGCTTTCAGGAAACAGAATAAAAACCTATCAATAGTCATCTAAGGGAACATTAGTGCTGGCTTCAATTTATGCTTAATGGAGCTGAAACGGTTGCATTTCATGGTTCGTTATGGTCAGCAGCACTTGTGCCTTGTAAAGAGGCACATCCTCAACTGATCTGGTTGGGGATGTCCCTGCTTATTGCAGGGGTGGGGTGTGGACTAGAACTCTGCAGGTCCCTTCCAACCCAATGCATGCTATGATTCTAAGAGCTATGTTCTTGCTATTAAAGACTTCTTGCTTCATCAGGTCCACAAGAAAGTATAATCCAGTCATTAAATCAAGACTGTAGAAGATGTTTTGAATTACCCATATGAGTTCTGAATGATCCTCTTAAAGCTTATACTAATATGGTAAGAGGCTGTGGACACACACCTACTTACAAAGTCATTTTGGAGCAAAACAGCAGTAAAAATGCAAGCAGAGCTAAGGGGAAAATAAAGTTTCCACTTCAAGAAGAATATTTTTTGAAGAGCTTTTTAACCTCTATTCTCATTCAGGAATCCTGATGTGGGGGATGGATCTCTCCACAATGAGCTCACAGCAAGGAATTGCATTATGCTTGTAAAACAGCTTCCAGATTTGAAACCTGAATCAAAAATAAACGGTTGGGGAGTATCTCTAACAGGGTCAAAGATATTAAATGACAGTTAAAAATCATCAAAACCTGATCAGGTTAGATGATAAACCAGAAGGAATTGCTAAAGGCTGAAATCTACTCTGCCTACACAAAGCAGCAGTGGGACCATCATGGCCTTGCCTGGAAGGAAAAGGCAGTGCAAACAAATCCAAGTGCATCAACCAGCGTTAGTTGCTGCTTCACACAGCCAGCAAGGCTGGACCACTTTGGGAAGGGTATTAGGTAAGGCTGCCTGCCCTGCAGCTCCCCCTCCTTCCAACAGCCCTCTGAGCTCATAATCATTACAGCAGCAGTGATTTTGGAATCATAAAATCATTACATTTGGAAAAGAGCTTTCAGATCATCAAGTGCGACTGCCAGGTCACCACTAAACCACGTCCCTTACCACTGCACCTACACAGCTCTTCAGCCCCTCCAGGATGAGGACTCCACCACTGTCCTTAAAGAGAGCTGTATCCACATCCTAGTGACCAGAAACACAGCTTCTGAGTTCCTACTTCTGTATCTAAAAACACAGAATCATAGAATTGTCAGGGCTGGAAGGGACCACAGGGATAATCTAGCTCCAACCCCGCTGCCATGGACAGGAATAGCTCACACTAGACCAGGTTACTTGGAGCCACATCCAGCCTGGCCTTGAAAACCTCCATATACATGCATGAGAGGAAGTTTGATTGATGTGCACCTAAGGTTTATGCCAACAAATCACAACAACCCAAGCTGATCTAACCAATCTCACCAACCTTCTCCAACACACTATCGCTGTTGGGTTATCAAGGGATGCCTGGAGGATAGCAAAAAGATGCACAAGGCAGCAAATTCCACCTAAAGATCTTGTGTCAGACTGCTGTAAATACCAACAACTGATCGGTACATGCTGATAGGTCTGAATTTCTACAGATGCATTTTCTAAGCCCTCAGGGAATGGAGGAAATATTTATGACAGACAAACGTTTTGGGTTTTTTTTTATCTTGATCTTCAGTCCACTCAGAATGCTTTCATGGGATTTTTCTCTGCTACATACCTTACTCTGAGAAAAGAAACAGTCTGTGGCTTGTTGATGCTGATGCTTTTCAAACAAGAGAGCAAAAAAGGACATTCAGGACTTTCTAGTCAAAACCAAGCACTATGTTTCCCCCACGGAATGTCCAAAGTAGTCTCTACACACCACCAGAAAAGCTTCTCATGGTTTTCTTCTCTCCCATCCTCAAGTTCAGCCTCAATCAGCAAAATCTGCACCTAACAGAGATACATGACCTTTTACATTACCTTTTTTTACACTATAAATTAATTTTAACATGGTTGAGCTCAATTTTCATTTAATAATGTTTTCAGAATACATTTGTGCTGCTTATTATGAATCAAATGAACCTTAAAACAGTGGTATCCATAAAGGCCACATTCCTAGGGGTGTGCTATGTGGCCTCTCATGGAGAGGACTCCATCACATAAAATTGACTTTTGTAGAGTACTATACAGAACAAAGTCTGTCACACTAAGGCTTCAACCACTAAACTGTGTCAGAGGAAGCAAAAGCCCAGAGCTCCAGAATCACATCTGTTCTTCCACAGAGCTTTGCTGGGTTATGCCAAGTCCTGGAGCCCAACTAAGAGGCAGCTACTGCAGCTCCAGGTTCCCAGGACTGGAGTAAGGCTGAGCCTATATTCCCAACAGGCATATATACATAATGCACATATGCATATGGCCAGTCACATAGATCAAAGATAGAGCCACACAAATGCAGCCACCATCACCACCAAGGGTCTCATTCTGTTTCCTGCTCCAATTGGTCAGGATGAAAACCCAGAAGAAGAAAGGTCCACCTCCATTGTACCCAACACATACTCACTATGGATGCCTCCAGTTACTAGCCAGAATACTCAGCCAAGCTCTGCCTCATAACTGGCCCTGAATCTTCTTGTCCCAGTTGCCTAATGCAGACACAAGTACTTGAAGACAAATGTCCTGGTTGCCCCCTAGATCTCCAGTAGCTGGTTTTGATCTCCTGCTTCCTTCAACATCATAGAATTGTTTGGGTTGGAAAAGACCTTTAAGATCATAAAGTCCAACCTATTATTTAACTCTACCAGTCTAGTGCTAAGCCATGTCTCTCAGCACCAGATTTCTGCATCCTTGAAACACCTCCATGGATGGGGATTCAACCACCTCTATGAGTTTTCTTCCAGTGCTTGAGAACCCTTTCATTAAGAAACTTCTTCTAATATCCAACCTGAACCTCTCATTCTCACTTGTAGCAAAGTGGAGATTGGTTCTCTTCTCTCAAGTAACAAATTCCTTTCAGGGATGGGACAGAAGCCTTCCCATTTCCCCATCACTCAAGTCTGCATTGCTGACCTCATGAAAGAGACTGATGGAAACAAGTCATTGGCACACACCAACTTATGATGCAATATGGCAAACTACCTATGACTTTTCTTTTTCATCTTATATGAAAAGCATTTTAGGATAAAAAAATCCAGCTCATCTTCCAAGTGTCAGAAGACTTTCTTCTTTGAAGACAAAAACTTTCTTGGTCACAGAACTGACACATGCAAGTGTATCGTTGAAGTCTGGTTGTAGCAGGGCAATGAAGAGTATAAGATCTACCCATCTAGGCTTCTAAAGGCCAGATCTTAAGTATCTTCCTGATAACAGGAACCACATTTACAATTAAAGAAGATTTGGGGAGGGACTATTTACAAGGTCTTGTAATGACAGGACAAGGAATAATGAGTTTAAAATGGCAGAGGGGAGATTTAAACTAGATGTTAGAAGGAAGTCTTTCCAGTGAGGATGGTGAAACACTGGCACAGGTTGCCCAGGGAGGTTGCAGATGCTCCCTCAATGGACGTGTTCAAGGCCAGGTTGGATGAAGCCTTGAGTGACCTGTTCTAGTGGGAAGTGTCTCTGCCTATGGCACGAGATTGGAACTTGATGATCTTTGAGACCTAAACTATTCTATGATTCTATAAAGCACATCATCTCTGACATGAATTTACCACCCTGAATTAAGACACCAGAAATTCTTTCTCCAGAAAGTCATCCTGCTGAGTATGCCCAGAGTTGAGCAATCCAGTGAAGAATCCAGCAGGGGGTGGTGAAATATAAAGAAAGGTTTTCTGCTGAATTCAGGCACCTGACTGCAACAAGAAGAAGCTCTGCATTTGGTTGTCCTCCCATTTTTGTGCAATCCAAAGACCTAACTAAATCATCAGCTTTTATTCTTGTCTATTCTCCTTCTGCACCCATTAACCTCATTCTTGGCTGCGCAGTAGCTGTTTCAAAGAGGTTTGGAGAGATTACACACAAAGACCTCCCCCTGCCCTGCATTACCTGCCATGGCAGCTCAGTAATAAAACACTGTATTCAGAAACTGGAGATCTGGGTTCAAACCATCTCAAACTAAGGAGATTTAGATTAATCTCCCACTTCCTGGGCAAGCACTGGAACAATCTGATTCCGAAGCAAAGCATCTCACTTATGTTTCACCCTAAATGTGACTGCTGCCCATAAGGTCTTAATTTGTGTATTAGTCACAGCCCAGGCACACTTAGTAAACCAGATTCTTCAAGCAAAATAAGATTGAAACCAAATGGTGCTAAGGGTGAGAATTATCCATGCTCAGATCTGCCCAGCACCTCAGGCACCTTCCTAAGCTACTCAGTCCCCTGAGCATCAGCACTTAAAGGCTATCAATTCCAAAACTCAGTGTAATTAAAACACATTCCAGAGGAGCAAAGCTGTTACATAAGCCTCAAAAAAACCTCTTGCTTCTGAGGTTGTAAAGTAACTCATCAAGATCGTGACACTAGTGATACATGCTGAGAGAACTTCCGCCCTCTACAACTACCTGAAAGGAGGTTGTATGGAGGTGGGTGTTCATCATAGAATCATCATAGAGCCAACCAGGTTGGAAGAGACCTCCGAGATCATTCAGTCCAACCTAGCACCAAGCCCTAGCCAATCAACTTAGACCACAGCACCAAGTGCCTCATGAAGGCTTTTCTTGAACACCTTCAGGGACAACGACTCCACCACCTCCCTGGGCAGCCCATTCCAACATCAATCACTCTCCCTGGCAACAACTTCCTCTTAACATCCAGCCTAGACCTGGCCTGGCAACTTGAGACTGTGTCCCCTTGTTCTGTTGCTGGTTGCCTGGGAGAAGAGACCAACCCCCACCTGGCTACAACCTCCCTTCAGGTAGTTGTAGACAGCAATGAGGTCACCCTGAGCCTCCTCTTCTGCAGGCTGCACACCCTCAGCTCCCTCAGACTTTCCTCACAAGGCTGTGTTCCAGGCCTGTTTTGGCCTGGAACAAACCATCTTTGTTGCCCTTCTCTGGACACATTCCAGTATCTCAGCATCTCTCTTCAATTAAGGAGCCCAGAACTGGACACAGGACTCAAGGTGTGGCCTGACCAGTGCTGAGTACAGGGGAAGAATAACCTCCCTTGTCCTGCTAGCCACACTGTTCCTGATCCAGGCCAGGATGCCACTGGCTCTCTTGGCCACACTGCTGGCTCATGTTCAGCTACCATCTACCAGCATCCCTGATCCCTTTCTGCCTGGCTGCTCTCCAGCCACTCTGTCCCCAGCCTGTAGCATTGCTTGGAGTTGTGGCCAAAGTGCAGCACCCTGCACTTGGCCTTGTTAAATCTCATCCCACTGCCCTCTGCCCACCCATGCAGCCTGTCAAGGTCCCTCTGCAAGACTCTCCTACCCTCCAACAGATCCCCACCTGCTCCTAGCTTGGTGTCATCTGCAAACTCACTGATGATGGACTCAATCCCCTGGTCCAGATCATCAATAAAGATATTGAACAGGGCTGGGTCCAGCACTGATCCTTGGGGGACAGCACTAGTGACTGGCTGCCAATTGGAAGTTCTGTTCTCCCAAGGAACAAGTGACAGGACAAGAGGGAAAGGTCTTAAGTGCACCAAGGGAGGTTTAGGTCTGATATTAGGGGAGGAAAAAAAAAAAAATCTTCCCTGAAAGGACTGTCAAGCCCTGGAACAAGCTGCTCTGAGAGACAGTCAAATCACCATCCCTGGGGGTGTTTAAAAGACACACAGACAAGGTACTGAGGGACATGGTTCAGTGGTGGACTTGGCAGTGTTAAGTTAATGGTTGGACTCAATGATCTTAGAGGTCTTTTCCAGGCTAAACAACTCTATGATCCTATGTTTCATGAAGAGTTATTGCATTAGTTCATATAGAAGACTCAGCTTCTAGTACTGGATTAATGGTTGGACTTCATGATATGAAAGGTCCCTTCCAACCAAAATAGTTCTAAAGGTCTCTACCTGAAAAAAAACAAACCCAACATCTCAACATGTTGGGGAAACTTTAGCAGAACATCTGCCACTAAAATACTAACTGCATTTTATAGGTCTGCAGATATTAATATGTAGGCTGAAAGAACCAATCATTAACCTTCAAAGTTGTTCAGTGCAGTGACTTTATCATTCTGTGCTGCACTGTAGTGTACTTCAGCACTTTCTGACAGACCCTTGCAACCACCCTACACTCTAGTTTCCTCATTTGCTGACAGGACAAAAGCAGGAATGGAGAGGAAAAAAAGAAGGAGGAATAACTGTTTAGATTAGAGAAGAGCAGACTGAGAGGGGATCTTCTCACTGTTCATCAATAGCTAAAGGGCAGGGGGCGAAAGAATGGGGCCAGACTCTTTTCACTGGTGCCTAGCCACAGGACAAAGAGCAGTAAGCACAAACTGGAAGCCAGGAGGTTCCATCTGACTTCCTTTATGAGGGTGCTGGAACCCTGGAGCAGACTGCTCAGAGAGGTTGTGGAGTCTCCTCTAGAGAGATTCCAAACCCACCTGGCCATTGTGATCCTGGGCAACCTGCTGTGGGACCTCCAGAGGTCCTTTCCAACCTCTCCCACCCTCTGATTCTTTGAGAACAAGAAGTGCTGAGACTTCTGCCAAGGTACTCTTCATGGACATGCCACGATCCTTTCCCCCAACTTCTCCAATGCAACAGCTCAAGAAATCTTTCTAGCCTCACCATAAACCATACATTTGCATCATCACCATACAAGTCTGAGCTTCAGCTGTTTACTTTCCACAAAAGCAACAGGGCTATTCTAATCTGCATCACATTCCACACATTGTTTTAGGATCAGTTATCTTGAATCCTGTTTCTTTCAAGGCAGTCACCCACTAGAAGTGTTTGCTCTTCACTGCTTCCTCAGATGATCTGTGCTCTCAGGCTAAGAGAAAATAATTCTATCGACTTAGTCTAAAAGGAATAATGGTTTCATGACCTGATTTTTCAGCTAGAAAATACAATTATGAATTTAAGTCAGCCCAGGAGGATGGCTTAGGAGCCATCAAATACACTGGTATCTTCAGTCACTGACTGAAAAAGATATGCATTCTATCAAGATGCCTTTAATAATGTGAGCTGCTATATAAAAGCTGGAATATTAGCACTAAAATGCTGCAGCAGATGACTGCAGTAAGGTCACTGCAGCAAAAAAAAAAAACCAGCTTCTTGTCACCTATATTATAGCAGTATTGGGAGAATTCCTACCTTTCAAAACTGTGCGCTAACATACATAGTCAAATAGGAGTTTGTAGTGAATTATTTGGTGGGCATAAGGTCATAGAATCATTAAGGCTGGAAAAGGCCTCTAAGACTATCAAGTCCAGACTTCTCCCCAGCACCACTAAACCACGCCCAAAAGCACCACATTTATTCATTTTTTTTAAACACCTCGAAGGATGGCGACTCCACCATCCCCCTGGACAGCCTATTCATAGAATCATAGAATCGGCCAGGTTGGAAGAAACCTCCAAGATCATCCAGTCCAACCTAGCACCCAGCCCTAGCCAGTCAACTAGACCATGGCACTAAGTGCCTCAGCCAGGCTTTTCTTGAACACCCCCAGGGACAGTGACTCCACCACCTCCCTGGGCAGCCCATTCCAATGCCAATCACTCTGGCAACAACTTCCTCCTAACATCCAGCCTAGACCTTCCCCCGACACAGCTTGAGACTGTGTCCCCTTGTTCTGTTGCTGGTTGTCTGGAAGAAGAGACCAACCCTCACCTGGCTCCAGCCTCCCTTCAGGTATTTGTAGACAGCAATGAGGTCACCTTTGAGCCTCCTCCTCTTCAGGCTAAACACTCTCAGCTCCCCCACCACCCTTTCAGTAAAGAAATTGTTTCTAACACCCAATCTAAACTTCTGGCACCACTTGAGGCCATTTCCTCTTGCTCTGTAGTTAGTTACTTGGGAGAAGAAATTGACCCCCCCTCTCACTGCAACTTCCTTTCAGGTAGCTGGAGAGAGCAGTAAGGTTTCTCTGCGTCCTCTTCTTTAGGCTAAACAATTCCAGCTCCCTTACAGCCTCTTCTCATGAGACATGCTCTCCAATGGTACTTTACCAAACAAACAAAAAGCAGTCAAAAGGAAAAGTTGCATAATTTTGTCTAGCTTTTCACTTCCAAGACTCAGTTTTCTTAATCAAGGTACAGTGTATTTATTTACAGGCTGAAATATACGGACTCAGTAGTTTACTTGAGTTTGATTTTGTTCTCCTTATCTAGAGAATGAAGTTTTGTACACACGCTGATAGCAATAAACACATTCAGATGCTAATTTCGCACACTACATCCCTCTTCAACACCACAATTCACCATGAGGAGCACCAAAGTCACACATCTGCTCGACACATGCCTTCCAACCATTTCCCATCCCAAACTTTTTAACACAGGCTTTACGCGCCTGAGGTCTAGGGAGTAAGAAGGAGCAGCAGGCATTGCGCTGCTGACCCTCCCGGGAGCTGAACAAAAGTAAGAGCATGCGGTGCCCATCGCCCACGACCCTGCACGGCCAGGGAAATGCCGGTGCTAACTCCAGGCTGACTGGGAAAAGCCAAGTTAGGGCACTAGGAACAAAGAGGATGCGTGGGATGAAGTTATTGGCGAAGCAAGAATTCGCTGGACCCCGGCTGCCGTGTACCGGCCAAACCCACGTGCGAAAAAGAGAAAACTGAGGTAAATTACTCCCACCTTCATGCTCTAGCTCTGTAGCCTGCGAAGTGGGTTTGATCTGAACTCCTTGAGCTGAATCTGCTTTAAATTATCATGAGGTAAATCCTCAAGGTCCGCCTGCTCCTCTCCTTGCTCCGGGGCTGCCCTGGGGGGCCCGGCGCCACCCCTAGCGCTGCTCCCCCCTGCCCCGGGGAGCCGAGCAGCCCCTTCCCCCGGGCTCCAGCCGCTCCACGGCGTCTCTAGGCTCCCACAAAGGGAGTGGGCGGCCCCAGCAGTGGCCCCCGCCGCTGAGGGAGAAGAAAAGGCTCCGGGAAAACAGGGGAGGGGGAACGAGACGCTGCAAAGCGCGGGGTTGAGGGGAAAGGAGCGATAAAGAGATGGGGGTGTGGGGACTCCAACTCCGGCAACGCAGAGCGGAGCCCTACACAGGTTCGTCCGCACTGCACCCGCACCCCCAGAGCCCCGCACTCACCTCGCGGCTGGCCCTGTCCGGGCACCCACAGCAGCCAACTCAGGCACAGCAGCAGCCACCACCGCCCGCCGCTGCCCATCGCTGCTGCTGCTGCTGCCGCCGCCAGCGGCATGAAAAGAGAGAGGGAAGGAGGTTACTGTCCCACAGCTTGCCTTCCATCAACCCTCTGCCCGCCCTAGCCCGCCCCCACACCCGCCCACTCACCCACCCAGCCGTTCTGCCGTGAGCCCCTCACGCACCTTCACGCGTAGACACAGACACACATGCACCTTCTCACAGGCACACACGCACACATGCACCTTCTCACACACACCTGTTGTGGAGGGCACATAGGCCCGAAAATAGACTCGCATATGCCTTGCCCTGCCTGGACATATTTTTCCTGCTTCTTAGTCGGGTGAGCACACGGCCAGCACCGAGGGGCACAAGGGGCCTGGAGCGCTGCAGTCTGGCCTGCCCAGGCTGTAGGTTGTGTAAGCCCCCACGTGCGCAGCTCACGCCTGCCAGGTGCTAGGCCCATGTGAGCCCCATATTTGGAAAGTCCAGGCCTGTGGCTCCTTGCCTATTATGGCAAGGTTGGCTGGCTGCAAGCCCGATTGGTTATTGGTGGCCAATGAGACCATCGATCTCGGCCCACAGTTGATAAGTAGGCGTGCATTCACGTGCCAGCATTCCTCTTTTGCTCGCAGGTGCAGTCACTCAAGCCTCAGACTGCCCGTGCAGCCGTGCATCCCACTGCCCGCCCACTGCCTTATTGCCAGCTGTGTGCCATCGCCACGAGTCACCAGGTGCAGACTCACTTGTCTGCACGGGATCGTCTTCCCTCTGACCCGCCAGCAAATCCTGCCTACGAGTTCCCTGGAGGCAGCAGCCGGAGGGACCCAGCAGCTACGGGCGGAGACTGTTGCCCCTGAAGCCGGGAGTATTCCAGCCTCGGAGTCCACGGGCACAGACCCTAAGGAGTTGGACGTTTTATATAGGCTGTGGTGTAGCCCAGAGGGTGATTTATAATTAATCAAAATTGTAAGTAAATACCTCTGTAATTCCTGTTGTGCCTGCCACAGAGCAGAAGCTTTCAGCCCACCCTGCTGGGCAAATAGTGTATAGACCCCAAGTGGCAGTAGCCGCGGGGAAAACTCTGTTTAAGAGTTATGCCAGTCACTGTAGTAGAGTTATTAATAAGCCGTTTGTGATACTTTCCATAAGGTTCTCCATGACCGTGAATTGATGAATCCATTTTAATATTAAATACAGTGGTTGGGAGGTGTTGAGAGTTAAGAATATTGAGTTTAATAAATATATATAATTATCTCGCACCTATTGATTTCTCCCCTTTGCCAGAAACCGGCAATAAGGGCAGAAGCCCCTCCGCGACAACACCTTCACGCATGGGCACACACACATGCATCTTCTCACACAC
>WAAF01018533.1:559277-685653 GCA_013400475.1 Tricholaema leucomelas | reverse complement strand
TTCCTTCCTCCCTTCCTTCCTCCCTTCCTTCCTCCCTTCCTTCCTTCCTTCCTTCCTTCCTTCCCTCCTTCCTTCCTTTCCTTCCTTCCAAGTTCTTCCTTTTGAGTTCCTTCTGAATTCCTTTCCTCTCAGCCTCCCTCCCTCCCTTCCAAGTTCCTCTTCCTTTCTTTTTCCTTTCTTTTTCTTTTTCCAAAGCAGTTAGAAATGACAACCCCAGCATATGAAAAACTAAAGTTGCTTTTTAAAATCCATCTCATTTCTCTAACCATGTCCATACCTCCTAAGCTACCTTACTAGAATTTCATGTCAGCTGGTTTGCTTGTTCACAGAACTGGGACACTCGAGCTGGGTGATAAGTTGCTTGCAATAGACAACATTCGACTTGACAACTGCTCCATGGAAGATGCTGTCCAGATCCTTCAGCACTGTGAGGACCTTGTGAAGTTAAAGATCCGCAAAGATGAAGACAATTCAGGTATTAGCAGTGAGCCCTTTGCACATTCTTGTGTGTTTTCAGGATTTTTAGAACATAGGATCAATTTGTTTGCATTTAAAGTTTAGTTCACAGGATGTTCACAGGATATTAGGGATCTAACCCACCCTGCCACAGCAGGACCAGAAAATCCAGTGCAGGTTGCACAGGAACACACCCAGACAGGGCTGGAAAGGTTCCAGAGAAGGAGACTCCACAACCTCTCTGGGCAGCCTGTGCCAAGGCTCTGTCACCCTTACACTCAAGAAGTTCTTCCTCATGTTTAGGTGAAGCTTCCTGGGCTGCAGTTTCCATCCACTGCCCCTTGTCCTATCCCAAGACACAAGTGAGCAGAGGCTGTCCCTGTCCCTTCCTTCCTGACTCCCCTCATCTATTTATTTCCATTGATTAGACTAAGCAGCCCCAGGGCTCTCAGCCTTTCCTCATCAGGCAGTGCTCCAGTCCCTTCAGCATCTTTGTAGCCCTTCTGTTGGACTCTATCCAGCTGATCCCTGTCCTTTTTGAACTGGGGAGCCCAGAACTGGATGCAGTATTCCAGGTGTGACTTCACTAGGGCAGAGCAGAGGGGGAGGACAACCTCCCTTAATCTGCTGGACACACTCTTAATGCACCCCAGGATCCCCTAGGCCTTCTTGGCCACAAGGGCACGCTGCTATCTCATGGGTAGCTTTTTGTCCACCAGGACTCCCAGGTCCTTCTCCACAGGGCTGCTCTCTAGCATTTTCCAGCTTGTTTCAGGGTACTTACAGTAACATTTATAGGATGTGCATCCAAGCCCTTTTCCATACTTGCCAGACTGTTTGAAATGTCATTACCCACAGACCTAGAGAAGTTGCCCACCAAGCCAGACATCCTGACTGAACACCAGGAGCATAAGATGAGCAAGGGAGCATTTGTTATTTTGATCAGAAGAGAAATCTGACATTTTAAAATATCCCTTCACAACTCAAAGATACCACAGTTGATTGCTCTCTCGCTGATACCTTTTTGATCATATGTGAAGAGTATGCACTGAATAAATACAGGAGCCCTTCTTGTTGCTCAGGAGCCTTTCTTGTTGCTCCAACACCTGCTAGGTATGGTTGAAGGAATCACAGAATCACAGAACCTTAGAGGTTGGAAGGGACCTCCAGAGATCATCCAGTCTAACTCCCCTGCCAAGACAGGATCCACTAGGGTAGTCCATGCAGGAGTGCAACCAGGTGGGTTTGGAAAGTCTCCTTCCAGAGAAGGAGACTCTGCAGCCTCTCTGGGCAGCCTGTTCCAGGGCTCTGGCACCCTCACTCTAAAGAAGTTTCTCCTCATGTTGAGCTGAAACCTTCTCTGTTCCAGTTTATCACTGTTGCTCCTTGTCTTATTGCTGCTGACCACCAAAAAGAGCTTGGCCCCCTCCACTTGACCCCCACCCCTCAGATATTGATGGACATTGCTCAGATCCCCTCTCAGCCTTCTCTTCTCCAGACTAAACAGCCCCAGGGCTCTCAGTCTCTCTCTACAGGGAAGATGCTCAAGTCCCCCACTCATCCTTGTGGCTCTCTGCTGGACTCTCTCCAGCAGGTCCCTGTCTCTCCTGAACCGGGGAGCCCAAAACTGGACACAGTATTGCCAAGTGTGGTCTCACGAAGGCAGAGTAGAGGGGGAGAAGAACCTCCCTAGACCTTCTAGACACACTTTTCTTGATGCACCCCAGGCTGCCATTTGCTCTCTTGGCTACCAGGGCACATTCTGTCCCATGTTGAAAATCCACTGTATTGAAGCTCATGCAGTGATGAACTCTCCTCTGTGTCTGGGGATTGTTTGGTGATACTGACATTTCAGATCGTGCAAATGAGTTCATGCAGTGTAATTAAATCCCATCTAATGGAGTTATTATTCAATTTAGCTGATAAGTCAGAGTTAAGAGGCTATTTTTGATGCTCTTACTAAAGCTTAATACTTGGTAATTGAAGACATGGGATATGTCTCAGGCTCTCTTTGTAAGACAGCTGCTCATCTTGTCATGACTAAATACTTTCTATTCAGTTCAAGAGCCAAGTAAGTGCCAGCTTTTATACAACAGCAGTCACTTGTGTTTTCTCTGATATGCCCTTGTGGCAAAGGTGGCCAGCAACCTCCTGGGATGCTTAGGCAGAACATTGCCTGCAAGTCAAGTGAGGTCATCCTTCCCCTCTGCTCAGCACTGGTAAAACATACTTTGAGTGCTGGGTGCAGTCCTGGGTTCCACAGTACGAGAGAGGTATGGACGTAGTGGATCAGGTCCAGTGAAGTGCCACAAAGATGATGAAGGAACTGAAGTATCTTTCATATGAGGAAGGGCTGAGAGAGCTGGGACTGTTCAGCCTGGAGAAGGGAAGGCTTGGGGAGGATCTTATCAGTGTAAACAAATACATGAAGGAAAGATGTGAAGCAGATGGAGCCAGGCTCTTTTCAGTGATGCCTGGTGACAGCATAAGAGGCCATGGACACAAACTGAAACACAGGAGGTTCCCTCTGAACATCAGGAAACACTTTTTTTTTCACTCTGTCAGTGACCAAGCACTAGTACAGGTAGTCCAGAGAGGTTGTGTAGTCAATCACTGAAGATATTCATAAGCCACCTGGACAGTCTTGTCAACCTGATCCTGGTGCCCTCATTCAAGGAAGGCTGGTTGGACAAGATAGCCTCCAGAGGTCCCTTCCAATCTCAACTACTCTGTGATTCTTCAACAAAATAACCTGAAGTGGAGAAGGCTCTGAGGAGACCTTATTGTGGCCTTTCAGTATCTGGAGGGTGGCTACAAGAAAGCTGGGGAGGGACTTACTAGGGTGTCAGGTAGTGATAGGACTGGGGGGAATGGAGCAAAGCTAGAAGTGGGTAGATTCAGACTGGATGTTAGGTTCTTTATCATGAGGGTGGTGAGACCCTGAAACAGGTTGCCCAGGGAGGTGGTGGAAGCTTCATCCCTGGAGGCTTTTAAGGCCAGGCTGGGTGGGGCCCTGAGCAACCTGCTCTAGTGCAAGTTGTCCCTGCTTATGTCAAGAAGGTTGGAACTAGATGATCCTTGAGGACCCTTCCAGCCCTGACAGTTCTATGAATCTATGATTCTATAAGTCAGGAAAGAAGATAAAGAATATTTTAAACAGAGTATAATTCAGTCTTAATAGAACAAGAGGAGTTTTTCTGTTGAATTGAATGCCATTAGGCTTTGGCAATAAAAAAGAAATGGCATAAAGTATCCTTCTTTTTTTTACTATTATTTATTTCCCAAACCAATCCACTGGAACATGATTAAGAAGTTTATCTGGAATGCAGTCCTTTGAAAGTGTTGTTTGATTACAAGTCACCAGACTGCACCTGCTAGGTTTTTCATCCCCTCTTTCATAAGAAACCAATTGCATCCCCTTGGCATTTATTGCAGATGAACAGGAGAGCTCTGGAGCCATCATTTATACAGTGGAGCTGAAGCGCTACGGTGGGCCCCTTGGAATTACAATCTCTGGGACCGAGGAGCCCTTCGATCCCATAATCATTTCCAGCCTTACCAAAGGAGGATTAGCTGAAAGGTAAAATTGGAAAGCAAATCATTTCAAACGTTCTGCTTGTCAAGATGATTTTATTTGTTTACCTGAAGATCCTCATTTTCCTGGTTTAGCAATTTGAGGTTGTTTGGGTTTTAATTCTGCACATTTGAGGTTATAATCCTTTTTTGCTGCTGTTCTTTTGGTCACTTCCAAGTTCAGGAGCAGGAGCAATATTTTAACAGGATGTTCTTGCACATACAAGACAGAGCAGAAGGTTGTGGTCCTTGTCATAAATCACTGAGAGAAGAGTAGTCAATCAAACATGAACATGAGTGGCCTTTTAAAAGCAATAGCTTTGTATAGGGAAAAAGATAAGGAAAGGACTTTATGTGCCCAAGGAAAGCACTTTATGTGCCCAAGGAAAGCACTTTATGTGCCCTCCCAGGCTGCCCAGGGAGGTGGTGGAAGCCTCATCACTAGAAGTTTTTAAGGCCAGGCTGGATGGGGCTTTGAGCAACCTGCTCTACAGTAAGGTGTCCCAGCCCATGGTGGGGGGATTGGAACTGAATGATCCTTGAGGTCCTCTCCAACCCTGACAATTCTGCGATCTCTGAATGGGTTGGATACTTACCTACAACTACTTATTGTACGCACACACTGAGCCTGTATGTGCACTTAGATATGCAAGCATTACCCAAGTAGAAGAAGTGCTCCCCATGGCCAGTGATAAAGATTTCTGCCACCTGTTGTTTGTAAGATGGGCAGAGTCATTGCAACTGGTAGCTTTGGTGGTGGTTTTAGAGAGAACAGAGAGCACACAGACCCTGCTAGCGCGCACCGCCAGAACAAAGGGTGGGTTTGCACCACCGAGGTGATGCGCTGTCTTCTCTTCTTGTGACCCTTCCACAAAGCCACCCTGCTGAAATAGCTGTTGGCTTGCTCACACTGCCACTCTCCGTTATGTTGAGAGACTTCTGGAAACTTGACTCATTTCAGAACTCGCTGAGCTGCCTGAGGTTGCTGTTACACAGGTAGGCTGCAATCAGCCATAGGTGATTAGCTCAGTTACTGCTGCGACACAGAAATCTACATCCACGGCTCTGCTATTGCCACTACAACAAAGGTGACTTGCTTTAAGCATTGCTAACAGAAGAATTGCTCTGTACTACAACTATGAAAGCAAAAGGAAAGCAAGCAAGGTGAGACTTCCGTGCTCTAAAGACAGAAAGAAAATGCCTTTGTTGGTTTTACCTTCTCAATATTTTCTTTCTCTCCTTTATTGTAGGACAGGGGCAATTCACATAGGAGACAGAATTCTAGCAATAAATAGCAGCAGTCTGAAAGGAAAACCTTTGAGTGAAGCCATTCATTTATTGCAGATGGCAGGAGAAACTGTCACCTTGAAAATCAAGAAGCAGACAGATGGTGAGTATGGCCAAGGGTAGCAGCAGTGACCTTTACTCCGTGTGTGTGTTGTTACAGATTAACAGCATTTAGGCCATCCCTGGATAAAACATCCTGGCAGTAGCAAAAAGCATATTCTTAGGACCAAGGTGAAACAATGCCCACCCCCCTCTGTTGTTTCTTTATCTTGTTCAGCTACCAGTCCCAAGAAATTTTCTGTCCCTGTGGGTCACATCAGTGAACTGAGTGATGCTGAGGATGAGGTCTCTGCTGCACAGAAATCCAGCAAACTCTCCGATGTCTATTCCACCACGGTCCCAAGCGTTGACAGCGCGGTAGAGTCGTGGGATGGCTCTGGTGTTGATACCAGCTTTGGAAATCAAGGTACTATCAAGAAAGCAACTGACATTGAAAGTAGTAAATACCACCTTCATGGCTGACCTTCCTTTGCCTTAGAGAGAACTTCATCAGTACCAGCTTTGAACATCATACTTCGTGATGATACTCACATATATACTCATACTTACATATACTCACATATATACATCATACTTTATGATGCACCTCACCAGGCAGCTGATTTCTTACAGTTGGCTGGCCTTGGATTCATTCTTTCACCACAACATGATGTGTCCTGCACTCAACACTGGTCAGGCCACACCTTGAGTGCTGTGTCCAGTTCTGGGCTCCTCAATTCAAAAGAGATGTTGATGTGCTGGAAGGTGTCCAGAGAAGGGCAACAAGGCTGGGAAGGGGCCTGGAACACAAACCCTATGAGGAGAGGCTGAGGGAGCTGGGGGTGTGCAGCCTGCAGAAGAGGAGGCTCAGGGCAGAGCTCATTGCTGTCTACAACTAGCTGAAGGGAGGCTGTAGCCAGGTGGGGTTGGGCTCTTCTCCCAGGCAACCAGCAACAGAACAAGGGGACACAGTCTCAAGTTGTGCCAGGGGAGGTCTAGGCTGGATGTTAGGAGGAAGTTGTTGGCAGAGAGAGTGATTGGCATTGGAATGGGCTGCCCAGGGAGGTGGTGGAGTCACCATCCCTGGAGGTGTTCAGGAAAAGCCTGGATGAGGCACTTAGTGCCATGGTCTGGTTGACTGGATAGGGCTGGGTGCTAGGTTGGACTGGATGATCTTGGAGGTCTCTTCCAACCTGCTTGATTCTATTCTAAGTTGTATACCTCTATTCTAAGTTGTCAACACATTAAGAGGCTTTTGTTAGCTTTGCTAACAGCTGAGTATCTTGGTCAGAAGTTCATCCACAACTAAAAGAGTTTTCCTTCAAATACAGATCGATGTAAGGCCCAGAAGACACTGAAGAGGTTCATTAATTTGATGCTCATATGCAGTAATTTTTCACAGGTTTATTATATTTTAGATTGTATAATTTAGGTTCATTATATTTTATATTATTTAGATTTATTATATTTTAGATTCTATGTTTATATTTTATGTTCTGTTATTTAACTGCAGGTTTACTATAAACTGCTGAAGAGGGAATGTTAGGCATTGCTCATGATTCCTAAATCTTCTGCATCTTCCCCATCCCTGCTGCAGTGACCTCTAACTTTCAGCTCTCAGAAACAGTCATTCTCTTTAAAGATCTTCCTTAACCCTAAATTTTCCACTCCTCTTTGGCTGTCATTTTATAGAGGGTTTTCAGATAACCTCATGGGTGAAGAGACATCTGCTTAGGCAGAGAGGAATACAGGCATCCTGTAATGCTCTAGGTAACGAGGAAAATAACTTTCACACAGCTTCACAACTTACTAAAAACTCTTTTTTAGTAAGTTGATTTCCACAGTAAAGCATATTGCACACATATGGACAGTAGACCTTACCTAAAATCATTTTTGCTGGCTCACTCTGGTTGCACACATAGTTTTTCCTGCTCTACTCCACTCTGATGAGACCCCACCTTGACTACTGTGTCCAGTTCTGGAGCCTCTATTACAAGAATTATATACTCAAACAGTTTGGAAGGGACCTCCAAAATCATCCAGTCCAACCTAGCACCCAGCCCTGTGCAATCAACCAGACCATGGCACTAAGTGCCCCAGCCAGGCTTCTCTGGACACATTCCAGTACCTCAACATCTCTCTTGAACTGAGTGGCCCAGAAGTGGACACAGCACTCAAGGTGTGGCCTGACCAGCACTGAGTACAGGGGCAGAATAACCTCCCTTGTCCTGCTGGCCACAGAGTTCCTAACCTGGCCAAGCTTTGACAGATAAGCAAATTCTCTTACTTAAGAACCAGACAGTCTCACTACAATTAATTATAACTCCTGTTTTCCACACTTTACTTTGAATTTGCTGTTACATGAGGTATTTCATTTGGGCTGTATTTCCCCTCTATCATGTGTTTTTCACTGGAATTAAGAGTTGGGATGAACCTGCCCCCCTTTCTGTTCTTAACTGCTTTGGTCAGTTTATCAAATCTCATTGGATTTTCTTCTGAGATTTTTAAGTTCTAGGGAGAAGTAATGCTAAAAAAGTGCCAAAATGATAGTTCTCATTTCCTTGGTGAATTGATAATGTTTGGAGCAAATTATTCAGCTGTGGAACGGGCTGAGGCCCAGACTGCATTCCAAAATCCTCATGATTAAGATGCCATGCCAAAACCAAAACAAAACCAGTCTCTCAAAGCAGCTTTTCTTTCCAGCTCTCCTGAAATGAAAATCAGCCCAGCCTTGGCTGGATACATGGCAGTTCTGCTAAACAGCCTGAGTGTAATCAGATTTGTGCCTTATCCCTTGCTGTGCTGCTGATGTGACCCACATTTCTATTAAAGTTCATTCTGTCTTGACTTGTCCAGTTGAGTTTGGCTTCTCTCCAAACTTCTACTGGCATAAGCACAGGCTGAGAAAACTGGAGTTTGGGGAGTGTTTCTGGAGGACTGGATAATGCCTTATCCTGTTAGTTACTAATTTCATGTGAGTGAGCAGTCTTTTCTCTCCTCAATTGTCTACTCTGCCCTACTGAGGCCTCATCTGGAGTATTGTGTCCAGTTCTGGGCCCCCCAGTTCAAGAAGGACATAGAATTGCTTGAGAGAGTCCAGCACAGAGCCACAATGATGATTAAAGGAATGGAACAGCTCTCTTAAGAGAAATGCTTGAGGGATCTGGGGCTGTGCTGCTTGGAGAGGAGGAGCCTGAGGGGTGAGCTCATGAATGGTTATGCAGATGTAAAGGTGAGTGCCAAGAGGCTGGAGCCAGGCTCTGCTGGGTGATGCCCGATGACAGGACAAGGGGCAATGGGTGGGAGTTGAGGTGTAGGAAGTTCCATGGAAACAGGAGGAGGGATTTTTTCCCTGTGGGGGTGACAGAAGCCTGGCACAGGCTGCCCACTGGGTTTATGGAGTCTCCCTCTCTGGAGATACTCCAGAGCTGCCTGGATGTGTTCCTGCGTGATCTGCTGTAGGTTATGCTGCTCTGGCAGGGGGGTTGGACTGGCTGAGCTTTCGAGGTCACTTCCAGCCCCTGACATTCTGTGACTCTGTGATTCTGTGCATTGAGAGTCCATTTTGTACCTTGATTTAATGTGTCTGCCTTTCTAATCTGGAGCCTTCCCCAGACAGCAGCCACATTTTCACAACTGTAAACTGTCCTAGAATCTAGGAGTATGTTCCTGTCTGCCAGTTAGCTGGAAAATGCACACAGCTCTGTAGTTAACACAGGATTTGAGTGAGACAGGTCTAGACTGATTTATGGAAGCAAATTGCACTCTTTAGAGAGGTGACAGCAGTGATATTTGTTACTCATCAACAAAACAGAGCTTCCTAATCTAATATGCACATCAGAAAATGCCAGCTGTAGAGCAGGGGAAGGAATGTGTCAAGATGAAATATACATGTAGCAGCTGAAACCATAATGGATTTTGCTTACCAGATTGGCATCAGCTTGTGACAACTCAATCCATGTGTTTGTCTTTGAAACATCACTTGGAAGCCAGACTTTGTGGTTCCTACTTGGAATTCAAATTGCACTTAATTCAGTGAAAGAAATACTATGGAACTAATAGCAGCATTGCTTGTCTGGTAAAAGCACCCAGGAATAGATCCTACAGAGGTAAAGGCTGCCATTCACAAGCCTGGTAAAGGCCATTCACACAGCCTTGAGATATTTGGAAATAGCTGTCAGAGAAATCCCTTTCTGCAAGGTGAGCTTCCCAAGGGTGTGTAATGGTCCTGAGCATCTGTGTCCATCATGAGAAGGACCTTTTGTCAGCAAAAAGCAGCAGCTCTGCTGAGTCCCCCTTTGACCAAGGGATGTGGGTGCAGAGATTCCTCTGCTGGCCTCGATGCAGGGCTGTATTTGCATTAATCAGTCCTTGTCTCAGCAGTGTAAGACAGCTGCCCCCTTCCTGTCCTGGCATTACTCCAGTTAGTGGTTACTTAAGTGGTTGCAAGGGGACAGTCTCAAGTTGTGCCGGGGAGGTCTAGGCTGGATGTTAGGAGGAAGTTCTTCACAGAGAGTGATTGGCATTGGAATGGGCTGCCCAGGGAGGTGGTGGAGTCACCATCCCTGGAGGTGTTCAAGCAAAGCCTGGATGAGGCACTTAGTGCCATGGTCTGGTTGACTGGATAGGGCTGGGTGCTAGGTTGGACTGGATGATCTTGGAGGTCTCTTCCAACCTGGTTGATTCTATGATTCTGAGAGCCTCTGCACCATGCCAACTTCTGCATTTAGGCAGCCATCCTACAGATGGGTGACTCTGTGCATAATTGACACTAAAATATCAGTGATTTTTGGGCTGCATTGCTTATAAATTTGAGAATGTCATCAGTAGCAGGGTGGGGAAAGCAACTTTGTTGCTAGAGATCTGAACATCAAGTTGCTGGGATTTTTTACTGCATTCTTGTAAATACTTTTCCCAATAGGTTTAAGCACAGATTCCTCAATAGCTTAGGTTTCATTCTGAGGATGTTGCACATTACTGGATAGGGCTGGGTGCTAGGTTGGACTGGATGATCTTGGAGGTCTCTTCCAACCTGGTTGATTCTATGATTACCATACTAAACACATAGTTACCACATGTGATACATTCATAGAATCAGCCAGGTTGGAAGAGACCTCCAAGATCATTCAGTTTAACCTAGCACTCAGCCCTATCACTAATATGACATTGTGAAGGCGTCTGAGAAATAAACATTCAGAAGCAGATGAAACATAAACATCAGGAGAACAGTGGATCACAGGATGGTAGAGGTTGAAAGGGACCTCTGCAGATCTTTCTCACCAACCTTCTGTCAAAGCAGGACCAGAGAATCCAGCACAGGTCACACAGGAACACATCCACACAGGTCTGGAAAGGCTCCAGAGTAGGAGACTCCACAACCTCTCTGGGCAGCCTCTGTCAGGGCTTTGTCACCCTTACACTCAAGTTCTTCCTCAGTTTCATGTGGAACTTCCTGTGCTGCAGCTTCCACTCCTTGCCCCTGGTCCTATCCCAGGGCACAAGTGAGCAGAGGCTGTCCCTGTCCCTTCCTTCCTGACCCCCAGCCCTCAGCTATTCCTATCCATTGCTCAGATCCCCTCTCAGCCTTCTCCTCTGCAGACTAAGCAGCCCCAGGGCTCTCAGCCTTTCCTCATCAGGCAGTGCTCCAGTCCCTTCAGCATCCTTGTAGCCCTCCCTTGGACTCTCTCCAGTAGATTCCTGTCCCTCTTGAACTGGGGAGCCCAGAGCTGGATGCAGTATTCCAGGTGGGGCCTGACTAGGGCAGAGCAGAGGGGAGGAGAGTGTCAGATATGTTTAAATTTTTGCTTTCAGTGGACTTTCAAAAGAGAAGCTCTAGGGCACACCTAGTCCCAGCTGTAATTTAGGTCAGAAACAATCTGTCTACCACTTGAAAAAAAAAATAAAGGTAGCCATGATGAGTCCACAACCGATTTACAGAGGAACCAGCTTCAGAATGTGGGGTTTTTGGCCATTAGAACACAGACAGTGCCATAAATATATAATTCATCCTTTTAGGACCCAGCTATCAGGCTTCAGGCTACAGCTTCAATGCCTATGAATGGAGGAGTCCTAAGCAGACTAGTCTGTCCCCTCCAAGCAAGCCACGAAACCACCCATTTCATGACCCAGGGCTGAGTGATGATGAATGGGATCGACCCACAGCAAGCAGGTAAGTTCCCAGAGGACTTTCTGTCTGTTGCAGCCTCAGTGTTTACTGTCTTTCTAATGCAGCTCTAACAGCTCTTCCTTTAAATGTAGCATTTATACTTCATGAAACTTACTAGGGGAGATCAGTGGCATTTCTGGAAGATAATGATGCCAAAGCCAAGACATGTATTTATTTTGAGGGTGATGAAGCTGGTGAGGGGCCTGGAGCACAGCCCTGTGAGGAGAGGCTGAGGGAGCTGGGGGTGTGCAGCCTGCAGAAGAGGAGGCTCAGGGGGGACCTCATTGCTGTCTGCAGCTACCTGAAGGGAGGCTGTAGCCAGGTGGGGTTGGGCTCTGCTGCCAGGCAACCAGCACCAGAACAAGGGGACACAGCCTCAAGCTGTGCCAGGGCAGGTTCAGGCTGGATGTTAGGAGGAAGTTCTTCACAGAGAGAGTGACTGGGATTGGAATGGGCTGCCCAGGGAGGTGGTGGAGTCACTGTCCCTGGAGGTGTTCAGGAAAAGCCTGGCTGGGGCACTTAGTGCCACAGTCTGGTTGATTGGACAGGGCTGGGTGCTAGGTTGGACTGGATGATCTTGGAGGTCTCTTCCAATCTGGTTGATTCTAGGATTCTATGAAAGTGAGCTGCCCAGGTAGGTGGTTGAGTCACTCACCCTGGACATGTTTAAGGGTCATTTGGATGTGGTGCTTAGGGATATGGTTTAAGGTGAATCTGGTAGAGTTATAGGTTGGATTTGGTGATCCTGAGGGGCTTTGCCAACCAACCTGCATGGTGCTGTGATTCTGTGAACCTCCTGATGTTTATCTTACCAATAAACAAAACATCAGGGCATTCTCCTGGGTGAGCTTCAGAAAAAATGTGCTCTGTTTTCCACTCCCCAGAAATAAAGCTCCAAACAAAGTGGCTAGAGGCGACTGGCATGTTACTCTTGTGTCTTCCATGAAAATTCTTCATTTTGGGTTGGGCAAAGCAGCAGAAATTGCAGTCTTCTTTCATCAATCCTGGAGATATCTGTAGTGATTCAATCTGAGAACAATGCCAGCCAGGTAGAAATGCCTTGTCCAAAGCTATGGGATGCAGTCATTCCTCTTCTTCTGAGAACTTAAGCTCCTTTGCGATGAATTTCTCTGCAGGCAAAAGAGCTTCCAGAGGGAAAACTGCTTAGCTGACAATGCTTGATGATAGTGAAAGGCCCCAAAGTCTTTTATTTCCTATTCTAAGGATTATCCAGCAGAGGCTTGGGTAATTCCTGCCAAATAACAGCTCTTCCTCAGCTGAGGGAAGGCAGACATCACAGTTGGGAAGGTTTCTGTGCTCAAAAGCCCAGTCTGTGAGAAATTCAAGTTTAGTACTAAGACAAACCCTTTCTAGTTGCTGTATAAACCATGCTGGATAAGTAAATCCATAAGGTCTAATCTGTTACCTTTGAAATATAAATCAAGGCAGAACTTGGGTGTTGATGCTGCTTTGCAGAATTTGAATGACAAATCCTCTGATACAGCAAATTCCCCAGAGGCATTTTGTCCAGAGACAAGTCTGGCAAGATGACACAAAGGTCACCTTCAGCAAGCCTGCAGATGATACCAAGCTGAGTGGTGCAGTTAAAGGACAGGGTGCTTTCCAGAGGGACCTGGACAAGCTGGACAGGTGGGCTGAGGAGAATCTCAAGAGGTCCAAAAAGGCAAAGTGCAAGGTCCTGCACCTAGATCAGGGCAACTCTCGCTATCAGTATGGGCTGGGGGGTGATGAAACTGAGAGCAGCCCTGCTGAAAAGGGCTTGGAAGTGCTGGTGGATGAGAAGCTGGGCATGAGCCAACAATGCACAAAAAGGCAAACTGCATTCCGAGACGCATCAAAGGAAGCATGGCCAGCAGGTGGAGAGGGGATTCTGCCACTCTGCTATGGGCAGTCCTCCCCTGGAGTACTGTGCCTAGCTCTGGGGCCCTCAACACAAAAGGGACAAGGACCTGCTGGAGAGCCACAAAGGTGATCAGAGGGCTGGAGCACCTCTCCTGCGAAGACAGACTGAAAGAATTGGGGCTGTTCAGCCTGGAGAAGAGAAGGCTCTAGGGAGACTTTATAGCTACATTTCAGTATCTGAAGGGGACCTATAGGAAGCTGGGGAAGGAGTAGGGAGTCTCCCTTACTGCAGATATTCCAGACCTGCCTGGATGTGTTCCTGTGTGATCTGCTCTAGGTGCTCCTGCTTTGGCAGGGGGGTTGGACTGGATGAGCTTTGGAGGTCCCTTCCAGGCCCTGACAGTCTGTGGTTCTGTATGATTTAATAGCAGCATCTCTCTCCACAGCTAAAGCCTGTAATATGTTTCTCAGGTGCTGTGCAGCTACTGGTTCCACAGTGCCTGCTCTTTTGCAGTTGCATAGTTAAAAGTTAAGTGAACTAAGGATCTGGATTATAAAATACAGACTCTTCTAAATGTACTCTACTACCATTTGTAAGCAGTAGTCAGCAGGAAGTGTGCACTTAACAGAGCCTTGTTCTACTTGTGAGTGTGGCTTACACCTGAGATGTATGGAACCAATTCAAAGAATGATTATTTCAGCCCTCTGTAAAATGGGTTTGGCCACATCTGATGGTGTTCCTGTATCAGGCACTGCAGTATTTCACAGGATGTTAAGGGCTGGGAGAGACCTCTGCAGATCTTCCAGTCCAAACCCCTGCTACAGCAGGACCAGAGAATTTAGCACAGGTCATACAGGAACACATCCAGTCCCTTCAGCATCCTCAGAAAATCGCCTTTCCTCTGCCTCTAGCTGGAGGCAGAGAGCTTCCCTAACACTAAAAAGTAATTTTTTCTTACCTTTATTTTGTGTAGCACAGCTTCCAAGAATATGTGGCAGCAGAAGGAAACTGAGACGTTGGGAGAGAATCAAGAAAACCATTTAAAGCAAACTCCTGTGGAGAGATCAGGAGGAGAGAGCATCAGGAGCATGAAGAAAGAGAGCAAGATGTGGAAAAGCGCTTCTGGCGGGCAAAGGAAAGGTGGGGGCCAGCTGGAAGAGTGGAATACTTCCAGGTAGGAGAACAAAGAATGCGTGAGAGTGAGATCCAGCTGGAGTGAGGCAGGGCCCAGGTGGGTGGGGGAGAAAAGGAAAGCAGTTCAAATGAGAAGAAGAAGAAAAGCAGGGTAGAAAGCAGAGAGCATGCCAGCAGCGTGCTGCCGAGTGACTATGGAATTCAGTTTGGTAAAGGAATGAACCCAGAGCACTTAAACCACTCTGTAGCCTGGTGTCCACCTAGCACTGGCAGCTAGGACAAGTCTCTTACAGTTCCTGCTCCAGGGAAGCTTTTTTTGCACATGAAAACAGTACTTACAGAAAGGAGTCTGCCAGATCCTAGAACAACTTTTCACCTTCTGAATTAAACAAGAGCAAAACCAAAACAAAACAATTAAAACTATTTCATCTCCCACATGGCATTAAGAACCAATTCAGAGGCACCTGTGTATTCATACCTCATCCCACTACCTCTCCTTCAGCATTTTTATGTGTCTACATTTCTGATGGCTCTTTGAATAAGCATCAGAGAGCCAAATACATTTGTTATAGGTCAGACAATATATCACATGGCATAAAATCAATCTCTCAGGTCCCAGGGGGAAAAAAAGCCATCTCAATGAGAAATTATTTTGGTGGTACTTTTTTCTTTGCAGTAGCTCAGCTACAAATCAATTTATTCATGTGGATGTAATAGAGATGCAAAAGTTGAGCACTTCACACACCAGGAAACAAGACTCAGAGAGGAAAGGCAAATGAGGAGGTGAGGGCAGAAAAAGGAATTACGTCAGCTAAAAGGAGGTCCAGATGTGTAGACATTGTGATTTCAGATCTCACAGAAGCCAGAGAATAAATCAATCTCCAGTTCCAGGAAATCCAGTTTCGCTGTCACAGACAATTGCCTCAGATAATCCTGTTCATTAACTCGAGTTCTGTTTGATAGTAACATGATGTTGTTATGCAATATAAAGAAAGGTATGGTAATGGGTAAGTTAGGGAATGTTCAACATTGGCTGTTAAAACAACTACTTGGGCTTATTGAAAGAGCAGTTTCAGAAGTCAAGGTTCTTTCTAAAATCATGTTTTAAAGACCTTCCTGCCTTGCCTGGAAGGAGTTCCATCTGTGACCTGAGTAGCTATTCTCACCACTGCTCTACCTATTGCCATGTCTTAGAAGAGACACTGATGCTAGGTGGAGAATCACTGCGATAGGAGGTTGAGATGGCTGAGCTTGTGGACTGCTTGTAACCGTAAGAAAGCATCTGCGAGGCAGAGCATTGTGTGTGGAGCTTTCCAGCTGTCACCCCTTGGGCTGGGCACCTCTCCTTTCTGGAAGCTGTTCTCTTAACCATGTTACATTTGTGCTGTTCTCAGTAGCACAGTGTTTGTCAAGGCCTCAGATGCTTCCAGAATAGCATTTGCTCTGTTCACATGCTGTTAAGTACCACTAGCTGCAGTCCATGAGCAGCTGCTCCAGAGTAACAGCTTGCTGCCACCAAAAGGGCAAATTCTCCTTCTTTTCCTTTCTCATCCTTCCCCTCTGCCTTTCACATTACCAGCCCCTTCCCGTGCAGCAGCGACAATGCTTGTGTGAACCATCGAGCTGAGTCTCCTTGCCAAGACAGCAAAGCCTCCTGCTTCCTCCCCCCACTCACATGCAGTGTGATGGTGCTGCTCTGGGCCGGGTTGCTGCAGTCCAGAACTGGCTTTATCAGACCTCTCTTGCTGGACAGCTTCCCTAAGCTTCACTCTCACCAAGACCGTGCTCAGGAGTGCTGCTAATAAGGCTTAGGTGCACTTAGGAAACACCAGAGACCAAAGTCACCATGCAAGACAGTTGCATCCCTGACAGTTTCTCTCTGTTTGTGTATGGAATGACTAGAGCAGTGTCTATGATGGCAGTCAAGTGCAGCTTAGACTGAAGGAATAGGATGAAAAAGCATCACCATGCCTCTGTTGCAAAATCCCATGTGCAAAACTGAGGGCTCCCTTCGTATTCTCTGGGAGGAGTCTGAGAGGTTAAAAGCCCTGCAGATAGCTGCTGGTTGCTTCATTAATTTTCACAGGGTTGTCCCAGTTTCAATCCAGTAAATATGTGTACTGAACTGTCCATTGATCTCCTTACTGGGTAACTTGCAGCTCACATCCTGCCAGCTGCCAGCACTCTGCTACCAGCTGCTAGGTTCTGAGAAGATTTGTCTGTCCTGCCCTCTGCATGTCCATCCACCCCCTCCTGAGCAGCAGCCCTGCCCCACTCTCCTGCCTCCCTACCATAACGTTCTGTCATTCGAGCTGCAATCCGTGGCAAGGCACATATGTAAAAGCTATTTTTCAAGGGGGAAAGAAGCCCACATGTTGTTAACCTCTCATTGTAAATCTAGCTTTGCAGGTACCCATGATAACACCGAGGCTGACCAGGAGGAAAACTTCTGGTCTCAGGCTCTGGAGGATTTAGAGACCTGTGGCCAGTCAGGAATTCTGAGGGAACTAGAGGTAGAACAATCTTAACCTTTCTTTCCAATTATAGAGAAATATGATGGGTTTGGTTTGGTTTATGTTCATTTTCCTTTCTCCTTCTTTTTGGTTTGGTTTTGTTGTCTTTTAAGTTGCACTAATCACACCGATTCATTGAAAAGCTTTAACCCCTCTCCACAGGACAAGGCTGACAGGCGTCTGTGTTTGAGAAACATGACTCTCTTGGTACCTACCCTTTACCTTTGTATTTTCGCTTGTGCAGCTGCCTCCCCCACCCCTAACCAGAGCTGGTTTTCTTTTCTACAACGCCACCCAAACTCTGTAAACATCTTCACCTCCCCCCACCCCCAGAGCTTTTGACTTGCAGCTTCTGCTGTGCATAACCATTGATGCTGTCCACCCCGGGGCAGCAAAACGGCTCAGAACTGAAGCGGGCACAACTTGCCCTGCAGCTGCGCTTCCCATTCTCTGACAGAGGCTTTATGCAGCTTTCCTTAGCATGATGGAGGTTGTCTTTTTTTTTAATGGAAACTTAATTTGATTAAGATGAACATAAAAGAAAATCAGCTTCTCCAAATGTTATGATCTTACTGCTCCTCATAAGAAACCCAAACCAACTAATACCCCCCCCCCCAAAAAAAAGCTGCCAAGGTGAAAAATGTTCTTAATACAGCAATTCTTCTCCACTGTGTAGCAAATGTTCACATTCCTTTCTGAAGTCAGTTGCAAATTTTGCCATGCCTCGTGTTACACTGTGAGAGAGTAGAGCAAGAAAAGAAGAGAGTAACTCAGTAACTCTGAGTCTTTATTTTTTCTAATCACCTCTCCTCTAAGTTATCTAATCGGAACAATTAAGGTTATACTGCACTTAAAGCAGTGGAATGAAAGGCCCTGAGACATTTTCTTTTATGTTCTTTTAAATTCCTGGAGCTGCAAAACTGGCAGAATCTCATCTTCATTTTTATGTTACATGAAGTCCTTTAGCAGCCAGGAGGAATGTGAATGGCATAACCAGGTGAAAGTCTTTCAGTTCAGATCCATTTACTTCCTCGGATTTATGGCTTTTTGTATTGCATGTGTGGACAGCAAGATGTGGATCTCATGTATTTGTTACTGCAGGCCAGAGCAACGTAGGGGAAAATGTTACACTGGTGTAATTCCACAGTTAGCTGTGGTTCAGGTTTCTCTTGCCATTCTCCATATCCAGAGCACAATAAAAGGATATGGAAATAGTTAATCCTGAAATGGAAACGGATCATTCGCGCTGGCCAGAGTTCAGTAACTTCAGCACGTTGGAGTTTCCTCAGCCTTTCCCAAACAGGAAATTCAGGAGTGTAGATGCTGTGTGATTTATAGCAGTGCCTTGTTGCACAGCCCCACAGCTGCGAGAAGAAAGCGAGACTCCCTCAGCCTGTCAGGGCGCTGAGAACGGCGATGCCTCTGTTTTATGAAGTGCCACTGCGTAGGCAGGGACTCCTTATCATTTTTCACGTCAAGGTCTCCAGCCTAAGAGCAAAGATTGTTGTTTGCCAAGTCTGCTGGATGCTTTCACTCCATCAGGCAGTAATTTCAGTCATTACTGTGCACAAGACTACAGTATGTTATCTCATACTGAACATAGTGCTGGAGTGGGGAGAAAGAGGGGTGGCAGATATGCTCACCAGAGTCAGAAACCAACATTTATTTGCCTGATTTTCCCTTATTTTTTCCCCCTTCAGTTTTATGTATCTTTTTTCCAAGCAAGCTGCCAGCATCCTGTCCCAGTCAGAGTTCAGGTTGTGGTTGTCTTGCAAGATTTCACCCTCGGTGTATTCCTGCATCTAACACAACAGAGTAGCTTCCACTGCGATTAAACCCAGCGGTGAGACAGAAGCTTGAATCTCTAGAATAGGAGTGTTAAGCTAAGCCAGTTGCTACTGCAGTATCTGTGTTATGCAAGTTTCTCTGGAGGCAGTGAGCTTCCCTGCAATGAGCCTTCCCCAGCCTGGCCTTGGTATCCAGGCACACTCTGCCAGTGCTGACTCTAGAGCTGCCTCCATATTCTGCTAACTCAGGTATTTCTTCCCTTGCACACAGAGTTTGAATTGTAAACACCTTCCTGTAGCTCTAATGCCAGCAAATCCAATTGTGCCATGGCTTATATCTCATTTTAATTACCTGGGAAGTATATTTTTTTGGGATAAGCAATTGCAGTGCTCTTCACTCTGCCAGGGGATGAGCTGCCAGGCACAGCCGGTCTAGTGCTCAGTATTTCAGTTTGAAATGTTGTCTGAAAACTTTTGCCTGTAAGGTTCTTGTTACTGCTGTTGTGTTTTGTGGTGGTCCTTTAGTTTAGAGTGACTCACAAGCAGACTGAACATCTATCCTCTTTCCTTTTGCTGTGCCCTGAGTGATTGTGTTCTAACCAACAACAGAGATGTGTCTCCTACTGCTGTGTATTAACCGCTTGCTTAACCCGCGTTCCGCGTGCCAAATTAACCTGTTGCTTCATGCTCTTAGGCCACTATAATGTCAGGAAGTACAATGAGTTTGAATCATGAGAACCCACAACCTCGTAACCAGCTGGGAAGACAAGCCAGCTTCCAGGAGAGAAGTACTGTAAGGCCACATTACAGCCAAGCTACTCGTAGCAACACTTTGCCATCAGATGTGGGGAGAAAGTCCATGGTTCTGAGAAAAATTAAACAAGAAATGAAAGAAATCATGTCACCAACTCCTGTGGAGTTACACAAGGTCTGTAATCTTTCTTCTGACAGCTTTGAAATGATGTATTCAGCACAGGGAATCTAATTACGTGGCAGAACAGTTAAGCACTTCTTATAATGACTCCACAGATGTAATCTGGGGGCTGTGCGTATGAATTCCTACACACATATTAATGAGCTATGCTTTTGGGGGGACACACAGCAAACAAATCAGATGCATCTTTGTCTACAGTTTGGTTTTGCAAGAAATCCCCCAAAGGGACTGCTCTTTTGCAAGGAGCATCCACTGGTAATTGGAATTGACAACAGCAATAACTCATCTCTGCAGAATGTGTTCATTAAGAGCACAAAGTTTAATTTCCAGGAAATACATTTCTTTAGGAAATCACTCAGGAGGCTTTGGGGCTCCCCTTGGTCCTTTTTCATTTGGAACCAAAAGCATGAGCCTCAGTGCACACAATGCAGAGTGGTTATTTCAACTCAGCTATTGCTCCTCTTCTATTTATAATTCCTTTTCTCTAATAAGGACAAACCATCTTCAGTCTGTGCAACTTTTCACTGCTCAAGGCTGCTGTAATCACCTGGTGATAGGAAGGAAGTTCTGGATAAAGTATCTTTAGATATGCACAGCAAATACCCACTCAGTTTAACTTTCAAGCCCAGAAAGGCCACAACAGCATCTGGTTTCCAAAACGTTAAGAGACATTATAATGCTGCTGTTGTTGATAGGAATGAGCATCCCATCTCCTATATGCATCTTTCTCTTAAAGGTCTGGCATCTGAGGGTAAAGGGGAACCTAATGAGGTTCAACAAGGATAAGGGCAGAGTCATGCCCCTGGGAAGGAACAATAAACTGCACCAGTACAGGTTAGGAGGTGACTGGCTGGAGAGGAGTCCCGTGGAGCAGGACCTGGGAGTGCTGCTGGATAACAAGTTCTGAATGGGACAGCAAGGTGCTCTTGTGGGCAAGAAGGCCAAGGGGATCCTGGGGTGCATTAAGATGAATGTGTCCAGGGAGGTTCTCCTCCCCTTCTCTGCCCTAGTCAGGCCACACCTAGAATACTGCATCCAGTTCTGGGCTCCCCAGTTCAAGAGGGACAGGAATCTACCGGAAAGAGTCCAACAAAGGGCTACAAGGATGCTGAAGGGACTGGAGCACTGCCTGATGAGGAAAGACTGAGAGACCTGAGTTGAGTTAGTCTGCAGAGGAGAAGGCTGAGAGGGGATCTAATCAATGGATAGAAATAGGTGAGGGCTGGGGGTCAGGAAGGAAGGGACAGGGACAGCCTCTGCTCACCTGTGCCCTGGGATAGGACAAGGGGCAAGGGATGGAAGCTGCAGCACATGAAGTTGCACCTGAACATGAAGAAAAACTTTTTGAGTGTAAGGGTGACAAAGCCCTGACAGAGGCTACCCAGAGAGGTTGTGGAGTCTCCTCTGGAGCCTTTCCAGCCCTGTCTGGATGTGTTCCTGTGTGACCTGCGCTAGATTCTCTGGTCCTGCTCTGGCAGGGGAGGTTGGACTCGATCATCTCCAGAGGTCCCTTCCAACCCCTAACATCCTGTGCTTCTGTGATCTTTCCAGAGTGGAGGTAGAGGCACAAAGGAATTACTTTAAAAGATCATATGTTGTTGTTGTTAAGAGAGTTGGTTTGGTTTCTATTCCCTGTGAGTTTGACTGAGTTTAGTTTGTAGTTCTTTCAGTTTAGCTCAGTGAGGCAAGGGCTCACCAATTACTGCAGAAGGTAGTAGAGAGTGGATTAGATAAGGAAAGCTAATTCATTGCCAATGTAAACAATCAATAGGACGTGTTGTGAGAGATTTAAGGTGTCCCTGTTTCCAGCTTGATGTGAAGTGATTAATGGAATTAGTTACTGTGCTGAGTTTCCCTCCGTGGCAAGTAAATGGGAAACACAAACCAAAGCTCTGCCAGTAGGTGCTTCCTGGTGTGCTCCCAGTCAGCAGAGGAAGAGTTTTCTCCGATGGATTACAAACCCAGCCTTTCAGGGTTGATAAAATAAATCCTTTCCTGGAAGGGAGCTATCAGATCTCTAGTAATGAGGCAGTGTTCTATGATCACTGCTAGCTCATAGAGTCTTGGGTAGTAAAAACAAGCCCTTTCCTTGAGCTTCCTCTCTCTTCAGGTGTCTGTTTTTTTGAGGTTGCTGGAAACTTCCCTTGTAGCAATTCCCAGTCTCTGCTCAGGTAATACACCACTTCTCCCCAGCTTGATGAAGCGATGTTCAGTTTGCTGTCTGTTCTGACATCTAGGGAAGAGCAGTTTGCTTTCTAAAACCCTAAGAGCTGCACCCCAGGACTTTCAATCTCTTCACAGTCATTTGAGAAAAGTAGAAACCTATGACTGGATCTCAGGGATTCACCAAACTGGGCTTGTTTCTCTATGCTCACACCTGCAGGTTAACTCAAGCATCCTTTTTAGCCTGGGGCTTTTTAGTCTGGAGAAGACTTGAGAGGGGATGGAAACTGTGACACAGAAAGTTCCACCTAAACATGAGAAAGAACTTCTTGAGTAAGGATGACAGAGCCCTGGCTCAGGCTGCCCAGAGAGGTTGTGGAGTCTCCTTCTCTGGAGACTTTCAAGACCTGTCTGGATGTGTTCCTCCGTGACCTGAGTGAGATTGTATGGTCCTGCTCTGGCAGAGGGGTTGGACTTGATGATCTCTTTGGGTCCCTTTCAACTCCTGAGATCCTGTGACCCTGGGCTGCTTTGGTATTGGTGCCCATCTTAGCAAGCTCTTGTTTACTGGTTTTATTAATAGCTCTTGTGTAACATTGTGCTTTTTACTTTCCTTCTCTTCCTCTAGCTTAACACTAATAACCTCTTCAGTTGCTGTTTCTCATGGGAAGCTCATCCAGTGATAGCTTTCCAAGAGAGCTGCAATGCCACAGACTTCAGTGCCAGAGAAATGCCATGATTTAAAGTTTTCATGACAGGTACTGCTGACAAATGTCTCTGCCCTCTGCAGGACAGTATCTTAGTCAGCTGGGCCACTGACAGGACAACCAGTGAAGTGAGGACTGGTTTGGAAAACTGTGATGCTCAAAAAGGCCTTTGAAGCACAAGCTAAGACATACAGCTTGAGTGAGACTTCTCTCAGCAAGAGTTTCAAGCGTGTACTTGACTGCATGCTGCTGAGCTTCCCCAGTTTCTTCAGCAGGGCAGCTCAGGTGCCTGCGTGCTGCTGAGTCAGAGCCTGCATCCCCTTCAGATCAGACCTTGGGTTTGATTGTAGAAAATGGGCCAGCTAAGCTCCATGTGCCACTGGGCTTTCGTAAGCTTACTGTGGAAGAACAAAAATACATATGACTCTAGCAAAAAAAGAGGTCACATCACAGGATCACAGGATGTTAGGAGTTGGAAGACACTTCTGCTGATCTTCCAGTCCAACCCCCCTGCCACAGCAGGAGCAGAGAATCTAGCACAGGTCACACAGGAACACATCCAGACAGGGCTGGAAAGGCTTCAGAGAAGGAGACTCCACAACCTCCCTGGGCAGCCTGTGCCAGGGCTCTGTCACCCTTACACTCAAGAAGTTCTTCTTCATGTTCAGGTGCAACTTCCTGTGCTGCAGTTTCCATCCCTTGCCCCTTGTCCTATCCCAGGGCACAAGTCCCTGTCCCTCCCTTTCTGACTCCCAGCCCTCATCTATTTAGATCCATTGATTAGATCTTCTCTGCAGACTAATCAGCCCCAGGGCTCTCAGCCTTTCCTCATCAGGCCCATATGAAAGTGAAGCACATCAGTAGCCAGTCTAACTGTATAGGGTAAGAGAAAATAAGTCTGGACAAAAACTGCTCAGGCTACGAACACAAATGAGTAAGTCCAGGGGCACAGCCAGGTGATCAGCTGGCATTACTGGCTGCTCCTGCACAGACACACACTGGCCAGAAAGGCAGCACAGCCAGAAGGATTATTTTGCTGAATGCTGCAAACTGCAGCAAGTTCTTCACTGCTC
This sequence comes from Tricholaema leucomelas, assembly GCA_013400475.1. Lineage (NCBI taxonomy): Eukaryota > Metazoa > Chordata > Aves > Piciformes > Lybiidae > Tricholaema lacrymosa > Tricholaema leucomelas. The sequence goes on along the minus strand of WAAF01018533.1, from coordinate 661,957 downwards.
TTTCTTACTTTTACTGCATTGCATTCACCAAATGTGAACTGATTTGCACTGTCTTTGCCCTGAGGAAGCTATAAGTGAGACAAGTGCCATCCAAAGTGTTTCAAACATTTGTTCTTGCTGGTTTAATAAGTAGAACATAATTTAACTAGATAAGGTATTGCTATACCTGTACTTAAAACTTAATCAATGCCTCTAATTGATTTTATCTACCTAGGTAAGAAAATGGATTCCTATTTTTCTAAAAATCAAGAGTGGAGGTTTGTTTTCTTTAAGCTTCATAGAGCACAAATGCCTCTGAGTAAAAATATGCACAAGACATCAGATCATTTTTCAGTATTATTCCAAGTAGTCATTAACCTAAAATTACAGTCACTTAAAAATCACCTCAGTAGCTGATCTGTGCCAGATGAATTAAAAGGAAGCATTTTCCCATAGATTCGAGAGGAATCAGAGGCATAAAAACAGACTCCCAAAGTGTAAGCCTTTCTTTAAAACCTGTCACTATTTCATTGCTTAAGAAATGTGAGTTAAATTTCCATTTCAGCTTTCTTTTAGGCTCCTGATGTAAAAGTCTAACAGACTGTTCATAATGGAGATTTTGCTGTTGAGATCAAACCTTCCAAACAGTTGCAATCTACAGCAAAACTCTTCTGTCACATCCCTTATCGTTTGCAGCCATCGTAACGTGGCATTTCCCCAGGCATTGTTACAGACAAGACACAAGATCATAGAATCACAGAATGGTCTGGGTTGGAAGGGACCTCCAAAGGTCAACCCCTCCAACCCCCTCTGCACTCAGCAGGGACATCTCAACTAGGTCAGGTTGGCCACAGCCCTGTCCAACTTCACCTTGAATATCTTGAGATGGGTCTCAACCATCACCTTGAGCAACCTGTTCCAGTGTTCCACTACCCTCCTAGTAAAGAATCTGTTGCTAACATCCAACCTAAATCTGCTCTGCTCTACTTTGAAGCCATTGCCCTCATCCTGTCCCTGAAGGCCTTTGCAAACAGTCTCTCTGCAGCCTTCTTGTAGCCCCCTTCAGGTACTGGCAGGCTGCTAAGTTTCCCCAGAGCCTCCTTTTCTCCAGGCTGAACACCCCCAGCTCCCTCACCCTGGCTTTGTAGCAGAGCTGCTCCAACCTCCTGAGCATTTTCATGGCCTCCTCTGGACCTGCTCCATCAGCTCCATGTCCTTCCTGTACTGAGGGCTCCAGAGCTGGATGCAGCACTGCAGCTGAGGTCTCAGCAGAGCAAAGTGGCAGAATCACCTCTATGATCTGCTGCCAGTGCTGCTTTGGATGCAGCCCGGGCTGTGATTTGCCTTCTGTGCTGCAAGCTCACACTGCCTGCTCATGTCCAGCTTCTGGTCCATCAGCACCCCCAAGTCCTTTTCCACAGGGCTGCTTTCTATCACTTCCTCCCCCAGTCCCTATTGACAGTGAGGATTGTTCTGGCCCAGGTGCAGAACCCTGCACTTGCTCTTGTTGAACCTCCTGAGGTTCATCTGGGCTCACCTCTCCAGCTTGTCCAGGTCCCTCTGGATGCCATGACCTCAGGTAAGGTGAGCTGATGTGGAGTGGCACTTCCTGTACATCTGCAAAGCAGAACTTGTCTGTATAGGGTTTGCTAATAGACCGTTCACTAAAAATAGGAATAAAGCAGCACTGCCCTTGACCACATAACTGGAGCAGCATCTGTCCTACATCTACCATTACTCTCCATTCTAACTTGGCTTGAGAGTCTTGACTGTACCACAAAGTGTCCAGTTTGGGGTCTGGAAACTGAAGAGGGATTTTAGCTTGCTGAACAAAGCCTGGAGAAAAACAACCCTGGTCTCACATCACTGCAGAGCAGGGGAGGATAAAGCCATCATGGTCCCTGTTGACAGCAGCAGGCTTAAGACTCAGCAAGGGCAATTTAGTTTAGACCTAAGGAAAACATCTAAGGCACTGGAAAGTATTACCAGAAGAGATTGGGGAGTCTCCATCACTGGAGACTTTCAAAAGTAAGACAGATAAATGTCTCTCTAGAGTGGGTTAGATGCAGTTCATTTTGCCTTCAGGCAGGAATAGAGGCTAGATGACTTCTGTTTCATCTGTTTTCCTAGTTCATCTAAGGGTGGATTCAGTTCTACTTAGCTCCAGTGCCTGGAGGAAGAGAGGAAGAGAATCACAGAACGTTAGGGGCTGGAAGGGACATCAAAAGATATCCACTCCAACCACTCTGCCCGAGCAGGACCACCTTTTTCTTTTTTACAGTCCACTTTTCACTGGTATTGTTTTATTCTACTTCTCCCCTAGCTCCCTCCTTTCCATCTATTCTCCCCATCTTGCTCCTTTCTTTCTGTCTCCTTCCTTTCCTCTTAATCTTCTTCCTTCCCCCCATCTTCCTCCTCTTCATCCCATTCCTTTTCCCCATCTTGATCTTTTCATTTCTATCCTTTTCATCTCCCTCCTTCCAGCACCACCTCCCACCCTCTCTGCCCCTTTCACACCCCATACAGCACTTCTTTTTCCTCTCCTTTTATTCCCCAAACCAGAGCACCTGGGTGCTGTTGAAGTCTCCTCCCACCCCAGGTGTGACCACTTGGCTCCCCCTGACCACTCCCCTTTATAATGGGCCCCAGGAAAAGCAGAAGCCCTAAGCATGCCCAACTGGGCAGAGGATCCTCCTCCCAGGATCACAGGTGAGTGCCCATGGTGCCCACTGGGTGACTGGTGGAGGGGATCAAAGGCCGGGGGGCCTGGTGTGGCCCCTCGGTTGACAGGGCTAGGCTTGATGGTCAATTTAACACCACCCACGGGTGCTGGCTGGGCCTCTTTGCTTAGCTCCTCTCTGTTCAGCTGCTTCCTTCTGCTCACAATGAGCTTAAGTACTTAGCTGAGCTGGAAGCTTATAGGGGAGTAGTATTGTGTTGTCATAGTATCGTCTGTGTTGGAAAAGCTCCCCAAGATCATCAAGCCCAACCTTCAACTCAACACCACCATGACCTTTAAACCATGTCCCAAAGGGCCACGCATTGCTTGAACTCCTTCAGAGATGGTGACTCTACCACTTCTCTGGGCAGCCTTCTGGGCTGCAAGCTCACACTACCTCCTCATGTCCAGCTTCTCGTCCATCAATGTCTCCACAGATAGTGAGGATTCTGTGGAAACATGAGGGAAATGTTTTCCCTGTGAGGGTGACAGAAGACTGGAACAGGCTGCCCGGGGGAGTTGTGGAGTCTCCCTCTTTGGAGATACTCAGAACCTGCCAGGATGCGTTCTTGTGTGATCTGCTCTAGTAAGGGGTTTGGACTTTCAAGATCATTTCCAACCCCTGACATTCTGTGATTCTGTGATCATTGTGATGAGAGAAAGAAGCGAGAACAACAAAAGAGCAACCTCACAGACATAAAAACCCTAAAGCAGACCTCATACCTACAAAGTCTCTGAATTCTTTTCTGTCAAGGAACTGAATTCACCAAACTGCCTGCAAGGACTTTGTCTGGACACGTGAGACGTCTTCTCCTAACAGTTTTAATAACTTCTGCTTTCTACTTTTGCATGACTGTCTTGTGGCTGTGTAAGAACCCTGCCTGCAAGCTCCTTCAGCGTGTTTGTACTTTGTAAAAAGATTGCATTGTAACTCTTATACTGAGCACATCTGAGGTCAGGCCTTACAGAGTGAGCCACTGCCTGGCCAAAACTAGGCTTGCTGGGGCTCACCGTGCCAGTGGTGATTGGTATTTAAGCCCTAGGGAAGCTCTGAATGCCTGACACCAGTTGTTTGGTTCAGGACAGGTCTTCACCTCTGAAGCAAAATGAAACTTCATCTTGTACCCAGATCCTGGCAACTAAAAACCAGGGTAGCAAGAAACTTAGGACTCCCACCACAAAAGGTGGGATAGAAGTGCAAGTTTCCAGCTGACAGGTGGAAATTCAAAGGGCTGTTTGTTGTTGAAGAGTAAGGCAGCCTCTGAGCATATCAATGTCATGGCAAAACAGAGACAACTCACATTAATCTTCTAAGTATGACCTTACTGTGGCCCTTTGGTACCTGAAGGGGGGCTACAGGAAAGCTGGGGAGGGACTTCTTAGGGTGTTGGTAGTCATAGGACTGGGGGGAATGGAGCAAAACTAGAAGTGGGTAGATTCAGATGGGATGTTAGGAAGAAGTTCTTCAGCATGAAGGTGGTGAGAGCCAGGAACAGATTGCCCAGGGAAGTGGTATAAGCCCCATCCTTGGATGTTTTTAAGGCCAGGCTGGATGTGGCTCTGAGCAACCTGAGCTAGTGAGGTGTCCCTGCCCATGGCAGAGGGCTTGGAACTGGATGTTCCTTGTGGTCCCTTCCAACTCTGACAATTCTGTGAAGTACTCAGTAGTAGGTAAGTGATCTCTCTCTAACGTGACAAACAACAAAACCCAAAGCACACCTGGAAGAAATCCTTACCTGGAGCTTGTGGAAGTGTTGCCAAACTTTAGGGTTTTTTATCCCTGTCATCATGTCACATCACCTCCACAGGTAACTTTGTACAAGGACTCTGATGGAGAAGACTTTGGGTTCAGCGTCTCGGACGGTTTGTTGGAGAAAGGAGTCTATGTTAAAAACATTCGACCTGCTGGGCCTGGTGATCTGGGAGGCTTGAAACCATACGACAGACTGCTGCAGGTGATGCTCCCTGGCACCACGGGGGTTTGGCAGGGGCGTGACACACAGAGCACTTCAAACGCTGTGTAAGCGCAGTGCAGGGTGATTGGGTAGGCAGCTACCCAGAGAGGACTGCAGAACACTGCACGTTTTCCTCGCCTTATTTACAACCTTCTTAGCTAGACTGCTTATTGCAGTCTGGAGCAGCATGGCCAGAAGGACAACAGAGGGGATTCTCCCACTTTACTCCACTCTTGTGAGTAGAGTACTCCCACCTGAAGTACTGTGTGCAGTTCTGGAGCCCCCAACGCAAGAAGGAAGTGGGCCTGTTGGAGCCAATCCAGAGGAGGGCCACAAAGATGCTCAGAGGGCTGCAGCAGCTCTGCTATGAGGACAGGCTTCTAAGCCTGGAGAAGGCTTTGAGACCCCGGAGTGGCTTTCAAGTATCTGAAGGGGGCCTACAGGAGGGCTAGAGAGGGACTATTGACAAGGTCTTGTAATGACAGGATGAGGAGGAATGGGTTTAAACTGGCAGAGACGAGACTGAAAGTAGGATGTTGGGAAGTGTCCCTGCCTATGGCAGGGGGTTGGAGCTAGATGAGCTCTGAGGTCCCATCTAACCTAAACCATTCTATGATTTTGTAATTTCCCAGGGCATTGCCAGACAGATTTGTAATTTCTGCTGTTCTTGATTGAGAATTGCCTGCACTTAATCCAAGTAGTTGTGTGATGTAGTTGTAATAGTGCAGTTCTGAGTGCCAGGCTTCCCACAGTGCCAGCTTGGGCCATGATGGAAAACCAAGTTCCTGTCAACTAGGCCAATCAAATACAACTAGAGAAGACTTCAGCTGAATTGAGGTCTTCAGTGTGATCTGTTGCATTTAAGATTAATAACCTCCATGAAAGACAGCCAAACTGTGCTGTTAAACGTCATCTATGGAGTGGGCATTGGGACAGCTGCTAGAAAACTTCTCTGGTGTCTTCACACCAGACACCATAGTTAAACAGGACAAACCTGTTTCTCCTGTGGTTTTATTCCTTTTCCCACGATGATCAATGTCTATAAATATCCAAGGGATGGGTGCCAAGTGGATGGTGCCTTTCTCTTCTGGGTGGTGCACAGCAGTAAGACAAGGAGCAATGGATACAAACTGGAACAGAGAATGTTTCACCTCAGCATAGGGAGAAACTTCTTTATAGTGAGGGTGACAGAGCCCTGGAACAGGCTGTCCAGAGAGGTTGTGGAGTCTCCTTCTCTGGAGACTTTTTCCAAACCCACCTGGATGCATTCCTGTGTGGACTACCTTAGGGGATCCTACTTTTGGCAGGGAAGCTGGACTGGATGATCTCTGGAGGTCCCTTCCAACGTCTAACATTCTGTGATTTTCAATCTTCTAATCACCAGGTAAACCACGTCCGCACCAGAGACTTTGACTGCTGCCTGGTTGTGCCCCTGATAGCCGAATCTGGCAATAAGCTGGAACTGGTGATTAGCAGAAACCCACTCTCGTCTCAGAAAGGAAGCTCAGAGCAACAGAGCGCAGCGAGTGGGGACTGGAGTGACCAGAATGCTGCCTTCCTTCACCAGAGCGGACACGCTAACGTCAGCACAGAGACCCGGGACCCTACAAACACATTATAGCAGAGAGTCGTTTTGGCAGGATGTTCGGTAACAGAAGACAATTATGGTGCTAAATCCATTTAAAGAGTTCTCTGAGGCTCAGATGCTTACATAGCACTAAAAAGCACAGGTCAGTCTGTCTGTCTCAAGGCTTCTATTAATTCATGGTTACTTTTCAAAAGGTTTAATTCTCCTTTGAGTCATTCCATTCTAAACAACCTGTTATCAGCTACACTAGGAAAAATCCTAAGGGCCTTTGTTCCCCCCAAATTAAAAAAGTTCCATGGAAACCTAAGGAAAATGTTTTCCCCAGGAGGGTGACAGAACACTGGCACAGGCTGCCCAGGGAGGTTGTGGAGTCTCCCTCTCTGGAGATATCCAAGACCTGCCTGGATGTGTTCCTATGTGATCTGCTCTAGGTGATCCTGCTCTGGCAGAGAGGTTGGACTGGATGAGCTTTGGAGGTCCCAGCCCCTGACAGTCTGCAACTCTGAAAAAGGTGAGAGATGTTTTAAACCTGATTTAACTCTTCCTCTCCCTTCAGCAGCAGCTGCTGTTTGAGACAAAAGCAGGAAGTTAATCTCTGCTGTCCCTGTGCCCAGGTTTCATGGGGTTTAAAAACATCTTATCAGAAAGGTGCTGTCTGGTGGGCAAGGAAAAGTTGGTATGTTTGTTTGGAGCAGGTTTTCCTGTTAAATGCTCTGATTTTGAGGACCTTTATCCTGCTAGCAAGAAGGGTGCACTCTTCAGACAAAGATGTTTGAACTAAATGCTTGCAGGAAGCTGCAGTATGGGGTGAGCGAAACTCCCCTACTTGGTTAGATCCTGTTAGAAGGTTAAGTTATTCCCTATGCAATGAAATAATTAACGGTTATGTCTTGCAATCTGTGGGGATGTTTAATCAGAGGCTCTGGTGTTTTTTTTTTTTTAGTGGGATAAAACCTCAGGAGGATTATTGACAAGGGTAAAACTCAAATAGGACTTCAGACAAATTAGAAAGGTTTTAAAAAGAAAATTACTACTTTTTAACTGTCAGTGAAAGATTGAGACAAAAGCTTCACCAATCCATAAACCTGTCAGCTCCTACTGTCACACCTGAGCTTTGCAAGTCAAACAATTTCATGCAAGGACCACCAAGGTCCCATTTGATTTGCTTTGTTTTCAGCCCTTTTTATGGCAAACATCTCCCTCCCTCCGCAACACATTTTTAGAATTGAAATTGTAAATATATTTTACAAACACACCACACAGGTTCCTTCCTCCCTCTCTCCCACCACCCAAGCAATAAAATACTGCCAGTTGCTTTCTATGTTCACCAGCAGCTGCTTTGGTTTATTCCAGTATTCAAGTTGTTCTTGGTAATTCTTGTTCTTGGTGAGTATAAAGATACTGGGTTTGTACATTTGTAGAGTCTCCATATCTAAAGCAATCACCTTACAGAGTTGTTTCTGGTCAATTGAAACTGTTTAATTGTTCTCCCCTGTTGCTGTTTCCGATACATGAACAAGCTCACCTTGCCCTGCACACAACAGCATCTCCGATTTCTAGTTCAGCACTGCCAGAAAAGGTCAGAAGGACATTCAATGCTGAATCATGGTTAAAAAGAAAAGGGAAAAAAAAAAAAGACCTCCATCAGTCACCTAAATATGTATTTTTATTTGTAACAAATAAGTATTAAACTGCAAAGTATTTTTGTACAAATTTAATACTTTAATAGCATGATATTTATCGTCCCTGTTAACGGTTTTTGGAATTCAGACTGTTGCAAATATTTGTATGGAAGATCTGTATACATTGAAATAAATAAACAGTGACTTAAGGACACTGCTAACGGGAGAGTTTTGCTACTTTCTACTGCCCAGCTGGGGGAAGGCAGACCTCAGGAAGCTCAGTAAAGACAAGAGCTCCATGGAAAGAGACCCTGGAGTGCTGGTGGGCAGCAAGTTCTGCATGGGCCAGCAATGTGCTCCTGTGGCCAAGAGAGCCAATGGCAGCCTGGAGTGCACCAGGAAAAGTGTGAGCAGCAGGGCTCGGGAGGTTCTTCTCCCCTTCTACTCTGCCCTGCTGAGACCACACCTGCACTCACTACTGTGTCCAGTTTTGGGCTCTCAAGTTCAGGAGAGACAGGGACCTGGTGGAGAGAGTCCAGCAGAGAGCCATGAGGCTGTCTGGGGGACTTGAGCATCTCCCCTTTGGGGAGAGGCTGAAAGCCCTGGGGCTGTTTATTCCTGAGACACAGGGGATCTGAGCAATGCCTTCAAGTATCTGAAATGCTTCTGCTTTTGGCAGGAGGCTTAGACTCAATGATATCTGGAAGTCCCTTTCAACCTCTAACATTCTTCAATTTTTTTTCCCCAGATTCAGCCCCAAAAAAGTAGCAATGTTTAGATTTCTGGTACATTTTTCCTGCCATATGTGTAAAAAAAAAAAAAAAAAAAAAAAAAACCAACAACAACAAACCAACCAAACACCTAAACACCTTGCTAAAAGTAATAAGCAAGCTGGCCACATTTTCATAGAGTTTGTCTGCTAATTGATGAAGCAGTCTTTAACCTCAACAGTTACAATGCAATAAGTTGCATAGTACACAAAAAAAAATGTTGAAATGGGAATATTATTTGAACTCTGACTTGGGAATGTTACCTTTTTTTCAACCAAGGTCACTAGCAGCATGGAATGGTAGCTGAAATACCAAGGATAAGTACAGCTACAGAAAGTGGGGGAAATCTGCTGTATCACTGATCAACTGCAATTTTTTTCTTCCTGTTTATAACAAGATTAAAATCCTCACAGCTTCATGCCCATAATTCTGCTACCTTAGGATAATCTAAGGAAGTTTTCTTTCCAAACTACTCCAGCGCAGCCTGCAGTTTTGGTACACCCATACAGCTTTTCATCCATTCTGTAGCACTGGGAGATAGATACACCTTGGTATGGAGGGCTGAGGGCTCAAGTCTTTAAGCCCAGAAATCCTCACCTATGTTTTTAGGGAACCATCCAGATCCCTGAAGACCTCTAAGTTCATTCTTCTCCAAAATAAAAGAAGAATGATGTGATTTTTGGATGACTGACACATCAAGGAATCTCCTACTAAAACAGATCACAGAACAGACAAAACAAACAGACAAAACGAACTGCTCTTCCTAGAACATCCATCTGCATACCCAGCTTCTCTGTTCCTAAACTCTTGAACGAAGCAGATCCAAGAAGGGTTCATACCAAGGACAATTGTTAGCTTTTGAATAGCTTCCTAGGAGTTGGTTTTCCCAGTGTGAGATTCTGCAGTCTGGTAGACCCAAGTGGGGAATCCTGTGCTGCTGTTGCCTATCAACACACAACATAAATAGTATCAGAGTTTGAACCAGAACTGAAATACAACCGTACCCTAAAACTCAACTCTTCCCCTCACAGAGGCAGAACTCAGAAATTAAATATAATGGGGAAAAAAAGGCATCTGTTGAGCATGTTTGACTGTACAAAGATTAACTTCCAACAGTTTACATCAGTCTTCCAACATAACTCCTTGAGGTCCCTTCCAACCTAAACCATTCTATGATAACTCAAATCCTTACCTAACTTCCAACAGTTTACATAAACCTTTCACAGCAGGTCAGCTCCTAAAACCTGATGTCTGTACACAAGGCATATGCTAGCCAAGAGACCACTGTGGTGAGGTACAGGATGTATAGGTTTATTGCTACTGACTTTGTAATTACTCCTCCCTCTTTGTTAGTCATATATTACTCTAGGGAAACATCTGCCAAACTCAGCTGTTTCACTGGTCACAATAATAGACTAATCCTAACAGTGGCTGGGTGGTGAAAGGGTGCAAAGGTTTCTTCAGTAAGGAAATACTTACAGAGGGCACTTTGGCAGCATCCTCACAATTCTCCAGAAGCATTTGTTGTCTTTTATGTGGGCTTTGGAAAATGCCCTTCTGCTTGTCTTCACTGAGAGCTGCTGAACTAAACTCTGGCCGTTCAGTCAAGTCAGTCAGAGGTTCAGGTGGGTCAAGACCACCTTCAGCTAAAGAAACTGACCGTGTCTCCGGGTTTTGATTCTGCCAGCTCTTCACAGGGGCAGAGGAAGGTTGGGTGGGACATTTGCTTGTCTCAGCGATTGCCTCTCTCAGAAATCTCTGCAAGCGAGTTTTTCTGGGCACGTTCTTGTTGGTGACTGCTCTCCTGAGGTGCTGCTCTTCAGCTATAACATAGACGCGGCAGCGGCCCCGGGTCACGGCTGTGTACACGTGCTGCCAGTGCTGACGGCCCGGGTTGCCCACCACGTAGACAACAGTGTTCTCCTCTGAACCCTGGCACACGGTTAGGACAGAACACCTTATTACACCAAGATCTCCAGCAAGGCAGCAAAGTTTTAGTTTAAGAGGAGGCTGTCTACAACTACCTGAAGGGACCCTGTGGAGAGGCTGCTGCTGGGCTCTTCTCACAGGTAACTGGAGACAGAACAAGGGGGAATGGCCTCAAGCTGAGACTGAGGAGGTTTAGACTGGACATTAGGAAAATATCTTTCATGCAGAAAATGGTCAGGGACCCTGGATGTGTTTAAGGGTTGTTTGGATGCGGTGCTTAGGTTTAAGGTGAATCTTGCAGAGTAGGGTTCTACAAGGGACTTTGATGATCCTGAGGGGCTTTGTCCTTACAATGACAAGGACAGTGTAGACAACTGGGGACACTTTCAAAGAGTATTTTCCATCTTGCATTCAGGGAATGTTACCATCAAGGAACTTGGCCTGAAACTGCACCAGGGAAGGTTTAGGCTGGATGTTAGGAAGCACTTCCTGATGGAAACATTTAATCATGAATGTTTATAAAGGCGTAAAGGTGAGTGCCAAGAGAATGGAGCCAGGCACTGCTGGGTTATGTCCAATGACAGGACAAGGGGCAATGGCAGGGAGTTGCAGTGAGGAAGTTTCATGTAAACGTGAGGAGGAATATCTTCACTGTGAGGGAGACAGAAGCCTGCAACAGACTGCCCAGGGTGGGTGTGGAGTCTCCCTCTCTGAAGATACTCAAGAGCTGCCTGGATGTGTTCCTGTGTGATCTGCTCTAGGTGCTCCTGCTCTGGCAGGGGGGATTGGACTGGATGAGATTTCAAGGTCCCTTCCAGTCCCTAATATTCTGTGAAAGGGGAATTAAGAGACTGGAATGGGCTGCCCAGGGAGGTGGTGGAGTCCCCGTCTCTGGAGGTGTTTAAGACAAGACTGGATGTGGCACTTAGTGCCATAGTCTGGTCAATGTGGTGGTGGTGTTAGGTCATAAGCTGAATCTGATGATCTCAGAGGTCTATTCCAGTCTCAACAACCCTGTGATTCTGTGATCTTACTCCTCCACATGAAAACAGAGTGCATTAGCAAGAAAAAGCCGCAAGAAAAAGCCACAAGAAAGTTCTATCAGCTGATTACTTTCTCTTTTTACCTGAAAAGTGTGAATAGTCCTGGCCCAAGCATGTTTTATGTGACACAGCTTCTTCAGAGCTTTGAACTTCACGTGGAAAGTGGAGCCGCAGGTGCTGCTGATGGTCAGGAAGCGCTGCTTGTCAATTACTACATCCTACAGAAACAGCACAACACTCAACTGTGCAGCAGCAGTTTGACTGGTGTGCATACAGCTGCCCATGGCCACGTGCTAGTTTCCCTGACGTTACAACAGCTGCAATGCCAGCAGAGTGCAATAAATGATTCCAGAAGCTGCTAACTCCAAAAGATGGCTTTTTGTAGAATCTTAAAGTAACTTCTTACCTCTGTTATGAAAAATATATCTCCATTGCACAGTCGCCTGTCATCCTCAGCAGGCTGTGTAGTCAGGGTTGGGTTTCCACTTTGGCAATCCTGGTGATCAAAATCCCCTTCAGAATCAGAGTCTGCCAAGAGATTCCTGACATACGTATTCCTCATGCAGGAAATCTTGTCATCAATTTGAAACACAAGTCGGTTTTTATGGTCTCTAGGTCAGGGAAAAGAAAAAGGAGCAATGGTAAAAGCATACTCTGTAAATGCACCTCACAGTATTTCTTCTCTTTCCTCTCCCTATACTTGGGGCAGATAAAAACCTCAACAGTGGTCAAAACAGTTAAGAAAACTTACATTTAAAAGACGTTTCCGGAACTGTAAAGCAGAGCAATGTGTAGTAGCGCCAGAATGTTGCTTCCAACAGTACTTCAAAAAAGCCAATGGGATCCTGGGGTGCATTAAGAAGAGTGTGGCCAGCAGATTGAAGGAGGTTCTCCTCCCCCTCTGCTCTGCCCTAATGAGGCCCCACCTAGAATATTGCGTCCAGTTCTGAGCTCCCCAGTTCAAGAGGGACAGGGATCTACTGGAGACAGTCCAGCAGATGGCTACAAGGATGCTGAAGGGACTGGAGCACTGCCTGAGGAAAGGCTGAGAGCCCTGGGGCTGTTTAGTCTGCACAGGAGAAGACTGAGAGGAGATCTAATAAACAGATGTAAATAGATGAGGGCTGGGGGTCAGGAAGGGATAGGGACAGCCTCTGCTCACTTGTGCCCTGCCATAGGATGAGGGGCAATGGATGGAAACTGCAGGACAGGAAGTGAGGGGCAATGGATGGAAACTGCAGGACAGGAAGTTCCACCTCAACGTGAGGAAGAACTTCTTGAGTGTAAGCGTGACAGAGCCCTGGCACAGGCTGCCCAGAGAGGTTGTGGAGTCTTCTTCTCTGAAGCCTTTCCAGCCCCTGGAAAGGATGGATGTGTTCCTGTGTGACCTGTGCTGGTCACACAACTCTCTGGTCCTGCTTTGACAGAGGGGTTGGTGTGGAAGATCTGCAGAGGTCCCTTCCAACCCCTAACACCCTGTCATCCGTGATCTATTTAGAAATCATTGAGGTTTTTTTCTTCCCGAGTTGTTTTTATGTCACTGTTAAATATTCATCAGTAACTCAAAATCTTGGCATTCACAAAATGACAATTTAAATGGAAGGCAAACATTTTGTTTATGTTACCTCTGTTCCCAGTCCAGCCTGAGATTAAAGAACCCATCAAAGAAAGATGATTCTATGAATTATTCCTATCACCACTAACCAGATCCAGAGGAAACACTAAAAGCTTTGCCATCTTATTTTAGGCTGCTGGTCTGGCTGTAACACTTTCAAAAACAAAATGAGATTGTTCAAAGTAAAAAGTGCAAGATCTTGGCTTACCTGGTTACATGATTTGAATAGTGTTGGCAACAAAGTTCATTTATTAGATCACAATCTTGCCTAAAGCATGCAAAACAAGAACACAACATCATGATGTACAAAACACACAATCACATCCAATGCCACATTAATTTATAAATAACAGGGAAAAAAACTGCTACAGTGATCTCCCACCAGGAATTAAAAGTAATCACTGATGCTGATGAAGAGTTCAGAAGAAGCAGTTTTGTCTCAAAAACCACAGAAAATAAAGCAAGGATGTTTGCAATGCATACCTAGATTAGGTTTTAAGGAAGGAAAACTAAAGTCTGGATACATTTTTTTGTCTGTGATGTATTAAAAATAGTCAGAGAATTTATTTAATTTTTAAACCCCCTGATATTTGAACATTTAAATGCAGAATTAAACTGGTACAGGTTAAGGGTTGTCCTGTTGATGAGCAGCTCCATGGAGGAAAAAAACTCTGGAGTCCTAGAAGACAGCAAGTTCTGCATGGGCCAGCAATGTGCCCTTGTGGCCAAGACAGCAAATGGCATCCTGGGGTGCATCAGGAAAAGTGTGGCCAGCAGGTCTGGGGAGATTCTTCTCCCCCTCTATTCTGCCCTGGTGCAGCTGCATCTGGAGTATTGTTTCCAGTTCAGGGCCCCTCAGTTCAAGAAGGACGTCAGGGAACTACTTGAAAGAGTCCAGTACAGTCACAAAAATGCCAAAGAGAGTGGAACATCTTCCTTAGGAGTATCTGAGGAGCTGGGGCTGTGCTGCTTGGAGAGGAGGAGACTGAGAGAGGACCTCAGGAATGGTTATAAAGATGTAAAGGTGAGTGCCAAGAGGACAGAGCCAGGCTTTGCTGGGTGATGCCCACTGACAGGCCAAGGGGCAATGGGTGGGAACTGAGGCACAGGAAGCTCCATGAAAACATGAGGAAAATGTTTTCCCTGTGAGGGTAACAGAACCCTGGAACTGCCTGCCATGGGGGGTTGTGGAGTCTCCCTCCCTGGATATAACTCCAGATCTGCCTGGATGTGTTCCTGTGTGATCTGCTCTAGGTTCACCTGCTCTGGCTGGGGTGTTGGACTGGATGAGCTTTGGAGGTTCCTTCCAGTCTTTAATGTTCTGTGATTCTGTTAGCCAAGACTAGAGCTTAGGCTCTCAGACAAACTGACCACTTACGTTCACCTTTTGTTTCTTTAACATTAAACCACAGAGATGAACATAAACGCAAAGGCAGAAATCATGGTGTAATATAATACTAAGCTTATAGATAAATGAAGCAGCTCTCCATGGAGAGACTGGAAGCAAGCAGAAGCTACAGGAAAAGACACCTGTCCTGTTGTTCTCTCTAGCAATTTCATGGTGCTGCCACTAATCTCTCCAATTTAACACGTTCAGCTATTTTTAGATTACAGCTGCTAGCAAGGATCTTTTTCAATGTCTGCCTGTATGCTGTGTTACCTTCTGAAAGCAATGAACTGTGACTGCTTGGCATCCTCCAATCCTGGTCCTTTCTTAAGTAAAGTCTTTATGGCAGTTTGCAGATCTGTTTTAGAAGACACAAAAAGGCAGGGCATAAAAATATGCAGAACAAAGTATTTAAGTAAGAAAGAAAAAAAACAGCAAACAAACCATAATTCAACATTAATTAGCCTTTGCTTATGCCTTGCTTTGATGACATTTCCACTTGTTTAAAACAACAACATTCTCCCACCCAAAAACACTCACATCACAAAGCACCCACATATCTATCATGTGGTTATCTCTGAGAGACAAGAGGGATACAGAAAATCATAAAATCATTTCAGCTAGGATATGCCTTTTAGTTCACCACCTCCAACTGTTACTCCAGCACAGCCAAGTCCACCACTCCAAAACCACATTCCTCAGCATCATATCCGTATTAAATTGCTGTAGGGATGGTGACTCCACCACTTTCCTGCAAAGCCTCTGCCAGGCTTGACAATTCTTTCTCTCAAGAAATCTTCCCTAATATCCAACCCAAACCTCCCCTGGTGCAACCTGAGAATGTTTCTTTGAGACCTCAGGGCTGTCTACAGCTACCTGACAGGATGTTGCGGAGAGGTTGGTGCTGGTCTCTTCTCACAGGTAAACAGTGATAGAACAAGAGGCAGACTCAAGCTGCCACTGGGTAGGTTTAGACTAGATATTAGGAAGAACTTTTTCACAGACAGAGCAGTCGGGTATTGGAATGGGCTGTCCAGGGAGGTGGTCGAGACACCAACTCTGGATGTATTTAAAAGTCATTTGGCTGTGGCACTTGGGACTATGGTTTAGGGTGCACCTTGCACAGTTATGGGTTGGACTTGGTGATCCTGAGGGGCTGGGACCGCAAGGATCATCCAGTTCCAACCTCCTGTCACGGGCAGGGACACCTCACACTAGATAAAGCTGTCCAGAGCCTCAACCAGCCTGGCCTTTAACACCTCCAGGAATGAGGCTTCCACCACCTCCCTGGGCAACCTATTCCAGGCTCTCACGACTCTCATGTTGAAGAACTTCTCCCTAACATCCAGTCTGAATCTACCCATTTCTAGCTCTGTTCCATTCCCCCTAATCCTACCACAACCTGACATCCTAAAAACTCCTCCCCCAGCTTTCTTGTAGGTCCCCTTCAGATACTGACAGGCCACAGTAAGGTCACCTCAGAGCCTTCTCCTCTCTAGACTGAACAGCCCAAACTTCCTCCTGGCCCTTCTCTGGACACCTTCCAGCACATCCATAGCCCTCTTGTAATAGTGGCTCCAGAACTGGATGCAGTACTCTAAGTGGGGTCCACCAGCGCAGAATAGAGGGGAAGGTTCACTTGTCTCACCCTGCTGCCCATGCTTCTCTTGCTGCAGCCAAGGCTATGGTTGTGTCTCTGTGCTGCAAGAGCACACTGACAGCTCATATTGAGCTTCTCGTCCACAAGCACCCCTAACTCCCTCTCCCTAGGGCTGCTCTCAAGCCAGTCACTGCCCAACCTACATTGGTAAACCATGAACTCAGCATTTCAATTTATACCACCAGTAAAACCAGACTAAAAATCTTCCCAACATGTGAGTTCCAGCAAAACAGGGAAAGTCAAGATCATAAACTGACTGTGTGCACTGTTACAATCCCCTCCAGCAGGCAAAGCAACAAGGATGAATTTCTTCTCTGGGCTTGGCATTGTCATTTCCTTATTCCAGTCAGAAACTTTCAGCACTTCATCAAATTCAGGAAACTTCCGATGAGAGATTCTTGACCAAAGCAGAGGAGGGAAAAAAGAGAAGAAAAATTATTTCTAGTTAAAGGATACCAGCACATCATCATCATCTGCATCAGCCTGGAATGAATCATTTAGGAATCTTAATCATCTACACTACACACATCAAAAACTCTTTCTTCTAAGCATGACAATTTCACACTAAGGAAAACGTAGTTATTTATTCTCTAAACCCTTCAGCACAGCAGAGGATACTTAGTATTACCTATACAGTTCTCATGGGAGCAGACTGGAGTAATGCAGAGGTGTTTCCAAAAAAAACCTCAATCCAAACCACCAGTGATAGTGTAAATCACTTGGTAGTTCTGGACAACCATGTTCAGAAGATTCTAAGATTCCAATCCACATGGAAAGTTCTGGGGCACTCAGATCTAGATTTTGCTGTTTGTGGTGTAAAAAGGAAATCCTGCACTAACAGTGAACAGGATAATTTCCAGACAAAAAGTCATGCAAGTACTGGAAACATTTTGAGGTTGGAGGTATTAATACTGAAAAAAAACTAGAAAGGAATTATGATTTAATGGTCCTTGACATCTAAATTCTCAAGTTAATTTAGTTGCTGTCACACTTAGCACTAACGTCTTTATAATTTCTTTTTTAGAGGTTATTACAGAAGGCATTAAGTGATGTGTGCATGCACAGCTCATGTGAAAAACAACAGACAACATTTGATAATTGAATACTTATAAAAAGTGAATTTAATGATTCAAAATTCAAAAGTATTCCAGCACACACTGTTGGTTTTTTTTTTTTTGCCTAACACACAGACTCCTGGATAAATCTGTGGGGTTTTGCTGTTGTCTGGAAAGTTTGTTTTTAAAATCAGTGTTAGTGACTTAGAAGAAGAAACTGTAAGAGAGCCAATACAATAGAGCAGAACCTGGATACTCTACTGTTTTGCCAAGCCTGCTAGAAGGATTCATCTTACATCCATAAGGAAATCCTACCTTGATGCATTATCTACAATTAGCTGTGATTCGGCTCTGTGATTAGTTCGCAGTTCCACAGTGAAGCCTCTTGATTTTAGACCCTCAAACATATCAGCTAACATGTTTCCTGGCTCTATGCTGGGCAGCTGTCTTGTATCACCTAAACAAAATGCAAGTTTTGGTCTGTGAGAAGCAATAATAGATTAGCTGTTAAAAAAACTGCCTTGAAAATAAACCACTGGAATGAATAAATGCTCAATCCTTTCCATAGTTATGTTGCTCCCTCAACATAATCCACATGATATGAAACTCTACCCAAACAGTTTCACAGATTCTTGAATCAGGCTGGGGTGTAGTTTGAATTTTCCACATTCTTCCCTCAGTAAATGTTTTACCAGCAGGTGTAAATTGCTCTTCATGATGAACAGTGAGCGCATCTTATGCAAACATGTTCTGAAAGCTATAAATGCCACAAATGGCATGTTACAAAGCAAACCTCTCAGAAAGCAGACAAGGCTGATTTTACACTGTGTGAATTAAAAACAAGATCACAGGATCTTAGGGGCTGGAAGGGACCTTTAAATCTCTGAGTCCAAATACCCTGCCAGAGGAGGACCAGCAAATCTAGCACAGGTCACATAGCAACACATCCAGACAGGGCTGGAAAGTCTCCAGAAAAGTAAGACTCCACAACCCCTCTGGGCAGCCTATTCCAGTGCTCTGTCACCCTTACACTCAATAAGTTCTTCCTCATGTTGAGGTGGAACCTCTTGTGATGCAGTTTCCATCCACTGCTCCTTGTCCTATCCCAGGGCACAAGTGATTTATTGGATCCCCTTTCAGTCCCTTCTCTGCAGAGTAACCAGCCCCAGGACTCCCAGCCTTTCCTCATCAGACAGTAATCCAGTCCCTTCAGCATCCTTGTTGGACTCTCTCCAGTAGATCCCCGCCCTTCTTGAACTGGCGAGCCCAGAACTGGATGCACTGTTCCAAAACACTACTAAACAGAGGACAGAAGACACTGATACTTTCATACTGACAGCTGAGATGGAAAACTGTCTCATCTGACCTGATGCATCAGCAGAAATGTCCAGATACAGAACAATGTAACATTCTGAGGGGTTTAGGAGACTCAATGGCAGCTCTGATATTTACACTGTAGTTTGTGTGTTAATGAATACTGCATAATGATAAATTTGGTTTTTTACTTACCTAGAATAATAAGCTTGGCAAGCTGAGAATGCTCACACAAGAGTTTTAAAACTAAACTAAGGACGTGCACAGACACCAAACTTCCTTCATCCACAACCAGAACCGTCACATGACGAAACTTCCATGGAAGAACTTTCCCACTTTGCTTCCATGACTTAAAACTATAGATGATCTAGAAACAAACCAAAATAAATCATCTGTAAACAACTGTCTGATAAAGGTAGCCAGAGTGTGTGGCAGCTTCCAATGTTTCACTTAGAGCTATTATCTGAAATTCTAAACTTAAACCTGTAAAAATTCAGAAGTCTCAACTGCTGAGTCTTATTTTTTTCTCCTTGGTAAATCCATTTCTACCTGGGATTACCACACTCACCCAAAAGCACAGAAATGCATCCTACTTTTCCTCTAGGGTCCCTAAAGGATATAAGGTTATTCAATAACACACCACCTCCTACTACAACTTGCTGACATTTGTAAATCCCCAGCACTGCCCAGGGAGAGGAACTGACAACTATCCAGACTATCCAGTCCCCAGAGATAGAAAAAGTACTTTTTATATTATTACTGTCCTCTTGGCACCTTTCACTACCCAGGACAACAGAGGCTTGACCTGAGTTTATTAACCAGTTGTTTGCTTTCTACTTGTCTCTTAGAAACCTGCACACTATCACTAATTGGGGAAGCACTGTGTGAATTAAATGTATCTCTTCACTCAACCCCAGGCTACTGCTCCCTTCATGTATATGCAGGTATCGGTATGACTGCTAGACAACAGAAAGCTCTGCCACCCAGAAAGTATTTCTGTCCCTGACAAAAAAGCCCACAAACCAAACACCCAAACAAAACCCAAAATCTGAGAAGCTAAAAATATCAGATGCTCTATAATGTCACAAATCTGTGTGTAGAAAAAGAATATGTCCAAATTACAGCAAATAACGTATTTCAGATGACTGATTTATGATCCCTGAAAATGCAACACTGCCTTTCAAATGCTGACAATCTGGACCTAAGTATTATTACCATTAATAGCTACACAATTCAGCAACAAGCTGCCTTTTTTTTTCCCCATCAAAACACAAATGGAGAGCACCAAAATGTCTTTGCCATAATTTGAGGCTGGGTGCCTTTAAGAAACCATAAAGTTACAGACCTCCAGAGGCTAGAGAGGTCCAGAAGGTGGACTGGGAAGTGTACTTCATTCCCACAAATCCTGCATCCCTACAAAACTAGCTGCTGTCAAGTTTCTTTCCTTTTTTCCTCCCTCTCTGCTCCCAGGAGGAACATGCAGGCTGTTACCTCTTTTACGGGTGAGTGAGGCCTGGTTTGAGCCTTGGCTAATGCTACCCATTAGGGTCTGGAGCTGCCAAGCCAAATTTTAGGTGCACCACACTGGTTGGGTATGGGGGTAGAGAGGCATGGTGGAGGGGTGGGCATGAAGGCCTGAGTTCGTTGGCCTGCTTTAGAGGGAGGTTTGTATGAAGCTTTAGCCTAAGGAGGTTCTTGGAGAACCATGGCCAAGGTGGACCATGGATTTTGTGTACTTTCTATGCTTTGTACTGTTGCATGTAGTTGTAAAAAGCATTTCCATTTAAACTTTCCACTTCAATCCTGTGCATGAGCATTTTCTTTTGACCCCTTTTGGAAGAGGTTAAGAGAGGCAACTGCCTGGCTCTAAATTACAAGAGTCTTTCAGAATACAAACAGAAAACCAGCCAAACAAATCCATTCCTTACCTGATGCAGCGTATATGCAGGAAGCTTACTTTTTTCATGCAAAAGGCTGGCAGCCCTCCCTGTAGGTGCAGCAAACAGTACATTCAACAGTTTTTTTGTGTACATATTTTCTGCCTCTGACAGATGATCAAAGGTATTCCATTCCTCAGATGCATCCAGGTCTTCTTCAAAGTCCTTGGAAGCAGCTTCTACTTCTTTTTCCATCTGCTTTAAGTGACTAAAGAGGCAGCTAACTATTGTACTCTTCCCACAGCCTCCTTTTCCACTTATGATTGTGACAGGATTAGAACAGATCTTTTCCACAGCAGTCACTTGATCCAAGTCCACCTCTGCTTTAGTTTGGGTAGCAGACATAGCCCCCAGTTCCTTTTCAGGAAAGTGATTTTCACAGTCAGAGGTGTCCAGACAATTCCCCTTCAGCTGCTCCACCTCCTGCGTCTGGGTAATGCTCGATGTCACAGGAACACTCAGTACCTTTCTCACATCAACCTCCAGCTGCCATGAGTCGTTTGACAGAAGGTCACCTATACATGTGGCAATGTCTTTTTCAGATCTGTAGAGATGAGGCAGAAACACCAGTTTCTTCTCCCTAATCACTATGTTCTGATCTTTCAAAAACTCAAGAGACTGCCAAACGTGCTCAATGGACATATCCTTGGATACAAAGCGAGCTAATTCATCTTGGTCTTCGTAAGTGTGTCCCATCTCTCTGCACTGTTTCTTGAGTTGATCATACAGAATTAATGCATTCTTCTGCAAGTCAGGAATCTTCCAGAGGAGATGTTCACACTGGCAGAAGGCAGCCCATGTTGCCTCACAGTAAGAAAGGTTCAGTTCCCTGTAGGTGATCTTCTCCCAAAAAAGAATAAAAGCATACACATATTTATTTCAGAGGATGTTAGCCTCCTGCTAACGTTCCTCCTAGTAAACACAGATTGCAATTCAGAGGCTGGAAGTCTACAAAAAACTATGTATTCTTCCTAATGTACAAAGTTATATTGCTACAAGGACAGGCTGAGGGAGCTGAGGGTGTTCAGCCTGGAGAAAAGGAGGCTCCAGGGAGACCTAACAGCAGCTTGCCAGTATCTGAAGGGAGCTACAAAAAGGCTGGAGACAGACTGTTTAGAAAGGCCGAGGGCAATGGCTTCAAACTAGAGCAGAGCAGATTTAGATTTGATGTTAGGAACAGGTTCTTCACCATGAGGGTGGTAGAACACTGGAACAGGTAACCCAGGAAAGTGGTTGAGGCACCTTCCCTGGAGACATTCAAGGTGAGGTTTGATAGGGCTCTGGGCAGCCTGATCTAGTTGAGGATGCCCTTGCTGACAGCAGAGGGTGTTGGACTGGATGACCTTTGGAGGTCGCTTCCAGCCCAGATCACTCTATGATTCTATAAGCTGTATGAAAACAAGATAGTTAAAAGTAAGATGGAATGGTAATTCCAATTGGTCACTCACCCTTCTGTGTAAAACAGGAGCTTTAAAAATCATAAACCTGAGGCAGAAACTGGGTGCCAGGGAGAACATGTGCACATTGAATTCACAGGATCATGGAATGGTTTGGGTTGGAAGGGACCTCCAAAGGTCATCTAGTCCAATCCCCCTGCAGTTAGCAGGGACATCCTCCAGTAGGTGATGTGACCCAGAGCCCTGTCAAGCCTGACCTTGTATATCTCCAATGATGGGGCTCAACTATGTCCCTGGGCAATCTGTTCCAGTGTTCCACTGTCCTCACAGTAAAGATCCTCCTCTTACTGTCCAACCTAAATCTACTATTCTCTAATTTAAAACCATTGCCTCTCATCCTATCACTGCAAGCCTTTGTAAACAGTCCCTTTCCAGCTTGAAAGGCTGCTATTAGGTCTCCCTGGATACTCTCTTAGGTATTTAAGGTCTTGTCTAACCTGGCCTTGAACACCTCCAGGGACATGGCAACTACAACCTCCCTGGGCAACCTGTTCCAGTGTCTCACCACAGGCACAGAAACTGAAGAGAGAGCACAGGAAAGGCATTAGCCAGAATACTGTACCAAATTCTGAACAAGCTACCTCAAGAAACGCCACCTTCACAGAGACTACTACAAAGTAGTGACAGACTGAGATGTTCCAAAAAGATGAACTACTAAGGGAAAGAAAAGTGAATTGGACTTGCTGAGCCTTGAGAGAAAAATCTAAAGAGTCTTTCAGCAACTAAAAGGAAGTAAAAAAAAAAAGGCAGAGAGAATGTAGGTCCTTAGCAGAAGAAACAAGAGAGCAAGAAGTCACTGAATTGGACATCAGGAAGCTTTTTAAAGGAAAGGATGTGAAATACTGGAACATGTTGGCTAGACTGCTGAACCTCTGAAATTGGAGATCTTGAAGCAAACCAGAACATCTGTGAGTAAAAGCACTTTGGGAGTTGAAGCACAGGGATTAACTAATCACACCTAACTATTAAATTAAAGCTCCAACATAAGTACAGGAGTGCTAAGCCGAGGTGCAGCAGCAAAGCTGCACAGCAGGCATAGTAAAGCAAAGCAGGAAGGTAAACAGCAATGGCAAATCCCCCTATACAAAAAGGAGAACCACTAGACCAGATAACCTCTCATAGAGTACCTTACCTACTCTACTATGAAAGCACAGATACTGCTTTATGTTTCAAGAGGAGAAAATCTCATTTTGTCAGTGTAAAACTGAAAGGAACATTAAACTTGAGGGGTTTAAATTAGCTTACTTACTTATGGCCCAATTACCTCAAGTATCTAATTTTCTGTTCCTTGTAAAACAGACTAAACAAATGGCTGTTAACAGAACCACTTCTAAAATCTTCTGAATCTGAAACAAAAAATAAAAACCAAACAAACCTATGCTAAAATTGAGTCCAGTACACCATTTATTTCAACATTAACTAAGCTTACCACCTACAAATGGTCAGTTAGTAAAATGAACATAACTGATACCAAGTTAGGTAGGAGTGTTCATCTGCACAACGGTAGGAAGGCTCTGCAGAGGGACTTGGATAGATTGGATGGATGGGGCAGCTTTAGCAAGATGAGCTTCAACAATGCCAAATGCCAGCTCCTGCACTTGGGCCACAACAACCCCAAGCAATGCTACAGGCCTGGGGCAGTGTGGCTGGAGAACTGCTGGCAGAAAGGGACCTGGGGGTTCTAACAGACAAGCAGCTGAATATGAGCCAGCAGTGTGCCCAGGTGGCCAAGAAAGCCAATGGCATCCTGGCTGGGATTAGAAATGCTGTGGCCAGCAGGTGCGGAGAGGTGATCGTCCCCTTGGACTCAGCACTGGTGAGGCCACACCTTGAGTATTGTGTTCAGTTTTGGGCGCCACAATACAAGAGAGATGCGGAGGTGCTGGAGCCAGTGCAGAGGAGGGCAAGGCAGCTGGGAATGGGCCTGGAGAATAAATCTGATGGGGAGTGACTGAAGGAGCTGGGGATGATTAGTTTGAAACAGAGAAGGCTGAGGGGAGACCCCATGACTGTCTACAGCTCCCTGAAAGGACCTTATGGAGAAGTTGGTGCTGCACTCTTCTCACAGGTAGTTAGTGACAGAAGATGGAATGGCCTCAAGCTGCCACTGGATAGGTTTAGACTAGATATTTGGAAACATTTTTCCACGGAAAGGGTGATCAGGCACAGGAATGAGCTGCCCAGAGAGGTGGTGGAATCACCAACCCTGGATGTGTTTAAAAGTTGTTTGGCTGTGGTGCTTGGGGATATGGTTTAGGGTGCACCTTGTAGAGTAGGGATATGGGTTGGACTTGGTGATCTTAAGGGCCTTTTCCACCCTGAACATTTGTGTGAGTCTCTGGAATAACACTGTATTCCAATGGCTCAAATCCATACAAACGTCTCAGGTTTTTACCCTTCCCAACACTACTTACCCTACTGAATCCAAGTTTCCATGGATCATCCTTTAATATCTCATCCAATTTTGTTAGCATCTTCTCTTGAAAATGTACTTCCTTACCATCCATCCCATTGTTGTTTTCAGCCTTTGTTTGCCAAGACAGCATATCCACAAGGCAGCAAAAATGGCGTGGCAGAAGAACTGGCAGGAATTCCAGTATCATTGGAAAACTCAGAGCTACCAACACTGCCTTTCCTGCAACTGTATGCACCACAAACCAAGTTAAAAGCAATATACAAAGATCCTGGTAAAGGCAATTTACCTTTGCTCTGGCTTTTATCTTTCTGCCTCCCTTGCATCCCAAACATCTTAAATTTCTTTCGATTTCTTATTCTTTATCTTTTTCAAACTCTTTGTAAGTCTATTTTCCCTGAACCACCTTGGGGAAAAATTAAGTAAAGAAATCACCTAAAAGCTGCAACTGAACAAGCTCGTTTGGAAAGTATGTGTTATACACCTGGTTTGAACTGCACACTCAATAGCATTTAACAGAAAGTCAGCTCAGAGCTCACCACACCTGCCTCTTATCTAAGACAATTTTCACACAGATGTACAGGATGTTTAAAACCCAAACCAAGAAGAGACTTCTAAATGAGCAGTATCAAGTAGCAGAATGTAGAAAAGCTGCTCTCTGCTGGCTTTCTTGATGACCTTAAGCTATCACTTTCCCTGTTTTTATCAGTCCTGTTTCCCTGTTTTTACCAGAGGGCCATGAGGATGATCAGAGGGCTGGAGCACCTCTCCTATGAGGACAGACTGAAAGAGTCGAGCCTGTTCAGATTGGAGAAGAGGAGGTTCCCAGGTGACCTTATTGTGGCCTTTCAGTGTCTGCAAGGGCCTACAAAAAAGCTCGGGAGGGGCTTTTCAGGCTATCAGGGAGTGACAGGACTAGAGGGAATGGAGCAAAGCTGGCGGTGGGGAGATTCAGACTGGACGTGAGGAGGAAGTTCTTCACCATGAGTGGTTAGTGCCTGGAATGGGCTGCCCAGGAAGGGGTTGAGGCCCCATCTCTGGAGGTGTTAAAGGCCAGGCTGAATGAGGCTCTGGCCAGTCTAAGGTAGGGTGTCCCTGCCCATGGCAGGTGGATTTGAACTAGATGATTCTTGTGGTGCCTTCCAACCCCAACTAATTCTGTGATTCAGTCCTGGAATCTGCAAAACAGCAATAATGAAACGGACCTGCTCTACCTCTTGCTTTAAAAAAAACCCAAATTTTGGACAAAAGTGAGACTTTTAGAAGTTTTACCTCGTGTCAAGGGAAAAACACCACATTAATGAAGTGCTAAGGAAATGCCTAATTCCAAGTTTAAATCACCAATTTTTTTCAGTACTTGTTCTAACCACTCTTGCCTACAGAAGGGCAAAGAGAAAACCTTTTCCCTTTAAAACACATGAAAGGTCAACACACATTATATCCACACAACAACTATCAAGACAGCTTGAAGAACAAACTGATTAAGCCCATAACAACAAATGGCAACCAGAAAAATATGACAACAGCAATAGTAGCAACATGACATACAGGGGTGTAGGTTGTGGTTTTTTGGCCCAATGATAAAGAGGAAACCTTAATTTGTAGCAAAGTAACTTAAATTAGATGCTAGGAAAAGTCCATCAGCTACAAGAGCAGTGAGCAGTGCACCTAAGCACTGTGCAACCTGTACCTCTGAAAAGTCATGAACATGCTGGACAAATCTCAATCAGAAGTGATCCATATAGCCCATTAAAAGTCATGCAGCAAACTAGATCCAAGCTTCCACATCAAAAGTTCTAACGTCCATGAACAGGGGTTACAAACTTTTCTGCCATTCCAAAAACAGAACAAAAAAGTCCACAGAACTGTGAAAATCTTCCTCTGTTTACAAGTGATCTGGAGTAAAGAGCAGCAGCTCTAAACTCTTCAGACACGGTTTAACCTCTTAAATACCTCCACCTTTTGACCTAACACTGCCCAGTAAACTAGGTACTGCAAGACTTCATTTGCTTGCACACACCAGTAGAACGACCAACCTGTCTGTACAGATTTACGCACAGCTGCAGCTGAATTTAAAACACCTGTTCCAATTCAGAGCACCGAGTCCCACAGCACTGACACCAAAGTGACTTTGCACAGCACCAACCCCAGACTGCCTGTGTCTGCATCAGGATGAAAAAAAGATCATCAGAGCAAAACACAAGAGCTAGTGCTGAAGACACATCTCGGACATTTGGACTTTCTATATTTTAGTGTTTCGCTTTAGACCAGCCATAGTCTGGTCCTCCAACTCAGATGTGCAACTGGAACACATTTTTTGGGTTTCATCCAGCAGGAAAACAGTCAATATTCTTGGGGAGTAGATGGGGACAAGAGAGATGTTGTCTTGAAAAGCACACTCCAAGCTCTAACATTCATGTAGTCACATCAACATAGTTCAGGACTGCTGAGGATCCTGTCATGGATGATGCAGGGAGACTCCAGTGTTTCCATATTCTGCTCCTCAGCCATGCCATGCAGGATTCAAAAACACTATGATAGCCTGTTCAGTGAAGCTGACTTGAACTGCTGCTCTGCACTACAAAGCAGTAGCTATACTATTTCTGAACGTGTATTTGTCCTAAAAAACCACAACATCCTATTTAAACAGTACTGAACTCATTTTTTAATGAGCTTTGTTATCCCTGAATATCCTGTCGAAAGTCAGCCTCAGTGCCTTTGCATCCCTAGCATAGAGAATTTTACTTAGTAAGCCCTAGAGAATTCAGGAAAGTCCTGATGTGTTTCTAACTATACACTTGTCTTCAGTTGGACAGCTGTCCCACCACCCTCAAATCCAAAGTAAAAAAGAAACTCTGAGTGTTTGAAATCCAAAATAAAAAAGAACCTTTGTGTGTTTGAAACTCGAAATGACGAAGAAATTTTTGCATGTTTGAAATGCAACATTAAAAAAAAAATAAAAGAAATTTTGCATGCTTGAAATTTGAAATATAAAAGAAATTTTGCGTGTTTGAAATTTGAGATAAAAAAGAAATTTTGCATGTTTGAAATCCGAAATAAAAAAGAAATTTTTCACGCTTGAAATCTGAAATAAAATAGCCATTTTTCATGTTTTAAATTCATCTGAATATACACTTTATGTGAAGACCTGCTAGCTTGAGTGCAGTATCTGAGACAGAACACAGCAGCTTATAAAACAATCCAAAGAGCACAGCATATACCTACGCGATTTTGAAACGTAGTAGAAGATGTCGCAATCCTTGGTGATTCTTTGCTGATCCTCTGTCTGTACTTGTGAAACTTGGAACTGTTTTAGCTTTTCTTCAAGATTTCTAAAACTCAGCACAGAATCCATAGGAAGCCAAGTAAAAAAACGTCTTCTGAACTCCTCAGGAACATCACACGCCGTGAGAAAGAGCGAAAAGACTTGGCGGTTGCTTTCTTCTATGTCAGTCCGCAGAAAATACGAAGGATATCCTTGCACAAAGTACTTAGACCCCATTTTTTTAACTTTAACATTAACCCTCCACCAAGGACCAACTAATGGAAAACGTCCAACTACTTGATACTCTTTTTTGGAGTGGTCTTCTTGTATAAAAACTGAAGCATTAAAAAGAAGGGGGGAAAAAAAAGCTACTGTTAATTGATAAGTCATGAAGATTCAAAAGCTTCGTCTGATTAAGCATTTTGTTTGTTCAAAGCTCAGTTTTGTCTTTTTGTTAAGTTGCAGCAGTAAAAGTACAGCTGGGATTTTCCTGATGTCAGTTTTCCTAGTAGCATTTGAGAAGGAAAGTGAAACCAACCTCAGAAGCAAGCATTGAAACTGCTTCTGAGTGCCAGAAGTACAGAATTAAGCTCACATACGAATATTTAGTAAGCCAACTGCATAGTCCAAATCACACTTTTTATGACAAGTTTGCAATTCGATTTTAAATCCTCTTGCCAGGAACTGTTGCATCACGGTGCCTGCATTCACTTCAGATACGCTTCTATGCCAAGTACTCCTTGCAACCGAAACCACCAAAATGATGAGCAATTAATATAATAAACGCTTACCATTTTGTGTGATCTGGTTTGCCTCCTCTCTCCATCCTCTTTCCCTCACAAAAAAATTGACAAGCCATTCCTCAATCCACCGTTTGACTCAGACTGAACATTATGTCCAGAACAAAGCAAGCACTTGCATTCAGCAGGCCCTCTCGCTCACCAAAGCAGAGCCACCAAAAGTGCCGAAGTACCAACTTCACTATCGCTCTTCTCCTTGTTACCCAGCTCAAATTAGGTATTTTTAAAACTATTTTTTTTGACACAATATTATTGCTAAGCAATCGTTGTTCCCTCATCTCCTGTTCTTAACAGAAAGTAACCTCAAGTAGGGAGCCATTAACCTCCAGCAGGCAATCATCGTTCCCTTACCTCCTGTTCCAAACAGAAACTTCCAGTAGGGAATGATTATCTCCAGTAGTAACACTCTTACGTGTCACGATAGGTAAAAATGCAGACGTACACACAGGAATTAAAATGCCTGTTGTGTGTGTGTGACAAGTTAACTCAAAAACTTTCTCTGTTCTCACTGCTGCAGTGCTCAGATGCCACTACCCTTCCATTACTTCGTCTAAGATCGATCACCTACTTCGGATTATTTTACCTTTACTTGTAACGAAGTCACTAACCGAGGGAAGAGTTTCGCCTTGCTCTGCCTTTGAAACATGCCGCATCGACAGACACCACCCGCCCCGACCCCGATCCCTGCGAAGCGGCTGCCAGACGGCACAGGACCGAACACACAGGCAGCGCGAGAGCCGCCGAGGCTCAAGCGCCCGCGCAGCCCGCGCGCCTCCGCCACCACCCAGGCTGGGCCAGGGCTGGACCCGGCGCCGGCCTAGCCCCAGCGCGGACGCCGAGCACAGCTCACTTGTTTGCAAAACAGCGTCTCGTCCGAGCTCAAACCTGCCTCTAAGGCAAGCCATAGGCAGAGGAAGGCACCGGAGGCTGCTCGATCGTTCGCTCCCTTGCCCGCTGCTCGGCCCCGCTCCGTTCCCGCCACCCCTCACCAGCTCGGCGCGGCGGCAGCGCGGCCGCCAACTCCGGCCTGGATTCCTCCAGCAGCGCAGCCTCCGCAAAGTGCGGGTCCTCCTCAGCCTCCTCCTCGGCCTCCGAATCAGAGTCCTCCTGCGGAGGCAGCAACACCCCCCACAGCTCCTCCACGGCCGCCCCGCGCTGCTGGCCGCGCACCGCCATGCCGCTGCGCTCGGCGCCCTCTCCCGGCACTCCCCCGCCCCCCCTCCCAGGAGCTCCCAGGAGCAAATGGAGTGGCTGCGACCGCGGGTGCCAGGTGTCAAAGTGGTTTCGCTTCCTGGGTCTCGGCCCGGGACTGGCGTAGGCTGTGGCCGCGGGTGGCGGGGCAGGGCTGAGGAGGCTGTGCCGCCTCGGGAGGTGCGGGCCTGGCGAGCGAATTGCGGGAGGCGATGAGTAACGCACTGTACACCGCAGGGCAGGGAACTGGCAGCTGCGGTGCCACCTCTGCGGAGCGTACGGAACGCGCTGGGCGTGGGCAGGGCTAGGCCCTGACCTGCAGCTCTGGCCTGGCCATGGTTTGTGCTCCTGCGCTGGTGCGGTACTGCAGAAACAGCGCATTCTGTACTAAACTGCATGACAAGGCTGGGTCTTTACGTGACCCTGATGACAGGGCCATGAAGGAGTAAACGCAAATTTCCAGCGTACCCTCCTCCATTTCACTCAGCTGCCCTCTAACTGTGTCATACTATGTGCAACTGGCATTGTTCTCTGGAGGTCCAGCCGCTGGTAGTTCCCTGTCCTGTGACCTCTGCGTTCACAGCTCTGATTCGGTTTTGCTTTTTGTTCAACACTGTGGATGCCTTTTTCTGAAACTTTATCAAACAGTAGTTTTGTGTTTTCTTGCAGCTCGTCAATGCAAATAGCAAACCATGTTAAGTCTCTCCTGAAGGCCAACGTCTCATCCATCAGCACTCCCAAATCCTTTTCCACAGGGCTACTTTCTATTGCCTCATCCTCCAGTCTGTATTGATAGTGAGGATTGTTCCAGCCCAGGTGTACAACCCTTGTTGTTCCTTGATGTTAATGGAGCCATCCTAAATTTCCTCAAGCAGTCTAAAAGGGCTTCACCAGCATGTCACTGCTTGTGCTGTATACCAAGATACTAAGTATCACAGTATCACAGTCTCACAGTATCACCAAGGTTGGAAGAGACCTCACAGATCATCAAGTCCAACCCTTTACCACAGAGCTCAAGGCTAGACCATGGCACCAAGTGCCACGTCCAACCTTGTCTTGAACAGCCCCAGGGACGGCGACTCCACCACCTCCCTGGGCAGCCCATTCCAGTAGCCAATGACTCTCTCAGTGAAGAATTTTCTCCTCACCTCGAGCCTAAACTTCCCCCGGCGCAGCCTGAGGCTGTGTCCTCTCGTTCTGGCGCTGGCCACCTGAGAGAAGAGAGCAACCTCCTCCTGGCTACAACCACCCCTCAGGTAGTTGTAGACAGCAATAAGGTCTCCCCTGAGCCTCCTCTTCTCCAGGCTAAACAATCCCAGCTCCCTCAGCCTCTCCTCGTAGGGCTGTGCTCGAGGCCTCTCACCAGCCTCGTTGCCCTTCTCTGGACACGTTCAAGCATCTCAATGTCCCTCTTAAACTGGGGGGCCCAGAACTGGACACAGTACTCAAGGTGTGGTCTAACCAGTGCAGAGTACAGGGGCAGAATGACCTCCCTGCTCCTGCTGGCCACACCATTCCTGATGCAGGCCAGGATGCCACTGGCTCTCTTGGCCACCTGGGCACACTGCTGGCTCATGTTCAGGTGGGTATCGATCAGCACCCCCAGATCCCTTTCTGTCTGGCTGCCCTCCAGCCACTCTGACCCCAGCCTGTATCTCTGCATGGGGTTGTTGTGGCCAAAGTGCAGCACCCTGCACTTGGAGCTATTGAATGCCATCCCATTGGACTCTGCCCATCTGTCCAGGCGGTCAAGCATGTTGGACAAACAGTAATATAACCTCTTGATCAGACACAAGAGAGACAAACTTGATTCAAGGGGCTATGTACATTACAGAGAACTGGCATTGCCAGGAGTCACAGAACTTTAGAGGTTGGAAGAGACCTCTAAAGAGATCAAGTCCAATCCCCCTGCTAAAGCATGATCCCCTAGGGTAGTCCACACAGAAATGCATCCAGGCAGGTTTTGAAAATTCTCCAGAGGAGACTCCACAACCTCTCTGGGTAGCCTGTTCCAAGGCTCTGTCACACTCACTGTAGAGAAGTTTCTCCTCATGGTGAGGTGAAACATTCTCTGTTCCAGTTTGTATCCATTGCTCCTTGGCTTATTGCTGTGCACCACTAAAAAGAATTTGTCCCTCTCAGCCTTCTCTTCTCCAGACTAAACAGCCCCAGGGCTCTCAGTCTCTCTCCATAGGGGAGATGCTCAAGTCCCCCACTCATCTCATGCCTCTCTGCTGGACTCTTTCCAGCAAATCCCTGTCTCTCTTGAACTGAAGAGCCAAAACTGGACACAGTATTGCAGGTGTGGTTTCACCAGGGCAGAGTAGAGGGAGAGTTGTTAAATCAGTCTATTATTTCTGAAGGGAGCATGCTGAGACTAAGAACATCACTGGTAATTTTCTTCTTTTGCATAAGATCCTGGAAATTGTTATTTTGGGGATGTTAGGCTTTCTTGTAAAATCAGTAAGCGTCTCTTCTCAAGGTTGTCAAGCAAATGGATACTAAATGTGCTCTGACTAGCCCTTATCCCTCCCTGACCCTCACCCCTCATCTATTTACATCTATTTATTAGATTCCCTCTCAGCCATCCCCTCTCCAGACTAGCCAGCCCCAGGGCTCTCAGCCTTTCCTCATCAGGCAGTGCTCCAGTCCCTTCAGCATCCTTGTAGCCCTCCTCTAGACTCTCTCCAGTAGATTTTTGTCCCTCTTGAACTGAGGAGTCCAGAACTGGATGCACTGTTCCAGGTGGGGCCTCACTAGGGCAGAGTAGAGGGGGGAGGAGAACCTTTCTTGGTCTGCTGGACACACTCTCCCAATCCAGTACCCTGTCTTATTTAATACTTTGAAGGAGAAATAGTTTGTGAATTGCAGAATTCTGCTCTTTTTTTCCCAACAAAATCTGAGATTGTTCATTTATGTTTGAAACTTGCGGAGCTATGTTGCTCTGTAATGCTGTGATCTTTACATCGAGGCTGAACAAAACAGCAAAGATCTAGTTAATAAACTCAAAAAGAAAGGGAAATTTGCTGTCTTTTGAGACTGTCAGACAGAAGGATATTGGTAAATATGTTCTCAATACTGTTGTGCATTTGCTCCTCTTTGATTTTTGAGATTTGGAAAAGGGAGGAACAAATGAGGGTTCTGTTTCCCTCAGGATTTGTCTGAAGACATCAGCATAGTCTGTTCTTAAGGGTTTGGGTTCTTTTTTCTTACTTTCCTAATCAGAAGATTACCCTACTGCCTGGTAATGCTGTCTGACTGTTGGGACATGATTCTGGGGCCAGTTTACGTCTGTATTTGCAAAATTACTGGGGCCAGAACAAAGGCTGAAGCAGAGGTGTGCCATCATTCACACTGTAAGCAGCTGTGGGCACCCTGGCACGTTTTGGCCTGTGCCGACAAGCACCGTTGCAGAGGATGCCTGGGCCCTGAGTGCATTTCTCACCCTTCTCATGGTTTGACTTCAGGAGCAAAGAATAGAGGCTGTTTTCTTTTCTGGTTCAGAGGTAACCACTAAAGGTTCCCAAGAGAAGTCATTTACTGCAGACAGTCCTGCTTTCCAGCTGTTTGCCACCAAAGGCCACTGCTCGCATTAGCCTTGCTTGACAGTTGGGTCTGGAACATATTTGTTGTCACTTTCCTCCTGTTTAATTTTTAACCAGAGCTTATCTTGAACAAGGACTAATTAAAAATGAGTAAGGACTTTGACAGTCTGAGATCTGAGCCTGTTTCCAGAGAGTCCTTTGAGAGGCTTTCCAATTATTTCCCTTCAGCTGGGCTCCTGAGCCTAGCTATTAATCTTTCTCCATAAATAAATCACTGTTGTCCACGAACCCTTTTTGGTTGCTGTTCCTCCAATTTTTCTACACTTTCCTGCTAATGAATTTAGTGCCACGTTCTTCATGTGGCCTTACAAGCATAATGAGCGATGGAAATGTTCAGATTACAGCTAAAACCAGCTTAAACACAACTGCTGATCTTCTTTTGTAACAACACAATTAATGGAGACAAAGATTAACTTCTCACTAATTTTCATTCTCCTCTTTTTCCTCTAAGAGGCATTGCCCATAGGTACTCTCTTGGAAAAACAAGTGGTCCAAGGATCACAGGAGGTTAGAGATTAGAAGGGACGTCCATAGATCATCAAGTCCAACCCCCTTGCCAGAGCAGGACCATAGAATCTAGCACAGGTTGCAGAGGGACACATCCAGACAGGGCTTGAAAGTTTCCAGAGAAGGAGACTCCACAGCCTGTTACAGTGCTTACCCTTACAGTCAAGAAGTTCTTCCTCACGTTGAGGTGGAACTTCCTGTGCTGTAGTTTACATCCATTACCCTTATACTATCATAGGGTGCAACTGAGAAGAGTTTGTCCCCTCCTTCTTGACCCCCAACCCTCATCTATTTATAACCATTGATTAGATCCTCTCTAAATCTTCTCTTAACCAGACCAGAAAGCCTCAGATCCCTCAGCCTCTCCTCAAAGGGCAGTGCTCCAGCCCTTTCATCACCTTTGTAGCCCTTCGCTGGACTCTCTCCAGTAGATCCCTGTCCCTTTTGACTGGGGAGCCCAAAACTGAATACAACATTCCAGGATTTACAGAGAAGGGACGAGGCAAGTGAAGATGAGAGGCACTAATAGAGCCCAGTGCTATGGGAAACAACTTTACAGTCCTCCTCTTCATCCCAACTGTTTTCAGGTCTGGATAGATAGCAAGAGACATAAACCCTGCCTTTTGTTTTTGGTAAGGCAGTCAGATAGAAAGGGCTTGTGAATAACAGAAAAACTGAGAAGAGTGGTGAGATCTTGCTGACTGATGCTGTTAAGCAGCAATAGGCATAGTGGTCAGGAGGGCTTTAAATCCACTGGGATTTTGTGACACTGTGCACTTTTCTCTGTGACCAGTTTCCATCCTAAAAACCACCCAGAGAATGGAAGTAGTTCTAACAGGAAGAATATGGCAGTTCTGAACTTAATAAAAAGTTAAAATGCTCACATAACACCATAGTCATGCATCTAGTATGGATCAGAACAGAGACATGGAAAAGAAACGCATGATGACAGCCAAATTGCTCAAAACATGTTTTGGGTGGGGTTTTCTTAGTGTAGGAGAGAGAATAAAATAAAGACTAAAGCTTCTCACACAGAATGAAAATGAATTTTTCCAGACCAAAATACCAGGAGACAGTGTAGACTGATGAAAATGCACAGTGCTTTGGGACTGACATAGTGCTTGCTGCAGCTAATATTCTTTTCCTTTGGAAATGTGTTAGACCTTGAGCAATCACTGCAGCCCAGGACTTGGTCACAGTTGGGAAATAGAATTTCAGGATGATTTTCTTTCAAAACTTAAAATATTTTCACTATCTATTGCATCCCTTTGTGGCCCTGAAAGCAGTACCTGTTTATTGATGTGTTTCCTCCCCTTTTGTTGGTGCACAACAATCTTAATAGGTAGTGAGTTGCATGCTCTGATATTTTTGTAGGGCTGTTCTTCCTAGGTTTTGGTTGGTAGGGTTTCTGCTGTGAACTTTTTACTTCTTCTGAAGCATAAAATTTGATGTGATGTCTGACAAACAGAAATGACAAATAAAGTAGAAAGGTGAGTCTGATGTGGAGCTCTAACATGCAATTTAGACATGATTTCTCCTGTAAGTGATGGAAGAGTTTGCACTGGTGGCTGTGGTGTGTAGGAGTCTCCTTCCAGCAGCTTCATTCATGTGGTCCTCCAGGATGGCCCTGACAGAGCACACAGGGATCACAGGATGTTAGAGGTTGGAAGGGGCCTCCATAGATCATTGAGTTCAGCCCCCCCTGCCACAGCAGGACCAGAGAATCTAACACAGGTTGCACAGGAACATACCCAGGAAGGGCTGGAAAGGCTCCAGAGAAGGAGACTCCACAATCTCTCTGGGCAGCCTGTGCAGGGCTCTGTCACCCTTACACTCAAGAAGTTCTTCCTCATGTTCAGGTGGAACTTCCTGTGCTGTAGTTTCCACCCCTT
Source organism: Tricholaema leucomelas (assembly GCA_013400475.1). Taxonomy (NCBI): domain Eukaryota; kingdom Metazoa; phylum Chordata; class Aves; order Piciformes; family Lybiidae; genus Tricholaema lacrymosa; species Tricholaema leucomelas. The sequence continues at coordinate 626,254 of WAAF01018533.1, read as the reverse complement.
GCCCCTGGTCCTATCCCAGGGCACAAGTGAGCAGAGGCTGTCTCTGTCCCTTCCTTCCTGACCCCCAGCTCTCATCTATTTATATCCATTGCTCAGATCCCCTCTCAGTCTTCCCCTCTGCAGACTAAGCAGCCCCAGGGCTCTCAGCCTTTCCTTATCAGGCAGTGCTCCAGTCCCTTCAGCATCCTTGTAGCCCTCTGTTGGACTCTCTCGAGTACATCCCTATCCTTGAACTGGGGATCAAGAGATGAAGGCCACAACAGGAAAATCTGGAGGCTACCTCCAACTGTAAACTGAAAAAAATTAGAAGATGCCAAATTATGGAGGAGAGGGGGAAGATATGAACACTGAAAAGAAAAAGAAATACTTTATTTCTGAGTGTGCAGAAAGTAGACATTCAGTATAAATCAAAGGAAGACAAATTTTCCATACCTGTTTTCCAAGGGAAAAAAGAACACTTGAAATCTTCAAGTTCCACCTAATCTTATTTAGAAACCAGCTCCTTTCCAGACTTTGGATTAGTAATTATTAACAGGTTTCCTTTCACCTACAGCTTTCCAGGGAGAAAGGCTAAACACTGACTGAATCCACCGGTAAATCCCACACCTTACAAAGGCAGTAATGAATCATGATTTCCTTTTTATCTTACTCATACTCCTCACACAGCATTCATAATGCCCCAAACAGTAATAATGTGTATATTCTAAGATGGTCCCAGAAAAGCCAGTTTAAGATTTAAAGCAGACATGTGGCAGAGGTTTTCTAATAAATAAAGGAATACTTCTACTCCTTCTGTTCCTTTGTATGAGTCTGCTCATGTAAGAGCTATTCAGAGAACAATACAGATGGCTTTCTGCTAATGTGATAGATTTTAATATTTAAAACTCTTTGCACATATTTGTTTTTAATTTAAGAGGGCCATTTCTGTGAGGCATACTTCACAGAATCGCAGAATTAATCAGGTTGGAAAAGACCTCCAAAATCATCAAGTCTGACCTATCACCCAGCACCATCTAATCAACTTAGTGCCTTATAGTGGCTTTCCAGTATCTGAAGGGAGCCTACAGGAAAGCTGGGGAGGGACTATTTACACGGTCTAGTAATGTTAGGACGAGGGGGAATGGGTTTAAGCTGGCAGAGGGGAGATTGAGACTGGATGTTAGGAGGAAGTTCTTTACAGTGAGGGTGGTGAGACACTGGCACAGGTTGCCCAGGGAGGTTGTGGATGCTTCCTCCCTGGAGGTGTTTAAGGCCAGGCTGGATGAGGCCTTGAGCAACCTGCTCTAGTGGGAGGGGTCCCTGCCTATGGCAGGGGGGTGGAGCTGGATGATCCTTGAGGGCCCTTCCAATCTAAACCATTCTATGATTCTATGATTCTATAACTAAAACATTGCACCAAGTGCCACACCTGGTCTCTTTCTGGTCTTCTTTTCCAGAGAAGGTGACTCCACCACCTCCGTGGGCAGCCCATTCCAATGCAAATCACTCTTGCTGTGAAGAACTTCTTCCTAACATCTAGCACCTGCCCTGGTGCAGCTTGAGACTGTGTCTCCTCATTCTGTCACTGGTTGCCTGGGAGAAGAGACCAACACCCACCTGGCTACATCCTCCTTTCAGGTAGTTGTAGACAGCCTCCTCTTCTCCAGGCTAACCAATCCCAGCTTCCTCAGCTGCTCCTCATAGGGCTGTGCTCCACCCTCCTCACCAGCCTTCTTGCCCTTCTCTGGGCTTGCATGATAATATACTTGTATGGAAAAGGCTAACATACTTCCTATGGAAAAGGACTTGGAGGTGCTGATGGACCAGTAGCTGGACATGAGCAGGCAGTGTGAGCTTGCAGCACAGAAGGCAAATCACAGCCTGGGCTGCATCCAAAGCAGCATTGGCAGCAGATCAGAGAGGGGATTCTGCCACTTTGCTCTGCTCTGCTGAGATCTCACCTGCAGTGCTGCATCTAGCTCTGGAGCCCTCAATACAGGAAGCACATGAAGCTGATGGAGCAGGTCCAGAAGAGACCACGAAATTGCTCAGGAGGTTGGAGCAGCTCTGCTACAAAGGCAGGCTGAGGTTGCTGAGGGTGTTCAGCCTGGAGAAAAGGAGGCTCTGGGGAAACTTAACAGCAGCCTGCCAGTACCTGAAGACGCTACAAGAAGGCTGCAGAGAGACTGTTTGCAAAGGCCTGCAGGGACAGGATGAGGGCAATGGCTTCAAACTAGAGCAGAGCAGATTTAGACTGGATGTTAGGAACAGGTTCTTTACCATGACAGTAATGGTAAACTGGAACAGGTTGCCCAGAGTGGTGGTTGTGGCCCCATCTCTGGAGATATTGAAGGTGAAGCTGGACAGGGCTATGGGCAACCTGATCTAGTGAAGATGTCCCTGCTTACTGCAGAAGGGATTGGACTAGATGAGCTTTGGAGGTCCTTCCAACCCAGACCATTCTATGATTCTATGATTCTGTTTTTAGTTGTAATGAAGATTGGAACTTGGAATGTTCTTTGCACTGTTCTGACTTGCTCTGTTCATCGGTAAGGGTGCTTACAGGAGAGCACCTGAATTCTTTAACACATCAATAGACACATTAAGATTATGTTTATATTACTAATTACTGTAGTTGCTAATTTCATGCATCGAATCTGATATTGAATTAAAGACAACAAGCATGCCAATATACCAGGTTATTCTTCCACAATACATTTCACAGCAGAACTCAAATTTCACGTCTGTGTTTCAAACTGTGCCAATGTAATCCACTGCTACTAAGTATGAAAGAAGAAGGTGTTTATGAAAAAGGGTTTTTCAAATGTTTTGAGATCATCTCAATGGGATTCACCATGTTTACCTTCCAAAATAGTACTACTCAGGAACCTAGTAATCATGAGTCCTTTTTAGTTATTTCCATTAAGACCTTGGTATGTTGCTGTCCTGGTTTTCAGTCTGAACAGAACCAGCTGTGTTTAGTGATTTTATCTTTTCAGCTCAGTTCCTTCTAAATAGCTGCACTTTCTGAAGTTAATGGCATGTTTCAACAGACATTATCTGCTTGTTATTAGCAAGGGCTGGTGTGCAGACCCAGGTCACTCCTGAATCTTGTGTACTATATTGGGGTTGCAGAAAGTAAAAGGCCACAGCTGCACAGAGGAGTGGACATGCCAGGTGACCCACAAGGTATTCCATTGCATTCCATCTAAGTCATACTCAGGATAAAGCTGATGGGTCACAAGGGTCAAGCTCCCTTCTTCAATGCCTGACATTCTAGGAGGACTCTGTTTGTTCTGCCTTCAGTCCCAATCCATGCATTCCTGAACGCAGTTCCAGAATCCAGCTCCTGAATCTGGTTGCCACCTGCTGCTGCAACCAGTCTGGGATTTCCCCAGTGCCTGCCCACAAGATCAGTGATGTTGGTGATGTAATTGCCATCAGAGTGTTGGGTTTGATATTGGGGTTGTATATTATTAATATTTTCATTAAAGCTGGTTTAGTTTTCTTTTCCAATCCGTAAGTCTCTTTTCCTATTCCCTTTGGGAACAGCAAGAGGTTAGCAGAGAGCATCTGTCACTCATGTAAGTGGCCAGCCCAGCTCTGACTCTTGACAGTTGCTTTATTGCATGTATTATTATTGTACTTGCTGATGGAGCACATTTGGTCCAGCTGCCATGGCATTAAATGCTGGAGCTGAGGCTTTAAACTGTGGTCAGAGTGAGCAGGTGCCATCAGAGCCTATTTGTTCCTCCTGCTCTATCAACTTCCACCCAGGTGAAGCCACAGTCTGAGAATTCATCTACTCTTGTACCAAGTCAGTCATTTTGGCAGCTTGCAGCAGCAGTCTTAGCTAAATTGCCTGGTTTTCCAGGGATAGCAGAAGTGCATTCCTGCTAAACACAATGAGGCAAGTTTGGAGGTGATACCTTCTTAAATTCTTTCATCTTAAAGAGACTCTCTGATCAGTTACCTACACTCAGAGCATTTTGGCTCTCATCACAAGGTTTAGGGGAGAAATCCAGATCCATTTGAGAAAGCTTTGAGAACAGCCATTTAAAAATGTTTCTTGAACACACCATATTTATGCCTTCTGTTTTGCAAACATCATTATTATTTTCCCTCGTTGTGGTATCAGAGATCTGAACTACCTTCGGAGAATGAAATGCCTCAAGGTAAATCACGCAGCTTCTTATTAAAGCTGCTCTATCAGAGCACCCAGATCAGTGCTAAGCAATCTAGCAAGTGGAGGAAACGGTAAGTCGTTATTAAATTTATGAGAAACTGGTTCATAAATCCTATATAATCACTTTTTCTGAGCTGACTTGGGAAAATCCTTTAAAGCTGCCTCGTTCTAGTTGGCATTCGCAGTAGCTCAGTGTGATAGAAAAGATTTACCTTTCCCCAGGCAACTTCCCAAAGCCCTTTGCTTTTCAGCTGACAGTGAGGAAAGAGCCTGTAGCAGTGTGTTTCAAATTGGAGTCAGATGTAAAATCTTCGAAGGCACCTGAATGTAAGCAGAGATTAGGCACATAAAACCGAAATTACAACTCAAACCTCCTCTGTAATTCCCTCATTCTGGAATTACTGAAACACCCTGGGTACCTAGCTTATTTACTTCAAGGTTTCTGATGTCTCTGCACATGGACCTGAATTGAACATCTCAAAGCCAAGTAAGGATCCAGGGATCAGGTGGGTTTTTTCCTAACTTCCCCATGGGGTCTCCTTCAGAAACATTCCTAAATTTCTTACCCCTCAGCAAAATCAAAGATTCATAGGTGGAAAGTGAAAAGGATCAAGATCAAAGCCTGATCTTGCTTGTCCTAGGGTCTCAGTGGACATCTTTGATGGCTTTTTTCATGCCAGCTCAGCTCCTCAAGCCTCTCTCCTGAGCAGCAGGATCCAAGCCCATGTGTGTGGTCATCTCCCAATATGGACATGGTTTCAGACTATGCATGGTCCTCCAAGTGCCTTACTGGGTGCTTCTTGCTGGCCACCTCCTCACACTCTCAGCCTTAATATGTCCCAGCTGCGATTCCCAGCTGTAGCATCTGCTGGCAAAAAGCAGGTGGGGCTCTGAGGTTGGTTTCACTGTCCAAAACACGAGGTGCCAAAACCTAGTTGCAGCTTGAGCACTGGAGTGGTCTCTGGTCCCTAGAGTGGGAGAAGGATTTGAGGCTCACAGAGCCTTGCATCTGCAACTGAAGTTACTCCTGAGCTGAACTCAGAGTCTAGAAAGCCAGAAACTGTAGAAGTAGTGTGTGGACATTATGTAATGTTATTTTTTTTTTAAGATGCATTTTTCATCTGAGAATCACTGAATGACAGTTAACATTTTTCACTTCCCATAGTTTCCCATAGCCAGAAACCGTAGAAGTAGTGTGTGGAGATTATGTAATTTTTTTCTTTAAAGATTAAGATGCATTTTTCATCTGAGAATCACTGAATGACAGTTAACATTTTTCACTTCCCATAGCTTTGGAATGTTTTCCAGTACCAGCAAAGAATTCCTTACCTTGTTAATCTGGAGGATTTTGACATGTTTTATGACTATCTCTCATGTTTCTCTTAAGAACCCTTAGCTAAAGAGTGGACCTCCTTGGGTATGCTCCTGAAGTCCAATGCAGTTGTATTTTACATCGGTGACTGCTGATGTAGAGTCAAAAAGCCTAATTGAAATGAAATGTTAATCATGAAATAGAGAACAGTGCAATCAACAGAAGTCTAGACGTGCTGGAATTCATAGTATCATAGTATCATAGTATCATCAGGGCTGGAAGAGACCTCACAGATCATCAAGTCCAACCCTTCACCACAGAGCTCAAGGCTAGACCATGGCACCAAGTGCCACGTCCAATCTTGCCTTGAACAGCTCCAGGGACGGCGACTCCACCACCTCCCTGGGCAGCCCATTCCAGTAGCCAATGACTCTCTCAGTGAAGAACTTTCTCCTCACCTCGAGCCTAAACTTCCCCTGGCGCAGCCTGAGGCTGTGTCCTCTCGTTCTGGCGCTGGCCACCTGGGAGAAGAGAGCAACCTCCCCCTGGCCACAACCACCCCTCAGGTAGTTGTACTGTAATTACTGCATTAGCTCTTTGTTGCTGTGCTGTGAAAAGCACAGCATGGCTCACTCGTCCCCATCTGAAGGCTGGCACATTCCTGCTCACCTGCCTTTGCCATATCTGCATGTCATAGAATCACAGAATCACAGAATGGTTTAAGTTGGAAGGGACCTCAAGGATTATCCAGCTCCAACCCCCTGCCATAGGCAGGGACACCTCCCACTAGAGCAGGCTGCTCAAGGCCTCATCCAGCCTGGCTTTAAACGCCTCCAGGGAGGAAGCATCCACAACCCCCCTGGGCAACCCGTTCCAGTGTCTTACCACTCCCTCTTACCAGTGTCCCTCTCTTACTCAGCTCCCATCCTTGACTTTACAGATTCCTACTTGTCACTGAGTTTATATACAGGGGTTTTTCCTATCTCTTTGATTTAAAGCAGCGGTTGTAAGAGCTCAGCAGCTGTCAGGGCTGTTCTTTTATTTAAGCCATCAGACTCACTTTGTTTTATTAATAAATGAGAGGCCATTTTCTTCAAGATTTTTTCCTCAGACTTCTGCTAGCTCAGGGACAATTTCTCTCCAAATTTACAGGGGCTGTGAAGATGAACAAAGCTCACAATTGATCAGTTCTCTGTAAGTGTGGCAGGTCTCGGTTGAAATATGCTGCCCACCTAAAGCATACATTTAATGCAGTGCAATTTTGATGTTAATGGGGTTTATATTTCAGTATCATTAGGGAAGAAAGTCTAGTTTTTTATTATCACAGAATCATAGAATCAACCAGATTGGAAGAGACCTCCAAGATCATCCAGTCCAACTGAGCACTCAGCCCTAGCCAGTCAACTAGACCATGGCACTAAGTGGCCCATCCAGTCTCTTCTTGAACACCTCCAGGCATGGCGACTCCACCACCTCCCTGGGCAACCCATTCCAATGCCAATCACTCTCTCTGCCAACAACTTCCTCCTAACATCCAGCCTAGACCTCCCCTGGCACAACTTGAGACTTGCTGCTGTTCTGTTGCTGGTTGCCTGGCAGAAGAGCCCAACCCCACCTGGCTACAGCCTCCCTTGAGGGAGCTGTAGACAACAATGAGCTCTTCCCTGAGCCTCCTCTTCTGCAGGCTGCACACCCCCAGCTCCCTCAGCTTCTCCTCACAGGGCTGTGCTCCAGGCCCTTCACCAGCTTTGTTGCCTTTCTCTGGACACATTCCAGTACCTCAACATCTCTTTTGAATTGAGGAGCCCAGAACTGGACACAGTACTGAAGGTGTGGCCTGACCAGTGCTGAGTACAGGGGCAGAATAACCTCTCTTGTCCTGCTAGACACACTGTTCCTGATACAGGCCAGTATCTTCCAACAGATGAATTTGTTACCTGAGGATTCTCATTAGCATAACCAAGTGATGACCAGAAGAAAGCTACCAAGGAAGGAATTTTACACATGAAAGACAGAAAGCAATTTAGGAACAAATTGCCCAAAAGTAGCTCTGAATGTTTTGGATTTGACATAACCAAGTAATTGCCATGATCAAGTCATGGCCAGAAGAAAGCTACCAATACAAGAATCTTACAAATGAGTAAGACAGAAAGCAAGTTAAGAAGAAATTATCAAAAACTAGCCCTGAATGGTTTGGATTTAGTTTTGGTTTGGTTTATTTTCCTATAGTCATATAATCATAGGATAGTTTAGGTTGGAAGGGACCTCAAAGATCATCTAGTTCCAACCCTCACCCCGCAATAGACAGGGACATCTCCCAGTAGAGTATTTTCCTTGCTAGTTTGAGGAAAATATCTTTTATTTCTTTTAATTCAACTTTTTTATTGTTTTGATTGCTTGGATTTCTTTTATTCTTCAGCCTTTTCCCCCCTTTCTTTTGCAGGAACTCTACGAGAGTGCACATCCCTCAAAACAACAGAGATGACTCAACGCCAGCAATATTCAAGTACAGATCATTAGGACCTTAAATAACTTTGATGTTGTGCTCAGTGGTCTGAATTTTCCTGCTGCAAATGTAACTGCCATGTTCAGTTTGATTTGCTGCTGCCTGGAATGCAAGTATGAATATTGCTATTTTCTGTACACCCCGAAAGACCTGGCAAGACAACACCGCTCCAGGGCCCGGCAGCGATGGCAGCGCTTCAGCTTCCATTAAACAAACGGGAGAAGGCTTAAAAAATTAAACACAAAGTTGAATATTTCATAGTGACTTTGCTAAGTGAGACTGGGCTGTCTCTCCCAGTGAGCAGGACAGGAAAAGTGGCCTCCAACAGCAGGCAGAGACATGCTGAGTCCGCGATGTCTGTCTGCAGGTTGCAAGGCTCCTCTCAGCCACATGAGCCAGGGGACTGCAGCCTCAAAGACCTGAAACCCATACCTCAGAAAGGACCAGCATGATGAGGAGACTGGAGAAGAACTGAAGTGCTGCTCCTCAGGACCTGGCCTTGCTTTTTTGCATCTCCCTCCTGAGACTTTGAGAAGCTAAGATCATAGAATCATAGAATGATTAATTCTGTGGTTCCGTGTGAGTAGAGGGGGAGAATCATAGAATGGTTTAGGTTGGAAGGGACTTCAAAGCTCACCCAGGTCCAACTCCCTGCCACAGGCAGGGACACCTCCCATTAGAACAGGTTGCCCAAGGCCTCATCCAACCTGGCCTTGAACACCTCCAGAGGGGATGATCCACAACCTCCCTGGGAAACCTGTGTCAGTGTCTCACCACCCTCACTGCGAACAACTTCTTCCTAACATCTAGTCAAAATCTGCCCTCTGCCAGTTCAAACCCATTCCTCCTCGTCCTGTCATTACAAGACCTTGTCAATAGTCCCTCCCCAGCCCTTCTGGAGACCCCTTCAGATACTGCAAGGCCACTCCAAGGTCTCCTCAAAGCCTTCTCTTCTCCAGGATGCAGAGCCCCAACTCTCTCAGCCTGTCCTCATGGCAGAGCTGCTGCAACCCTCTGAGCATCTTCATGGCCTCCTCAGGACTGGCTCCAACACTTCCATGTCCTTATTGTCCTTATTGTGTTGGGGGCTCCAAAACTGCACACAAGACTCCAAGTGGAGCCTCAGGAGTAAAGGGGCAGAATCCCCTCCCTTGCCCTGCTGGCCACGCTGCTCTTGCTGCTGCCCAGCACACAGTTTCTGTCTGGGCTGCACTCACACTGCAGGCTCATGTTGAGCTTTTCATCGCCCCAGACCTCCAGGGCCTTTTCCTCAGGGCTGCTCTCAGCCATTTGCAACCCAGCCTGGAGTTGTGCTTGGGATTGGGCCAACCTAGCTACAGGACCTTACACTTGGCCTTGTTGATCAGTGAAACACAAACACACAGCAGTAACTCAACCAAAATGATAAAAATGCATCTTACCTGTGCATGGGTTTACAGGCAAGCTGAAAAAAAGATTAACACATAACTCCTTTGGTTTTGTTCAGTTTCCATGACAAAGAAAAGATGCCCACAGGTGCCATTTCTTCCCACTGCTAGGGGACAATAACTGTTTGCTGCCCAGATCTCTGATGTAATGAACAGCCATGGTACTTCGAGGGTGTCTGAAAGCTGGACTGCAGGTATGTAGGGGCTGGCAGCACATGAAGTGCTCTGCCCAGCACTGAAGACAGCAGATAATCGTGATGAGAGTAGACAGAGCTGCAGATGCACCTGTACAGACAGTTTGCCAAATGGTGGATGTGTCAGTGGTTCATGAGGCCTGGAAATAAAGATGTCACTTGTTCAGGAAAAGAGAGGAGAGCCCAGGTGAAGAATACAGTGATGCTATTCAGGCCATGATCCCTCCTGGGCTACTCTGCAGTACTGGAGTTGTCATCCCTGGAAGCGTTCAGGAAGAGACTGGGTAAGGCACTTAGTGCCATGGTCTAGTCGACTGGATAGGGCTGGGTGATAGGTTGGACTGGATGCTCTTGGAGGTCTCTTTCAACCTGGCTGATTCTATGATGAACAGAAAGACCTCTGCTTTGTAAAGCTGAATAGCCATACTGAAGCAGTCATTTTGCCTTATGTCTCATTTTAGTTCCCTTGTGGACAGCACAAGCTCCATCACAAAATAAATAAGTCAGCAAAGATTGTCTGGAAGGTTAAATGTTCAGAGTGTCATCAGGATGCTCCCATTTTCTCGGTGTGATTTCATATGTATGCAAGCTTGCACTGGAACTGATCTCCTGGGGAAAAAAAAAGGGCTTACTGCTAAAATATTCTACATTATATTTGATACAATTTTTATAAAATGCAGCTCATAAAATGCTGCAGAGTGTCTTGGATGATACAAAGCTGTGAAGTGCATCTCATAAAATACTCTGGAACCTGTATCTCGAAGCAGAGGATAGATCAAATGCTGCAGCAAATGAATTTAGATGACACCTGGCTTTCACAGTGATAGGTCTATTATTGGAATCTGCTGTGCTGGTGAAAGTGTGAGGAGGGAGGGGAAGGCAGGGGAAATGGAAACATGGATTGCCATCCTGTGTGATGAGCCAGCCCCAGCCAGGGACTATTTGTATACACACGGGAACAGTGTTAGTAGAAGCAATTCCCCTTCATCCTTCCCAGCCCAACTGCCATTCTAGGTGAGGAGCAAAGCCATAGAAATCCCTCCTCAGTGGGCAAAACATTTATCAGCAGCCTAGGATGCAGCAAACACTACAGGAACACACTGTATCAGGAGCAGTGTGGCCAGTAGGACAAGAGAGGTTATTCTGCCCCTGTACTCAGCACTGGTCAGGCCACATCTTGAGGAGCCCCAGATCTGGGCTCCTCAATTCAAAAGAGATGTTGAGGTACTGGAATGTGTCCAGAGAAGGGCAACAAAGCTGGTGAGGGGCCTGGAGCACAGCCCTGTGAGGAGAGGCTGAGGGAGCTGGGGGTGTGCAGCCTGCAGAAGAGGAGGCTCAGGGGGGACCTCATTGCTGTCTACAGCTAACTGAAGGGAGGCTGTAGCCAGGTAGGGTTGGTCTCTTCTCCCAGGCAACCAACAACAGAACAAGGGAACACAGTATGAAGTTGTGCCAGGACAGGTCTATGCTGGATGTTAGGAGGAAGTTCTTCACAGAGAGAGTGATTGGCATTGGAATGGGCTGCCCAGGGAGGTGGTGGAGACGCCGTGCCTGGAGGTGTTCAAGAAGAGACTTAATGAGGCACTTAGTGCCATGGTCTAGTTGATTGGTTAGGGCTGGGTGCTAGGTTGGACTGGATGATCTTGGAGGTCTCTTCCAACCTGGTTGATTCCATGATTCTATGATATCTTAAATGACAAATTTATTGCATTGGATATTTGCAGTTTTGAAACTCTAACCCAGTACTCCTGGGCAGTTTGAATTGTACTTACGTGATGCGATGCCTTGTGCTTTGAACTTGGTTGTGCTCTGAACTAGATTGGGCTTGGTGATCCTGAGGGTCTTTTCCAACCTGGATGTTTCTGTGATTCTGTGAGCTGTGATTTTTACAGAGATTGCCACTCTCACTGTCTGGAAAGTTCTTTTTTGGTAGCTGTCATACAGAGTCTCCTCTCTCTCACAATTAATGCTAGCACACAGCGATATCTGCGCTGCACTAACTTTGTGCTATTTTGGTTTTAACTTTTGTCTTTCCTTTCAGTGTATCCTCTCCCACCTTATTTAAAAATTGCCATTTCACTGAAGTCAGTGAGGTCCTGCACTGGTTTCACTCTCTCTTTGCAGGCTCCAGACCACAGCCTTTCTTGGCTGCTGTATGCCTCATTTATTTCTCTGTCTTACATTTCTGTGGCTTTCCTGATTCTTTGTATTGGGTTAAATATTAAGTTTAAATACTAACATAAAGAAAAAAGTGTATGTATCTGTGTCTGCACCAACTGCCACTGCAGCTGAATAATTAGTAAAACATGGACTATAAATCCACATATCCCTGGAGAAAGATGGTCTCCCTTCCTCCAGGGAAGAGAAGATGGAAAAACAGAGCCTTTTAAAGCACTCGGCTACTCTGCCACCTCTGCCAGCAGTCAGTCATGCATGAGATGCCAAGCTGTCACCACAGTACTGTGACACTGGCCCACACTCTAAAACATGCTTGAAATATCAAGCATTTGAGAAGTCTTGTTGAAGTTGAGGAGAGTAATTAAGTATCTGAAATTGCCTACTTAGTTCCTTCAGCCATAATGGCCTGAAGGTCCATATGAGCCATGGCTACTTGTTTAAACATATGCTGGTGACATGCAAACCCCTGGCAGTGTTTCAAAGGCTCATGCTCTCCACAGCAGCCAGCAAGAATCACAGCATCACAGAATGTCAGGGGCTGGAAGGGACCTCAAAAGCTCATCCAGTGCAATTCCCCTGTCAGAGCAGGATCACCTAGAGCAGATCACACAGGAACACATCCAGGCAGCTCTTGAGTATCTCCAGAGATGGAGACTCCACAACCCCCTTGGGCAGCCTGTTCCAGTGTTCTGTCACCCTTACAGTGAAAAAATTCCTCCTCATGTTTACATGAAACTTCCTATGCCTATTTTTGCTCTTCTTTTTATTGTCTGAAATTCCCACTGCTGCATCCCAAAGGTGGAGCCCAAGCAGCAGAGCAGGTGGATTTTGATTGCCGGGACACAGGGACATGAGCTGGATACATTTCTGAAGCCTGTGCACAGCAGATTTTGTTCCATTTTAAGCACCAACAGTGTTTCCACATTGCTAAAACACCTCTCCCTCTCCAACTCACTGCAGAGAAGGCTGGAGATATGGAGCTTCCTCACTCATCTTCCTTATCATGCATCCATCGCAAGGCAACAACCTTTGCCTGGGGCCCCTATTTTTACATTCATCTGTGGCTCTGTAGTCCTCCCACTGCAATGGAAAAAAAACATGACAGAAGCCAACTTTAGTCACTTTGTACCTTCCAGATTCATCCAAAAATATTCCCCCAAACTCTGCCAGAAGCCAATTTTTCTACAATTATAGAATTCTTTCCATTGGAAAAAAAAAACCCTTTATGATTAAAACTAGCCATTATCTGACCCTACCAAGTCTGCTGCTAGGTCAAGTCCCTTAGCAACACAGCTGTGAAACACCTCCAGGGATGGAGATCCAGCCACCAGTGCTTGAGAGCCCTTTCAGTGAAGAAGTTTCTTCTAATATCTAAGCTAACCCTCCACTGCTGCAACCCAAGGCCATTTTCTCTCATCTCATCACTTGTTACTATGGAGAACAGACCAAAACCCATCTCACTCTGACCACTTTTCAGGTAGTTGTAGAGAGAGAAAAGGTCTCTTCCAAGCTTCCTTTTCTCTGGACTAAACAACCCCAGTTCCCTCAGCTGTTTCTCATAAGACCTGTTCTCCAGACCCTTCGCCATCTTCATTGCCCTTCTCTGGACCTGCTCCAGGACTTCAAAGTCTTTCTTGTATTCCTTCTGTTGGCCTTCTTGGCCACCTGAGCACACCACTGCTCATCTTCATCTCGTTGATTATCACTGTCCCCAGGTCTTCTGCTGGGCAGCTTTCCAGGCACTTTGGCCCAAGCCTGTAGCACAGCACAAGGTTGCTGTGACCAGTGTGCAGGAACTGGCACTTGGGCTTGCTGAATCTCACACAACTGGCCTCAGTCCATTGATCCAGCCTGCTCAGAACCCTCTGCAGAGCCTTCCTACCCTCAGTTTTATTAACTTTGGACATCCCAGAGTCATCCAAATGTTTCTCCTTTCTATTTTCTAATCACTTGATCTCTTTTATTGGGAGTTAAGTCTTTTCTCCACTCTCTGAATCCTCAAGCCTTTGTGGACTGCCTCATATTTTACAGTGACTTAATCAATGATTTACAGAAGATCTCCCTTGAAATATGCAAGAACTAGACACAGAGTGTGGGAGCACCTCACAAGAGACCCAGATTAAGTAAAAGTCCAATTCCCATGTAGTGAATGCATGCAATTATGGAAGTTTTGCAATTATTTCTTCCAAAACTGGAAGAAGTTACACAACCTTCAAATGGCAGAGGATTAGTTTATGCAAACTGTTTTGTTAAGCTGTTCAGGGAAACCTCACAGTTCTCCTCACCAATATATGTAAAATCAACAATTAGATGTTAATATAAACCCCATGCTGAAATCAACTGACAATTTAAAATACTGTGCTTTGTAATAATAAACCAGAAAGAAATATGGGCAAATTGGGTATTTAATAGACTGGCAATTGTGTTTTAATTAGGCTGTGCATTTAGTAAATGGCCTGAAATAATCTCCAGTGAATAATTAATTTCAAAAGGGCTATTTATACCTATAGCACTTTGGAAATAACTCTGAAATTTCTAGAACATTGTTACTATGGAAGGAAATGCTACTGTAACGTTCTTCTACTCTTCATACATCCGTTTAGATTGGATGTTAGGAACAGGTTCTTTACTATGAGGGTGGTGGAACATTGGAATGGATTGCCCAGGGAGGTGGTTGGAGTCTCTTCTTTGGAGATATTCAATGTGAAGCTCAACAGGACTCTGGACAGCCTGATCTAGTTGAGGATGTCGCTGCTGATGGCAGGGGAGGTTGGACTAGATGACCTTTGGAGGTCTCTTCCAACCCAGGCCATTCTATGATTCTATGAGGATTCTATACCATTCTGCCCTGGTGAGACCACACCCAGAATACTGTGTGCAGTTTTGGGCTCCTCAGAAGGGAGCTACGGCTGCTCAAGATGCCTGAAAATGGAGCTATGAGAAACAACTGTTATTTCAACCAGCTTCAAGCTTTCTCCTCCCTTGTGCATTCTCCATCTGATCTCCCATGTCTCTGTCCAGGTTTCTTTTTAACTTTTTGTTGCTCTTTCTACTCCCAAATTTCTCTCTGCGATCATCCAGTCCAGTCTATGACCTAACACCACCACACTGATCAGACCATGGCACCAAGTGCCACATCCAGTCTTGCCTTAAACAAGTTGCTGTCCTCTGGGACAGCAACTCCACCACCTCCCTGGGCAGTCCATTCCAGTGTCTAATTCCCCTTTCCATCAGGAATTGCTTCCTAACATCCAACCTAAACCTGCCCTGGCACAGCTTCAGGCCATGCCCTCTCATCTTGGCACAAGTTGCCTGGGAGAAGAGCCTGACCCCCACCTTACTACAACTTCCCATCAGATAGTTGTAGAGTTGCTAAATCCAGAGACTGGATGACTACCTCACTTAAAGGAGACAGCAAGTCTTTCAGAAAGTGCTCTAAGAGGTTTAGGAGAAATGAAACACAATATCAATCCAGAGTAACCCAAAGTCATCTTACATGAGTACATAAAAATATGTATTGTTTGCATCACAGGCTCACAGGATGTCAGAGGGTGGAAGGGACCCAAAGAGATCATCAAGTCCAACCCCTCTGCCAGAGCAGGACCATACAATCTAGCTCAGGGCACAGAGGAATGTGTCCAGATGGGCCTTGAAAGCTTCCAGAGAAGGAGACTCCACAACCTCTCTGGGCAGCCTGTGCCAGTGCTCTGGGACCCTTACAGACAAGAAGTTCCCCCTGTGTTGAGCTGGAACCTCCTGTGCTGCAGCTTCCATCCATTGCTCCTTGTCCTATCCCAGGGAGCAGTGAGCAGAGCCTGTCCCCCTACTCTTGACCCCCAGCCCTCAGATAGTTATAAACATTTCTTAGATCCCCTCTCAGTCTTCTCCAGACTAAGCAGCCCCAGGTCCCTCAGCCTCTCCTCATCAGGCACTGCTCCAGTCCCCTCATCATCCTCGTAGCCCTCCACTGGACCCTCTCCAGCAGATCCCTGTCCCTCTTAAACTGGGGGGCCCAAAACAGAACACAGCACTCAAGCTGAGGCCTCACCAGGGCAGAGTAGAGGCAGAGGAGACCCTCCCTTCATAGCTGGACACACTCTTCCTAATACAACCCAGGATCCTATTGGCCTTCTTAGCCACAAGGGCATCAATATGTAAAACATGGATCCAGGACTTGCAAATGAGATCTTGCACATCCCTAAACCAGCCAGAAAAGAACTTTCACTGTTCACTAGGTTGATGATTCGTTAATAAAGTCGCTAAGTACCAGGGCCCCTTGTTAACAAGTTCTAAGGACTGGTGGAACAAGGATGGATTGCAGGGAGAGCAGGACCGTTGCAAACGCTGGAATGCTGCTGCCACCTGAGGTTTTTTCCTGGAAACAACAATGGTCGTACGGGAGCGGTTACACAGAAATAGGGAGCATAGATGGAAAACGGAAACCGAGGCTCATTAGTGGCAGAAAAGCCTCGCAAATGCAAGAAGAGCCCCAGGCTGACCTTCCCCAACGCTGCCCAAGAGCTGTCTAAGCTGTTGTCGGCACACACCGCTGTCTGCAGGGGCAGCCGTGCCCCTCTTCCTGCCCTCACCAGCCTTACGCTGGCACCAGTGCTTTTGAAACTTCTACCTAAGAGAGATCAAAGAACTGATCCAAATAAAATCAAATGTTTTTTCAGACTGCATCAGATTTGAGTCCCCCCAGTGCAAGAAGAAATCAATTAACTGCAGTAAATTTAGCACAGTGATGCCTGGAGGACTTGTCCCTTGAGAAGATGCTGATGGGCCAGATCTTCTTTCAGCCTGGCAAACAGGCAGCTTCAGGGGGACTTTACAGCATCTGTACAGTATCTACAAGAGGTTACCCAGAAGACAGAGGCAATGAAAGGACAAGGGGAATAAGGTGAAAGAAAAGGTTCCAGCTGGCTATATGAAAAACCACTTTCACCACGAGGACAATCAGTCAAGGCTGCAAGCTGCCCAGACATGTTGCACACTTGTCATCCTTTGAGGTTTTTAAAACCAGTATTGACAAAGCTTGGAGGAACCAGGTCTGATCTCACAGCTGAGCCTGCTTTGAATAGGATTGTGTAGATGAATATGAATATATCATGAACAACTACAGCATGTGTCAGAGAGACAGTTGGAGAAAATGAACAGGGTGTCTGAAATGTTAAAAAAAATATATCTCTATTTGACCATCTCCCCATCTTCTGTTGTTGGTATCTCCTTTTAATTGGCAGAGACCACGCTGTCATTTGTGCCCAGCTTTTGGTCCTGTTCTTGGCTTCCTCCTACTGTTGTAAAATATACCATTTTAATCATAAAAGTTATCGTCTCACACAAACTTCTCCCACTGTGGACCTCAGCTTTGCACATGATGTACATTGGCAGGCTGGGCCAAGCAAGGCATGAATCAAAGCTACTTTGCTCCATCGTGTTCACTGTGACAACTTTCTGTCTACAAAAAGTAGAACCCAGTTACATTTTAAAACAAGAAAATCAGGGGCACAGCATACCTTTTTGAGCTGTGACTCTCACCAACAGGGTATTGTGGACTTTTGTCTCTGCTTCAATGCCTGTCAAAGCTCTCGTTAGATCCTGAAATATGTAAAAGAAAGTGACATCATTTTTGGAGATAATAAAGTATTAATAAAGCATAACCAACTAAAGGTATTAAATATCATTTAATAGTTATCTCTTTTAGCAATGGATTTTATTCTTTCTTGCCTAAATTCTCTATAACAGTAAAATCCTTGCACAATATGCAATGATTTAATGACTGAAATCAAACCATGCTTAAAGATTAATTAGCATTAAATCAGATAATGATAAAAGATTAAGATCACCCCCTCTCCCAATCAGATAATTTAGGAAAAGATGTATTGCTTTACAGAAGTTGATATCTGCTATTCCATAGCTGTAGACTTAATTTTACAAAGGGTTTGCCCCACTCAATAACTCCTCTGGCACCTACCTCCAGAACGTAATGGCATGCATGTTTTCAGTGCAAATCTGAAGTACCACATTTGATCTTCATAGAATCACAGAATCATAGAATCAACCAGGTTGGAAGAGACCTCCCAGATCATCCAGGCCAACCTAGCACCCAGCTCTAGCCAATCAACTAGACCATAGAATAGAATCAATCAGGTTGGAAGAGACCTCCAAGATCATCCAGTCCAACCTATCACCCAGCCCTATCCAGTCAACTAAACCATGGCACTAAGTGCCTCATCCAGTCTTTAATGCCTCATCCAGTCTTTAGTGCTTCATCCAGTCTTTGCATCATGGCACTAAGTGCCTCATCCAGGCTTTGCATCAACACCTCCAGGGATGGCGACTCCACCACCTCCCATTCCAATGCCAATCACTCTCTCTGCCAACAACTTCCTCCTAACATCCAGCCTAGACCTGTCCTGGCACACCTTGAGACTATGTCCCCTTGTTCTGTTGCTGGTTGCCTGGCAGAAGAGACTAACCCCACCTAGCTACATATCTTAGGTATGTATAGCAAAATCTAATAATTTAGGTTTCATTCTGGTCATCCAAAAGTACATTTGTGATTAATTTTCTATGTATATGAGTGTGTATATGTATATGTATATGTATTGTATTCAGTTTGGGGCAATGTGTTCAGTTTTGGGCATCTCAATACAAGAGAGATGTGGATGCCCTAGAGTGAGTGCAGAGAAGGGCAAGGAGGCTGGGGAAGGGAATAAATAAATCTTATGAAGAGGGACTGAGGGAGCTGGGACTGTCTAGTTTGAAAAAGAGAAGGCTGAGGGCAGACCTCATGGCTGACTACAGCTACCTGAAAGGAGGCTGTGGACAGGTTGGTGTTGGTCTCTCCTCACAGGTCATTAGTGATAGAACAAGAGAGAATGGTCTCAAGCTGCCACTGGGTAGGTTTAGACTGGACATTAGGAAACATTTTTTCCTGGAAAAAGAGTGGTCAGGCACTGGAATGGGTTGCCCAGGGAGGTGGCAGAGTCATCAACCCTGTGTGTGTTTAGAAGTCATTTGGATGTGATTCTTGGGGCTATGGTTTATGGTGCACCTTGCAGAGTTAGGGTTATGGGTTGGGCTTGGTGATCCTGAGGGGCTCTTCCAACCTGAACCTTTCTGTGATTCTGCGACTGGATAGGGCTGGGTGCTAGGTTGGACTGGTTGATCTTGGAGGTCTCTTCCAACCTGGTTGATTCTATGATTCTATGATCTATGATATCTATATCTATATCCATATCCATATCTACCTACCTATCTTAAAGAAAAAGAGCAGAGAAAGGAAGGAGAAGGCATGAAAAAAATGGGCGAAGCAAATTAAATGCTTGCAAATGCATAAAATTCTTCCTGTTTATTAGATGAATGTTTTATTGTGCACTTTAGCTGCAGTGAAGCATCTCATTTTTGCATGTGCTGGAAGAAGAAGCCAAAAAAGTTTATCGCTTCCAGTGCAATTCCTTAGTTTGTTTCAAGTTGAACAGATGCTTAAAATAAGCATACACTGGGTCAGTGCATAACTGCACTGTTTGGTATTTAGCAGTATTAATAAATTCCAGATACTTGGCCTCATGCAAAAAGCTGGTCTTTGTATAGATAATTCCTGTAAAATCCATCCATCTGAACTGATACTACGTGGAGAGAAGTGACTGCCATGAACTCTAACTCAATGTGTTGCATTCACCTAACCGAGACCAGCCACGAAGTTTGAGCCATGCTTGAAACAGCAAAATCCAGCCTCTTGCTTCACAGTGAAGCTTCTGCAGAGGCACCATGACTTCCACTCACAGGTTTACTGAGTTCAACAACAATTTGAGGAGGATCCCTTCCCTCCAGCGTGTCAGCTGCACCGCACAGCTTGGTGTCATCAGTAAACTTGCTCAGGGTGCCCTCAATGCCAGTGTCCAGGTCACCAATGAAGATGTTAAACAAGACTGGTCCCACTACTGATCATTGAGGGACTCCACTTGTCACTGGCTTCCACTTGGACATGAAACCACTCTTTGGGTGTGGGCATCAATTCAGTTAGCTAATTGTCTAAGAAATATCCCTTTAGTAAGCTTGGATAAAGTAACCTCACCAAATCACAGTATGCCAGGGGCTGGAAGTGAACTCCAAAGCTCATCCAATCCAACCGCCCTGCCAGAGCACCTAAAGCAGATCACACAGGAACACATCCAGGCAGATTTTTAATACCTCCAGAGGAGACTCCACAACACCCTGGGGAGCCTGTTCCAGTGTTCTGTCAACCTCACAGGGAAAAATTTCCTCCTCATGTTTCCATGGAACTTCCTACGCCTCAACTTCCATCCATTGCCACTTGTCCCAGCATTGGGCATCACTCAGCAGAGCCTGGCTCCAGCCTCTTGGCACTCACTCTTTACACCTTTATAAACATTCATGAGGTCACCTCTCAAACTTAGGCATAAAGTAGTTTTTGAATTCTTGATTGCTTGGTAGAAATAAAAGGAGGAGAATTTTATATATGCCAGTGTGGTCTCAAGGAAAATCACTTATGACAGACAATAGTTATCAGCACAAAAAGGCATTACATGAAATAAAGAGTCCTCTTAATTAAATGTGGTTTGAATTTGAGTGTAACACTGGCTGGAGACGATATGGAAAAAGGAAGACTGTAAATGAAAACTTAACTTGAAGGAAGAGTATAAATGATAGCTTCAAATGGAATGGCCTTGAACGTTTTCTATGGTGTTCCAACTGCAAATCAGGTTTTTTTAAACAGGAATAAACATTTGGTGGATAAGGCCTGTAAGATTTGCTGGCAAAGATGCACAGCCAGTGCTATAAATATGTGGGGAAAAAAAAAAATCTAATGGTTTAAATTTACTCCAAAGGTCATCTGGAGTATAAATGTACTCTCAGAAAAATTATGCAGACATTTTAGCATTCTCTTCTTCAGAGGGGCTGACATTGCAGGAAATAAGTCAGTCCTCACAAAACAGAATGACAGGAAGAGAAAAATGCCTGTGCTGTGACTGAATCCAGTTTCTCCTAACAAATTATTATGTGCTCTGTGACATAAATTCCAGTCATTAACCACTTCCATAGGCCTGATGCCAGAAGAGCAGCACTGTTAAGACCGGTTTCAGCTAACCCCTGGAATGCTTTCTCTTGAAAAGCCTGCATTTTCTAGACAAAGGAGGCTTACATGCACCTTGGCAAGAACAGAATAGAATAGAAGCAACTAGGTTGGAAGAGACCTCCAAGGTCATCCAGTCCAACCTATAACCCAGCCCTATCCAGTCAACCAGACCATGGCACTAAGTGCCTCATCCAGGCTTTTCCTGAACACCCTCAGGGACGGTGACTCCACCACCTCCCTGGGCAGCCCATTCCAATGGCAAATCACTTTCTCTGTGAAGAACTTCCTCCTAACATGTGAAAAGCAAAAGTTAAAACATAAAAGCAACTCCCAGCTGCAAAGCTTCAGTTTCAGACTGAAAGAGTTTCCACTGTTTCTTCACATAGTTTTGCTGATATATTAGCCAGGAAACATCTCTGTGAGTTACAGTGCACTGATTTCTTACATCTCCTTAATACAGGGTGCAAGTCCTCTATCACAGAGGGAAAACTCAGTCATTTGGCTCACCCACATCCAATAGCCCCAGACCACAGGGGAAGATGCAAGCAACGGTATGCTTGCCAGAGTAACAGGTAAGAATAAACATATGCCAAGGAAGATACCAGGACTACCTTTTTCCTTTGCTTGCCGACAGGCACAAGGTCCCAGTGACACTTTTCTGTTAGGTGTGTTTCCAGAATGGCTGTAAGAGATCCAGTTCACACTCTCTCCATAATGAATGGGAGTAAGCTACACCTTGTGGCAGCACATATATGTTAATTAGTACCACTCCTCCTGCAATTGTATTTTAATTAAACTATCTTTAGAAGAAAATACACTGATAGCAAGTTCCCCAGGAAAACAAGCATGCAAAAAGCCTGTGCCTCTTGAGCTTCTATTGCAGGGAGCTTGGATACACAGAATCATAGAATGGTCTGGGTTGGAAGGGATCTGAAAAGCTCATCTAGTACAACCCCCTCTACAATCAGCAGGGACATCCTCAACTAGACCAGGTTGCCCACAGCCCTGTTCAGCCTCACCTTCAATATCTCCACAGATATGGTCTCAACCACCTTCCCAGGTTCAGTGTTGCACTGTCCTCATGCTACAGAACCTGTTCTTAACATTCAATCTAAATCTGCCCTGCTCTACTTTGAAGCCATTGCCCTCATCCTGTCCCTGCAGGCCTTTACAGACAGTCTCCCTGCAGCCATTTTGTAGCCCACTTCAGGCACTGGCAGGCTGCTATGAGGTCTCCCTGAAGTCTTCTCTTCTCCAGGCTGAGCACCTCCAGCAACCTCAGCCTGGCTTTGTAGCAGAGCTGCTCCAACCCTCTGAGAATTTTCATGGTCCTCCTCTGGACCTGCTCCATCAGCTCCATGTCCTTCCTGTACTGAGGGCTCCAGAGTTGGATGCTACACTGCAAGTGAGGTCTCCGTAGAGTACAGCAAAGTGGCAGAATCCCCTCTCTGGATCTGCTGCCAACGCTGCTTTGGATGCAGCCCAGGCTGTGATTTGCCTTCTGGGCTGCAAGCTCACATTTTGGATTACTTTGCCATAAGCCACTCTTAGATTCAGTCCAACACTTCCATGTGAGATCTTTGAAATTGCACTGGTAATAGTTGTGAAGATAGCATAGATCAAAAACACTGCCAGAAAGAACAGAATGTCTCAGGCCTGTAAACCAATAAACAGGCTTGTATCAGGAGCAGTGTGGCCAGCAGCACCAGGGACGTCACTCTGCCCTGCACTGGCACTGGGGGGGTCTCACCTCCAGCACTGTGTGCAGCTCTGGGCCCTCACTGCAAGAGGCATATTGAGGGGCTGGAGCGGGGCCAGAGGACAGCAATGAGAGTGGGGAAGGGACTGGAGGGGAAGGCTGCTGAGGAGAGGATGAGGGAGCTGGGCTGGGTTAGCCTGGAGGAGACTCAGGGGGGACCTTAGCACACTCTACAGCTACTTAAAGGGAAGAGGTAGTCAGGTGGGGGTCAGGCTCTGCTCCCAGGCAACTTGTGACAGGATGAGAGGGCATGGCCTGAAGCTGTGCCAGAGGAGGTTTAAGTTGGATATTAGGAAGCACTTCCTGATGGAAAGGGAAATTAGAGACTGGAATGGGCTGCCCAGGGAGGTGGTGGAGTCACTGTCCCTGGAGGTGTTTAAGGCAAGCTTGGCCGTAGCACTTAGTGCCATGGTCTGGTCAATGTGGTGGAGTTAGGTCCCAGGCTGGACTGGATGATCTCAGAGCTCTATTCCAGCCTCAATAATTCTGTGGTCCTTCTGGAGAAGGGAGCACCATGGAGTTTTTACACATGTTTTGTAGAGGTAATGCCACAAACAGCAGTCCTGCAGGCAAACCCCACAGAGCTGGACCTGGAGTGAAACCCATAATTCATTATTTTTAAATGCACAGGGGCTGCCAAGCTGCTTTGCTGCTGCAGGAGAAGTGGTGCAGGTCACAGCATTAATATCAGCATCTCTCAGGCACATCTCTCAAAAGCAAATGTTTAAAGCAACACCTAGCTAAAAATTCAATAGCAATTACCCAGAGCTCTGGCTGCCTAATAAACCACTGTTCTGCCTGCTACTGTCTGAGAATCTCAAGATTACAAAAGGCTCACGAATGGCTTTTAAAAATGGTAGTGAAATATTAACACCAAGAAGCACTCAAGTGACCTGCCTTCACATCTTTTCTCCTTTGCTGGACCAAGAGCAGTATTTAGGGATCTGTACTGTTCTCTTCTGACTGCTGTTGCAGAAAGGCACTTCGAAGAGATGTTTTAAGTACTCTGCCACGTCTGGAGCCATGAGTTTTGTGTCTACCTCATGCAAAGTGAGCAGTAACTACATATCTGGCACATGTATCCTGAGACTTAACGCTGGCCTGCTTCACACATGAACCCTGTGAAAAAGCAAGTATTTGCCACTGACCCACTTCCCAAAGAGCTTTCATGAGGCTGACAACAGTCTTGATCCAGCAGCAGCAGAACAAACCTCTCACATCTCTTCTGTCCCTCTCTCTCTGTATTTTCCAATGCCGTGAAACTTGAGCAAGTATCTTGAGTGCCACTCTAGAATCAACCAGGTTGGAAGAGACCTCCAAGATCATCCAGTCCAACCTAGCACCCAGCCCTATCCAGTCATCTAGACCATGGCACTAAATGCCTCATTCAGGCTTTTCTTGAACACCCCTAGGGATGGCGACTGCGTCCCCTTGTTCTGTTGCTGGTTGTTTGGGAGAAGAGACCAACCCCACCTGGCTACAGCCTCCCTTCAGGTAGTTGTAGACAGCAATGAGGTCCCCCCTGAGCCTCCTCCAGGCTGCACACCCCCAGCTCCCTCAGCCTCTCCTCATAGGGTTTGTGTTCCAGGCCTCTCAGCAGCTTTGTCGCCCTCCTCTGGACACCTTCCAGTACCTCAACATCTCTCTTGAAATGAGGAGCCCAGAACTAGACACAGTACTCAAGGCGTGGCCTGACCAGTGTTGAGTACAGGGGAAGAATAACCTCTCTTGTCCTACTGGCCACACTGCTCCTGATACAGGCCACAGAATGTCAGGGGATGGACCTCAAAAGATCATCCAATCTGAGCTCCCTGCCAGAGCAGGTGCACCTAGAGCAGATCACACAGGAACACATCCAGGTAGGTATTGATTATCTTCAGAGAGGGAGACTCCACAGTCCCTCTGGGCAGCCGGTTCCAGTGTTCTGTCACCCTCACAGTGAAACATTTTCCTCATGTTTCCATGGAACTTCCTGTGCCTCAACTCCCACCCACTGCCTCTTGGCCTGGCACTGGGCATCACCCAGCAGAGCCTGGCTCCAGCCTCCTGGCACTCACCTTTACATCTTTATAACCATTCCTGAGGTCCCTCCTCAGGCTCCTCTCCAAGCAGCACAGCCTCAGCTCCTTCAGGCTCTCCTAAGGAAGATGTTCCATTCCATTCACCACTTCTGTAGCTCTGTGCTGGACTCTTTCAAGCAATTCCCCAGGGTCCTTGAACTGAGTGGGGCAGAACTGGTCACAGTATTTGAGATGCAGCCTCAGCAAGGCAGAGTAGAGGAGGAGAAGAACCTCTCAGTTAAGCCTTGTGAAGCCAGATCAACATTTTGGGCTGGCTTGGTGCTCACTCATGATGCTGATCAAGCACTGGCCTGTGTGCAGACCCTGCTGTCAAACGTTCCGCATCTGTGTTCTACTGAATTAAATACTTGGAAGTACAGGACACAAAACTA
Source organism: Tricholaema leucomelas (assembly GCA_013400475.1). Taxonomy (NCBI): domain Eukaryota; kingdom Metazoa; phylum Chordata; class Aves; order Piciformes; family Lybiidae; genus Tricholaema lacrymosa; species Tricholaema leucomelas. Next base: position 601,158 of record WAAF01018533.1, on the reverse strand, counting down.
GGCTAAGGCTTACATAAAATTCTACTGGCTTATAGAAGTAAAACGTGTCTTTAGTGAAGAGCACACTGATGGACAGCATGAACGCCCAAAACCTCTTTCATCAGTTAATGCTGAAGACAACTACCTAGCTGTGGGCAGCCTCAGCCTGCTGGAGAACTCTTTCCGCATAGCAGCTACAGGCGAATCAGAGCTGAAAACAAGAGCTGCATTTTCAGTCCCTGGAACTGACCTTTCACATCTAAAACAGACACAGGCAGCGCTGTTGAAGAGAAACGCCAGCACGATGCTTCCTCAAGCCATCGTGAGTCAGGACAGGCCGGGGTGGCTAGCTGTCGGTAGTCTTAAGCAAACCAAATCCAGCTCTACGCACGGAACTCCCGCGTGTAAATGCTCCGGGACGCGGGCGCGCCTCTTCCCAAGCTCACTCCAGGTCAGGCGAACCCTGCCGACTGCCACATCCACCTGCTACCCGCGGCACCCACTGGGCCGCGGCCTCTCCTCTCAGCTCTTGCCGCCCTCTCACGGCAGACTCTGCCCAGCCTGCAGGGGCACAGGGTGAGGACCGGCGCGCCCAGCATGGCCCAGTACCGCAGCAAGTCGCCGCTGTCGCCGCCTCCGAGGCACGGCCACACTCGCAGAGCCTCCTTTGGGGGCGGGCAGCCACGATCGATGACATCGGCGGCTCGACTGCGGGGCCTGCTCGGCGGTGTGGAGCGCGACTGTGTCTCCTGCAGACGCGGCAGTTGTCGCGGTTGCTGGGAGTCGGGCGGCGGCGGTTGGGATGGCGGCAGCGGCGGAGCTGTACCCACGGAACTCCATCGAAGATGACTTCAACTACGGCAGCAACGTGGCCTCGTCCAGCGTCCACATCCGCATGGGTATGAACTGGGGATGTGCAATATCGCCACACGCCCCCTACCTGAAGCCTTCTCCCTCCCCCCCAGCCCTTGCGGAGGGGGCCCTTTGCTGGGCGGCCAAAGGAGATGTCGTACCCCTGTTCTCTCAACAAATTCCTCCCTGTTACCCCCGTATCGCCTGTGGCGTTTAGCTGAATTCGGATTCTGCACAATATTTTTATCTTGTGGGCAAAGGTGGTGAGTGGGGAGCCAGGGCGTTACCTAGTCCAGGTTAAGGGTGAGGGGAAAACCAGTGGCTTTAGAAAGATCATTTAAGATGCAGGTCTTATTTATGAGATGGAGTAAACCTATGTAAATGCAGGTTTTATTTTTTTCCAAAGCGATGCATTTTGAAGCCCGAACATGATAGGTGAAACTCATAAAAGCTAAAATTGGTGTAAATAATTACATTAGCTTAACCCAGGGACAGGGATTTGAATTGCTTCCGAGGTGTCAAAAATTCATCTCTTCTGCTGAAGGGTTTCTGTGCCATTAGCAGCCATGAAAAACTGCTCTGCTGTTAACATGTAGGTCTCAAATGCATCAAATACTCTTGTAGAAGGTGTTTTGCTGAATGAGTTATAATGTTATTTGGTACATCTTGGAATAAAAATGCTAATGTGCTATGAATTTTTTATTAGATATTTCTGATAAACGGGAGATCACTTCCTGGGAAAATGCAGGTTTATCTCGTTTGGAAAATAAAGGATGCTGTAGGAAATAGAAAATGGGTATTGTTGACAGAATAATGTGGTGAGAAGTTACGCTGGGTAGCAGGGCAGGATACTTCTAGATCTGTTCACTGTGTTACAACAAAGTAGGCCCCAGTCTCTTATGGCTTTCAAGTATATAGCTGTGGCAAGCAGGTAATTTAATTCACCTTCTCATAGTATGAGCTCTTAAACTTCTGTTTAGGCTGTACTAGTAAAGATTAAATCGATTGTGTCTGCAAGCTCATTCCTCCTTTCAGAGCATTTTGCCCAATGGACTTGGTCTGCTTCTAGTCAGGACAAAGAATATCTGTATGATGTATCTGCCTGTCATGAACCACTCTCCACTCTCTATGCTTCTAGAATTATGAAGCTTGTTAGCTCAGCTCTGGAATGATTTGGTTTTAAGCAGTCTGTATCTGTAGATACCTGTTCATTACGATGCAAGTCGTGAGTTCTATTTTAACTTGGAAGAAGGTTAATCAAATGGATAATACTGTCAAAGTTTGCCCCTTTCAACTTGCTATGGCTGCTTCTGTCTCGCACAGAACTTCAGATCGATTTGTCTTCACTTAGATCCACTAGTAACATGATGGAGAATGTGTACTGTTTGTAACTTCTTAGTGAGATCAGGTGCTTGTAACTTAGTAAAAGTCTGCAGTAAATTACTTGCAATTATTTTTTTGTATTTCTTTTGTCATGATTGTCATTGTTTAAATAATGAAGTCCAGGAATAAATGGAATTTTGCTGGAATACCATGTCAACTTTTAAAGGAAAAAAATGTCTTCTTAGCACTTGACATTGAATAAGGAGTTTCCAGTGATACCTTATCAAACAGAAAACTTGTATCTGATTTACTGCTAAATTGTGTATCTCAGAAGTGGTGATTTTTCTTTTACTTGTTCTAGCTTTTCTTCGGAAAGTCTACAGCATTCTTTCCATTCAAGTTCTTCTGACCACAGTCACATCTGCAGCTTTTCTGTACTCTACTGAAGTGCAGGCGTTCATTCGTGAATGGTAAATACTAAAATGAAATGAAGCTGTTTATTGTGTTTGAAGTACAGCTCCTGTAGTTTGCTGCTCTGGAGCAATTCAATGCTTCTAATCATTTTTATACCCTGTCTTTCAATAGAAATTTTGTAACCTGATCAGGAAATAATTTTCCATCTCTGTTTTGTTTGGGTTTTTGGTTTTTTGTCCTTGGTTCATTATTAATTTTTTTTACTATTATCATTAAAGTTTATTTTAATCAATACTTTATTATCATAGAATGGTCTGGGTTGGAAAGGACCTCCGAAGGTCACCCAGTCCAACCCCCCGTGCAGTCAGCAGGGACACTAGATCAGGTTGCCCAGAGCCCTGTCAAGCCTCATCTTGAATATCTCCAGGGAAGGGGCCTCAACCATCTCCCTAGGCAACCTGTTCCAGTGTTCCATCACCCTCATGGTAAAGAACCTGTTCCTAACAACCAGTCTAAATCTGCTCTGCTCTAGTTTGAAGGCGTTGCCCTCGTCCTGTCACTGCAGGCCTTTGTAAATTAGTAGTGCTTATTTTAACATTTATGCTATGAGAAGCTATCCATCAGTTGTAGCATATCTCATTTACTGATATTTAGGTTGGATATTAGGAAGCACTTCCTGATAAAAAGGGTAATTAGGCACTGGAGTGGACTGCCCAGGGAGGTGGTGGAGTCACCATCTTTGGAGATATTTAAGGCAAGATTGGATTTGGCACTTGGTGCCATGGTCTGGTCCATTGTGTTAGGTCATAGGCTGGACTGGATGATCTCAGAGGTCTATTCTAGCTTCAATAATTCTGTGATATTTTATGGTCATTAGTATCTACTTTCAGACTCTGTTCAGAATGCTATTTATAGGTAGCTGCTCCAAAAAGCTGAATTGTGTCTCATTCCAGCCCCTGCCTTCCCCATCTTAGTTTATTGTTCGGTTTACTGTTTGTTGGTTTTTTTTTTTCCCTGAAAACTAGTCACCTAAAGATCCTGTGAGCTTGCATCTTTTTGCCTCTCAGATTTTTCTTGAGGAAAAAAATAAGTCTCAGAATCAAAACTGTGATGAATGAGCAGGAGAGAACTGGGGAAGGGAGTACATTGAGTCCAATTTCTGTTTTCCTGCAAGTGCAGGCTTTGCTCTTACTTCAAACCTCAAATTCAAAAAAGAAGAGCATCGATCACTAGATGAAGATTTCTGTATAAGATACAGTGTATACTACAGAGGTTGTAAAAGTACAGCTTCCTCCTTAAATCTGACAATCTAAAACAGTCCTGCTTGCTTAGAACTGTTGTGATTTTATGTTTGATTTGGTTCCAGTTTTTCCTTGGAAGTCTGCCTGAATGATTTAATTCTAGTGATACTTGCTGATCAGTACCGATTGCCATTGGTGCAGTTAGTGCCCATGTTTCTTGCATTCAGGTGTTCATAAAAAACAATTCCTTGAATGTGGCATTCTTAATAGGCAAAATATTACATATCACAGAATAACAGAATGGTAGGGGTTGGAAGGGACCTCCAGAGATTGGCTAAAGCAGGTTTGCATAGATCAGATTGCACAGGAATGCATCCAGGCAGGTTTTGTAGGTCTCCAGAGACAGATTCCACGACCTCTTTGGGCAGCCTCAAAGTAAAGCATTTTTTCCTAGTGTTTAAGTAAAATCTACTGTGTTCTATTTGTACTCATTGCCCCTTGTCCTGTCACTGAGCCCCACTGAGAAAAGGTTTACTTTATACCATAGTTGTACACTTTAATATTGTTATTTTAGTAGAGATGGAGTTTCCTCTTCATATGGGTTTATTTCCAGGTGATGTATTCCTGAGCAATCTTTAGCTTCAGTATGAATAAAAAATTACCTTTACTTAAGATTGCACTGTTTTTAACTGATTATCTGTGATAGTATGTTACAGAATAAGTTGTGCTGTAAAAGTTGCTTTACGTTTACTTTGGATATGTGAAGCAGTATCTGTACCAAAATGATCACTTAAAAACTTGGTTTTATAAAAACTGTTTTTTAGTCTTCCAGATACTTTAATTTTGATGACTTGTTGGTTTTGGGGGTTTTTTTTGTATGGAACTTTGCAGGCCATTCTTGCTTTTGATATCTGGGATTGGAGCTTTGCCTTTAATGGTGGCACTGATCTTCTGCAGACACCAGCATCCTGTTAATTTATACCTGCTTTTTGGATTTGTAAGTATTTATGTAACTGCAGTTTCAATAGTCCCTAGAGTAGCTTTCATTGTGATGAACTCCTTAAAGTAAACTGGTAGGGAGTACTTTGCTTTTCTTGTATTCCTTGAAAGATACCCAATACACTTACAAAGATCAGAGTTATTTTTTGGAGGTTCTATCCATTAGCTGCTCCTAGGTAGCCTCTATGTCAGTTTTCTTGTAACATCATTTTAAGAAGAGTGGAATAAGGTCGAGCATGTTGGGGGTGGTTTTTGTGTTTGTGTATAGCTCTGTCTGCTCTCATTGTTCTGTTGATGTCACTGGATTTCTATAACACTGTTGAGTAGGAACGGAAAAGGCATTTTATTACCTTATTTAATAGAAGACTCAAATGCAACCAGGTGTATGTATTTCTTGTTGTCTTGTTGATGCTAAATCCTGAGCGTGTTTTCAACACAGACAAGTCAATCCAAGCTCTCCTGAAATTTCAGTCTCCTGCCTGATGTAAATTTGTAAATACAGGCTAATTTAATACAGGTTAGCAAAATCCAGATCTTGGATTATATAGAAATCAGTGTTATGAAAAGCAGCCACAGCAGCACAATTAGAATTTGATGCTTTAGGAGTTGCCTAAGTAGTGTTTATAATACAAGGGGAAGACAGCTTTGCTATATAAATGGTAACACAGAGGTTTCTTGGCTTATGAATTCTTGCAAGAAAGTAAAATGTTTAAACGCTTCTAAGTGCAGCTGTAACAAGGAGTGAGGCAATAGCTTGGCTGAACGTGGTATGACAGCTGAAGTATTGCATTGTCCAGGAAACAGAAGGATGCAGAGTCTGGGTTAAATGTTTCAAATTAAGTTTCATTAAAATATGAGAGAAGACATTGTCATAAACCAAGAGGTCAGAAATAACAGGACATTTAACCCAGACTCTGGTTTTATGACATACAGATTTGCATCCTTCTGTTTCCTGGACAATGCAATACTTCAGCTGTCATACCACGTTCGGCCAAGCTATTGCCTCACTCCTTGTTACAGCCGCACTTGTAAGTACAATGAAAGGAAGTCAGTGCAGACACTTAGCTGTCTTAACAAGATATGAAGAGTGTATTAATTTTATAGCCCCTTGAATAGTTTGTAAGAAGTGTGGTAAGAATGTTCTGTGCTTTGATTAGAAAACCTAAGTGGCATTTTTCTGTAGAGTCTCATTCCTTTTCAGTTTATATTGTGTCTTCCAGCACAGTAAGACAGCACATGGTTGTGAGCTGGAGTAATGCCTGTGGGGATTATATAACAGAATGGGATTCATTACATGTGAAGTCTCTTCAGTTTTTTTTTTTTTTCTTTTCTTGTAATTTTTGTTGTTGTTTGTTTTTACTTTTTGTAGACCCTACTGGAAGCACTGACAGTTGGCATTGCAGGTAAATGTCAGCCATCATATTGTCTGATTCCATAAAGAAATTTGAAAAGGAGTTCAATATCTTGTACTAATTGCTATTGGAGATTTTGTGGCTGAAAGGCTATTAAATCCACTATTTGGAAAGGTCAGTGACAGTAAAAAAATAGGGGATAAAGGGAGAAAACTGGGTTCTGATGCAGAACTGTTAACTGTGCAAACCAGAAGTGAGAAACGAATTGTGCCCATCTACTCTTGGTACAGCTAGCAATACTTTTTTCTTATAAGGCAACTGTCAGGAAAGCAAATTTGCAAATGAAGTGTCCTTATCTTCCCTCTCAGTTTCCTCCAAGGGATTTTGAGTTTGGAGAGTTCTGCACTTTATTGTTAGGGTTGAGATAGAGTTGTGATGGACAAATCTGAGCATCTTGCACTACAGCTCCCAGTTCAAGATGAAATCTCTTCATTGTGGTTTATGAGCTCCTGAAAACGAAAAAGTCATCTGGGCAAAGTATAGATTAAGGAGGGAGGGACAAAAAAAGGGATGCATTGATTTATCTTTCCCCTCCTATCCCCTAATCAAACTGTTATGAGCCTTCACAGAGGACTTTTTTCAGTATCATGAAAAATTCAGATAGCCTTTCCCTTAAGATCTTACCTCTCTGTGCTTAGAATGCTTCTTATCTTCTTTTTTTGTTGGTGTTTTTGGATTTGTTGTGAGTTATTTGGACCGGTTATTTGGTTTTGGGTTTGCTTTTAGGCTGGATGGTTGGAATTTTTTTTTAATAGGGTGGATCTGTTATTGCCATATAAGATTCAACAGCTGTGAGGTAACTCCAGCTTAGCTAACACAAAGGTCTGTGCATCCTGTGATGATGATTTTGAAGTGCAAAGACAAGTTTAGGCATCGTTTACTTTCTCTGTTCACAGTTAAGATTTTGGTTGTTTTTTTTCCTGTCTGAAAGTTTAAACTTTGCTTTCCTCAAAAGATAAATCAGGAAATACACAGTATAGTGGTTCTTTAAATGACAGTTTACTTTCTGTGTTTATAGTGAGTTTCTATGATGCATCCGTTGTCTTGCAAGCCTTTCTTCTTACTACTGCTGTATTTCTTGGACTGACTGCTTATACCTTGCAGTCAAAGAGAGACTTCAGCAGATTTGGAGCAGGGTATGTTGTCATATTATTTTTTTTTCCATTAAGATGATTTTTCCTTTATTAAAGTATGCTTTGCAGATATAATAAAGATCAGTAGAACCTGCTTTGAGGGAATAGTGAAGGTGTTATTTATCTGAAATGATTGATTTTATGTGGTTCTGGTTTCTTGGTAAGAACTTCTCTGTTACTGATTCTTAAAAGCCACAGAATTACACTAGAAAACTAATTTGACCTGCATTTTACACTGAGACAGAAGGCAGCTGCCTAAGATACTTTTTAAAAGGTAAAGTTGCTGTTCTAACTTTTGACAGCTTTATAAAGCTATGAGTTTTACAGCTGATACCAATGAACAGTTGGCATCTAAGAATTACCAACATGTACTTGTCAATATATCAATATATCATGAAGAGCTTTAATAAGAGAAGATACTTTAAGTAAAATTTTGAAGATAGTGTTGCTCACACTGTGGTTTTGGGTTTATTTTCAGCCTCTTCACTTGTTTGTGGATTTTGATCCTCTCTTGTTTCTTGAGGGTAAGATACCTTGTGTTTAAGGTTAAAAAATATCCTTTAATATAAATCTTTTACTAACTTACAGTATAACCAAAATGTTTTGGACAGTCCAATATAGCTTAAGGAAAGGAAATTCCTAAGCAGATCCAGTACTGTGCTGCTGATCTTTTAACCATTCATTTCCAATTCAAGTTTATGTTGAGTGTTGTTCTTGCCGATGTAAAAGTGGCATTTGAGTTGATTGACAAGATTTGTCAGCAAAGATCCACTACTTGACTGAGAGAATAGGAAGGAGATTTGGTTATATTTTGTTTCCCTAATTTCACTGCTGTTAATATTCTGGAGACCAGAGCTTCCTGTCTCTTTAGTTGGAGGCACTTTTATACTCATTTTAAAAGATTGTGACTGGGGACTGTGTGAAATAAAGACACTGAAATGTCATCATCATACTATATTTGTGTGTAAGTGAAAAGACTTTGCACCCTTAAGTGTGGAGTATCATTATAGAGGAGTTTGAATAATTGAAAGAAAAAGAAATGTACAACTCTTTTTTTCACATTTCATTTGTCTCCAGCTGTTTTTCTACAACGACACAGTGGAGTTGGTGTTTGCTGCTGCCGGAGCTCTTCTGTTCTGTGGATTTATTATTTATGACACTCACTTGCTGATGCACAAATTGTCCCCTGAAGAGTACATAGTTGCTGCAATCAATCTCTACTTGGACATCGTGAACCTGTTCATACACCTGCTGAATTTATTGCAGGCGTTGAATAAAAAATAGTCAGAAGTGGTGTGTGATTCGACTACAGTTTATATAATAAGCATTTGGGTGATCTGCAGACTATGTAGTTCTGTCTTTTGGAGACTGTTCAGTATTCTGGGAATATTGATCCTCCTTAGGGGAAAAAAAAAAGCTTTTTTCTGCAGCTAAAGTTCTTCTCTAGAATACATGTTATGTAGTCAACATGCAGTTGTCACTTCAGACACTTTTTTTAATCACTTAATTTGCACTTGACATAATTCACAGTGAAAACATTTGCCAACATCTTGTGATTCCAGGGTAAGCCTCTCTCTGCTATTCAATAGCTGCTGGAAATGTTTCCTGTAGGATTCTAGGTGTAGCATGTAAGGGTAGCCTGAGTTTATCACTGTGCAATGATTTGCTGAGCTAAATTCTATTTTTCCTAGTTTTTGTTTGGTGAAATGGAATGTTGGTGAATGTCACAGAGATGTTCCTATCTTATTAAAGGCTGTCAGATTATTCTGTAAACTTTAAGAGTGTTAAAGGGAATGTTAAGTGTTATTTATTGCCTATCTTTCAGTGTTTTGAAAGATCAGTTGGAGATGGACTCTGGCATTTTATCAACTTGTGTATATTAAGCTTAATCATCTGTCAATAAAAATGGGAAAAGCTTTGGTCTGTGCTTGCAGCTGAGACTGGAGGCGAGGGCACCAAGAAAGGACACTGCAAACTCTTGCTGGACAGGTGTGCGGTTGCTGACAGGGGAGAGGCACAGCAACAGCACCCACCTCCCGGGCTGTTGAAATCCTGAGTTTGGAAAAGCTTGCCTCAGATCCAGCATAAAAGTTGGAGTCTTGTGAAGGTTCCTGCCAGGTTAGCAAAAATGCAGCGCGGTACTTGGGCAATACCGTAAGCGGTGACAGCCTGTGCTGGAACTTAGTTAACTGTTTCACGCAGTCATTTCGGTGGGAGAGGACCCGACTGAGCCTACCTGAAGTACGACGGCCAAATGTGAGCCGGCGTGACGCTCTCTCTCGTTGCTTCAGGGTGTCGTTAGGAAACGCGCGGCGCTAGCCACGAATAAAACGCTGCTTTTTACCTAGTGCCGACACCTACCGGCTGTGGTTGCTATCCATCCCCGGCCCGCTGTACTCGGAGCGGCGGTTGGGCGTAATTTCACAGCCACAGCAAGCGGCTGCCCCGTGGCGTGAGCACCAAGTAAAACCGCCCCGGGAGCCGGCGTTGGCTCGGAGAATCCCCGTGGGAGCCGCCAGGAAGACAGGAGGCGGGGCGCGGCGCACCGGGGCGCGCATGCGCGACCGGAAGGCGCAGTCGGCGTGGGGTGGTCAGGGACCTCGTGCGTGGCCGCGGTGAGCCGAGGGAAGGGCTTGGGGGAGCGGGGGGGAAATCCCGCCGCCCGCGCGCGCCGCCCGCCCGTTGAGGCCGCTGGTAAGGCGGCAGCCTCTGCCCTGCGCTGGCCTCACCGGTTCCCGTGTTCCCTCCTCTCAGGACATGGCGAAGAGCCTGAGGAGCAAGTGGAAGAGAAAGATGCGGGCGGCGAAGAGGAAGAAGAACGCGCCCAAGGAGCTGGAGAGGCTGAAAAAAGTCCTGGGAACCAACGCGGATGTCATCATGGAGGAGGTCAAGGAGGTGGCAACCGTGCTGACCCCCAAGAACGCCCTTGCGCAGGGAGGTGAGTTGGGCTCTTGTGGGGTGCTCAGGAGTTACGGGGAGAGTTCTGCTAGCAGAGCGGGGCAAGACCGCAGGGGAGCCGAGGTGCTCTCGCCAGGGGTCAGGCAGACTCTGGGTTGCCCCAGACCTCGGTTGTCTTTTTGAGTACTCGCTGTGTTTTCCTTTGCCTCCCGCTCCCCACCGTTTCTAAGTGTGTCTTTCGCTGTACCAGTTTCTTTTGTTGCCATCACAACAGAAAAAATCATCTCTAAAAGCTGATGATAAAGCTTTTAGAGCTGCACCTGGGTGGTTTGGAAGCAGGGTTGAAATTAAATAGTAGAGCCCAGTTTGAATCTGTAGTTAAACAAGGCATCCCCCTTGCAGCTTTGTTGTCTTGCTGCGGTGTGATGTTCATATGTTAGCTAGCTGGGGTTACTCCTTGGGAGTTAACCATGTCACAGGCAGTCTTCTAATCCTCTATAGCTAAGTATATTGGATTTGATCTTGTGCTAATTTTTCCAGGCAAATGTAGCTCATGCTTTGTCCCATCATCGTAATTGATCTTTTTACTTTGTTCTTCTCTTGTTTTCGTCTTTCACTCTAATTGTTTAGAACAGATCTTAGACATCACATCATAAAGAGTGTTTAATTGTGCGTATGTTTCAGTAAGCCTATGGCTTTCTGAACAGTTGCAGCATTTTATGGAGACCACAAACAATGTTTTTAGGCATAGTATTAGAACAGATGGCAGACTAAAGAGTAAGCACAGAGAAGGGGATCCTGAGGATCCTGGTGGATAGAGGAAGGATGACCATGACCATGGGCCAAGAAGCCCAGTGGTGTCCTGGGGTGTATAAGAAGGGATGTGCTTAGCAGGTCCAGAGGGGCTCTCCTCCCTCTCTTTTCTGCCCTGGTAAGGGCATATCTGGACTCCTGTGGCCAGTTCTGGGCCCCTCCAGCACAGAGCCACAAAGATGATGAAGTGGAACACCCTTATGAGGAAAGGCTGAGGGAGCTGGGGTTCTTTAGCTTGGAGAAGAGGAAACTAAACGGTGACCTCAATGTTTACAAATATGTGAAGGGCAGATGGCAGAAGGATGGAACCAAGCTCTGCTCAGTGATATCGAGTAATAGGCCAAGAAGCAATGGGTGCAAGCTGGTCCAACTGAACATACGGGAAAATGTTTTCCCTGTGAGTGTGACAGAGCACTGGAGCACATCTGCCCAGAGAGGTCATGGAGTTGCCTTCTCTGGAGACATTCAAAACCTATCTGGATGTGTTCCTGTGTGACCTGCCCTAGATGATCCTGCAGTTGGGGCAGTTGGACTGGATGATCTCTGTGATCCCTTCCAATCCCTAACATTCTGTGATTCTATGAAGGTTCTTTGCCCAGACATAGGCCTTTAGGGAAAATGTTGTGTATTTTCTATCAGCTGTTTAAGTTCCTGGGTTGCAATTGCATTGGTTCAGAAAGCACTCAGCTCTACACACAAATACTGCTATGCATAGGAGGATTATTGTACCACTTTAGTGAATCTTGTAGTAATAGATTCTGTGAAGTCTATTAATGTATTTTACTCACTATAAAGCTCAACATGAGCCGGCAGTGTGGACATGCAGCCCAGACAGCCAACCCTGTGCTGGGCTGCAGCAAGAGCAGTGTGGCCAGCAGGGCAAGGGAGGGGATTCTCCCCCTTTGCTCTGCTCTCCTCAGACCCCACCTGGAGTACTGTGTGCAGTTCTGGAGCCTCCAACACAAGAAGGACATGGAACTGCTGGAGCAGGTCCAGAGGAGAGCCACGAAGATGCTCAGAGGGCTGCAGCAGCTCTGCTATGAGGACAGGCTGAGAGAGTTGGGGCTCTGCAGCCTGGAGAAGAGAAGGCTTTGAGGAGACCTTAGAGTGGCTTTCCAGTATCTGAAGGGAGCCTACAGGAAGGCTGGGGAGGGCCTATTGACAAGGTCTGGTAATGTCAGGACAAGGGGTAATGGGTTTAAACTGGAGGAGGGGAGATTTAGACTGGATGTTAGGAGGAAGTTCTTTACAGTGAGGGTGGTAAGACACTGGCACAGGTTGCCCAGGGAGGTTGTGGATGCTTCCTCCCTGGAGGCATTTAAAGCCAGGCTGGATGAGGCCTTGAGCAACCTGCTCTAGTGGGAGGTGTCCCTGCCTATGGCAGGGGGTTGGAGCTGGATGATCCTTGAGGTCCCTTCCAACCTAAACCATTCTACGATTCTATGATCCTTGAGGTCCCTTCCAACCTAAACCATTCTATGATTCTATTTTTCAGATGACTCCAAAATGGACATTGATAATAAACGAAACAAGAAAACTCTTCTAGACCAGCATGGACAGTACCCAGTATGGATGAATTCCAGGCAGAGAAAGAAGCTGAAGGCACAACGCGTTAAAGGCAAAAAAAAATCAAAACTGGCCAAAGGCTTAGCTTGGTAGAATCAGAGTTCTGTAAGATCATGAATATTTTACTTACAAAATAAATACCCCAAATAAGTACATGACAGTTTTGTGCTTTACCGCTGAGTATAATTTCACAGAATTATTCAGGCTGGAAAAGACTCTCAGGATCAAGTCCAATCTACTCTGCAAAGTTCACCCCTAAACCATATTCCCAAGCACCTCATCTAAACGACTTTTAAACACATCCAGGTTTGGTGACTCGGCCACCTCCATGAGCAGCCCATTCCAGTGCCTGACCAGTCTTGCTGTGAAGTGTTTTCTGATGTCCAGTCTAAGCCTGTTGCATGAACTTTTGAAGAAGTTGTTAGGCCAGCAGTGGTGAAAGCAGCATCAACTTGGTACCTACAGACCTTTAAAAGTGCAAAAAACAATCTGAGTGCCTTTGATTAGATGTTGTGGAAGGCCAAAATAGGCCTAAACATGTCCTGGCTTGTCCAGCTGTGTTGCCCTGTTCCTCCTCTCTCCTGCTGATGGGGGAAGTAACTGCAGGTAAGGAAGACAAAGGCCTGATGCCTCCATGTCTCTTCCAAGTTGTAAGCAGCATACACACAAATGTTTAGACACTTGTGTTCTGCCCTAAAAGGGTAAAAGCAAGTCCTAGATCACTTAATGTGGTCAGGTTTGGTAAACTGCCATTCTGATTGGGTAAGCTTTCTGGCCAAAGAGCCAGTAGTCTCAGGCTGAATTGATGAGGAGAGCAGGTGAACACAACATGCTGTCTCAGTGCTCTCTGACACTGCAGACATGCTCTCTCCTGTTGTTTCCTGCCATGCTTTTGCCTTGCTTTGCAGCATTTTGTCTGCTAAGTTCCAAGCCAGTTTTGCTGCATAAGAACAAGCCCTGATGATTTGTATACCTGGAATTACTTTAGTTTACCAGGAATATGCATTAAGTGCTTTCACATGATAGGCTCACTTAGCCAGCAGGCTCTTGTGCCCCTCTGCACATCTGCAAGACACTGTGCTAAGTCTGCACATCTGTGAGACTTCTGCTGAGATTGGGAGCCTTGGAAAGGACAGAGTCATCCAAGAGGTCACAGATAGTCTGCCTCTCTCCCAGCATCCTGTTAGAGCCTGGGAAGATTTAGCATAGAATAGAATAGAATCAGTCAGGGATGGAAGGGACCACAAGGATCATCTAGTTCCAACCCCCCTGCCATGGGCAGGGACACATCTTACATCAGTTTAGCATCTTACATCAACTTAGCATCTCACCCCTGAATTTAGCATCTCACCTCAATTTACATCTTGCCTCTTTTTTTATATCTTACCCCAAAATTTAGCATCCTACCTCAAAATTTAGCATCTTATCTCCATTTTATATCTCACCCCAAAATTCAGCATCCTACTTCAAGTTAGCCTCAACAGCTAACAAGACACTGGCAAAACTCCCTTCAGGTGTTTGGGTACTGTCTGGAGACTATAGTTTAGCCCTGGGAACCCGGAGATACTGTTCTGTGAGTAAACACTTAAAGCCTCTGTAACTAATTCTGTGTACCTTCTGCCTTAAGCAGAAAGAAGCCTCGGGTCCCTCTAGTGGGCAAGTAGTATATCAACCGCAAGAGTCTTGCCAATTTCAATTAGGTGAATTAATGTTTGTTATATTATTGCTAGTTATTTCTTAAGTGTTCAAGATTGCCTGTGTTTTTCCTCTGTGTATGCAAAGAACTGCCTGTGTTTTTCCTCTCTGTAATGTTTTTCATGACTATGCAAAGAACTTCTTATTGAAAATTAAAGTCTGTGGCGAGATTCCTGAATATCAAAATTAATGAACTATATTAATCTTTGAAATAAAAAATCCTTGCCATACTGTTGCAATAGACTAAGTGTCTGTGTTTACCTGGATCTTCATCTTTTATATTGTGAACAGAGAAAATGCTAAAGGAAAATTCTGAAAAACAATGGAAATGGGTTTTGTACTGTGATCTTCATCAATGTAACTTGTCTTTTAGTAAATTCAACCAAAGGAGTCTATAAACTCACCATATCCTTTACCTTCTGTAAAATTGCTTTGCTGTGCCAATTTAGATTGCTTTTAACATCTGATGAATAACAAAAATGGACTTTTTAAGTAAAAAAGAGATTGTACACAGAAATCAACACCACCAAGACCTCATGAAACTTCTGTAAGTGAAAAGATCAAAGTGTCAAACTGACTAATTCATAAAGAAAGTTTTTGTAACTCAGAAGTATTTCAGTGCTGGCTGTAGTTGTAAGTGCTGCAGGAGCTAAATAAAACTGATGAACATGGGAGAATGCAAATGCAGAGATTAGCAATAAAATTGTTTCATTTAAGACATTTTCTAAATTTTGGTAAAGTAAATGTGAATTCACTTTTCCAGTATCCTTTTAAAATGGTACCCATCTATCATTGAGCTTTATGACATGGGCATAGGATAACATACAGCATGGTTGTGTCACAGAGGCCATTTTTATGTGACTAGCAGCAGTTGATTGTACATTGCTGGGTACTAATGTGATGAGAGACTCAAGAATTAGTTGTCCTGGAAGCTTATGTTGTTAAAATCTCTAAGGATTGAAATTATTTTGGTGCCCACAGAATGATGGAGGGGGAGCACCCTCTGGTTGTGTCCCCCCACACCCAGGACCCCTAGCTATGCCCCACACCCCCGGCACGTGAAGGGAGTCTGGGGGAATCTTGAGGGGGGTCGAGGGCAACAAAGGGGGTTTGGGGACATCTAAAGGAGATCTGTGAGCATCTAGAGGGGATATGCGGTCCTTTAACGTGGGTTTAATGGCATAGAAAGTGCGTCTGGGGCCCCTTAGTAGGAGTCTGGGCATCTAAAATGGGTCTGCGGATCTCAACAGGGGAGTTGGAGGCATCTAAAGGGGTCTGGGAGCCTCTGTATTTTCCACTGGGGTCTCCTAGAGGGTCCTAAAGGAGTTGAGGGGGGGTCTCACTGTGGTTTTGTGGTCTCTACGGGGTTCCCCCTGTATCTGGCGTCTTCAGTGGAACTGTGCAGTCTCGCAGGATTTGGAAGGGTCTAACTCTGGTTTTCGGTATCCCCGCAGGCCCAGTACCCCCAAGCATGGCCTCCCCCGGCCTGTAGAGGGACCAGGGAGCCTCTAGGGATTCCCCTGGGGGCTCACGGTGGGTCTCGGAAGGCTCCCGAAGGAGAAGACTGGAGGCAAAGCGAGCCCGGCGCAAAACCCAACGGCACTGTCAACGTGTCCGCGTAGCTCCGCCTCGCACGTAATAACGTAAGCACGTCCCGCGGCCGCTCTGTCACATCGTCTCTATGCCCAGGTGGGCCTTACGCGCTCGTCTCTGCGCTCGGCTCTCCAGGGCAGCTCCGCCCCTTACGTCATGATGTAAGCACGTCTCGCGGCCGCTCTGGCCCTCACTCTCTATATATGGAGCCTCTCTGCGAGTCGTCTTCATCGTCGGTCCTCCAGGATGGTTCCGCCCCTCTCGTAATGACGTAAGCACGCCGCGCTGCCGGTTTGCGTTTCGGTGCTCGTGGTCATGCTCTCTCTGTGCGCTTTCTTATCCCTGCTCCGCTGCCTTGCTGAGCCTCCGCCAGCGGGTGAGGAGCTGTCGGGTGATGTTTGGGGGCCTCTGGGGGCTTTGAGAAGACACAAAGAGGCCTGGGAGGGGCATATAGGGCCGGGGGGACTCACGTCCCAGCGTTCCTCTGAGGCTCCTCACCTCCTTCAGGCCCCGGCGGAAGTCCGAGAGACCCTTGCACTGGGGCATGGTTGTGGGAGGGTAGGGTGGAATCGGCATCCCGTGGGCAAGGGTGTCCCTGTACTACTGGATGGAGTTTCTCTAGGGTTGGGGGGTGATCCCTTTAGGTTCCCAGAAAGATTAAAGAGTACATCTAGGGCATCTAAAAGGGGTTGGGGGACATCTAAAATGAGTCTGGGGGTATTAAAAGGGCTTTCCGGGGCATCTGTACGGGTCTGGGATGATCTAAAGCGGGCCTGGTGACATTTAAAGGAGGTCTGTGGTCCTGTAGAGAGGGTCTGGCGGATCTGTCGTCATCTACAGGGGATCTAGGGAGCATGAAAAAGGTGTCTGTGGGTATCTGAGGGGGCCGTGTGGCTTCTGCATTTTCCCTTGGGGCCACCCTGGGCGTCTCTGGAGGCTCCTGAAGGTGTAGGGATATTTCTGGGGTCCACCCAGTATCTGGGGTCTTTTATGGAGTTGTGGAGTCTCAGGGTTCCGTGTTCTGCAGGATTTGGGGGTGTTTCACTCTGGTTTTCAGTCTCCACGGATGCCCGGAACCGCCAGCCATTGCCCCTGCCGGCATCCGAAGAGGGTCTGGGAGCATCTGAAGAGGTTTTGAGAGTGACAGGGGGGGTCTGAGGGCATGTAAAAAGGCCTTGGGGTATCTATAGGGCTTTCAGGAGCATCTAAAGGTGTCTGAGGACATCTGGAAGGGATGTGGGACCCTCTTAAGGGAGTCTGCGGGCATCTAAAGTAGATGTGGTGGCATCAGATTGGAGTTTGTGAGTATCTAAAGGAGTCCTGCGGTCTCTGGATTTTTCCATTGGGGAATCCTGGGAGGGGTCTCTGGAGAGTCCCAAAGGAGTTGAGGGGGCTCTCAGGTTTAGAGCTCTCTGTAGGGTCTCTACAGTATCTGGGGTGTTCTGTAGAGTGGCAGGGTCTCAGATTTTGGGATCCTACAGGATCTGGGGAGGTATTGCTCTGTTTTTTGGTAGCCTCTGAGGGTCTGGGACACTCAGCCATGACCCTTCCTGGCATGTCAAGGGACTCTGGGGGCATCTAGAGAGGTTTTGAGGGTAACGGAGTATGGGGACATCTAAAGGTGGTATGTAAGCATCTAGAGGGGTTCTGGGGTCCCTGAAATGAGTCTGGAAGCCTGTAAAGGGGGTCTGGGTACATCTGAAGTAGGTTTGGGGGCATCTAAAGGATTCTGGAGCCATATAGAGGCGTCTGGGGGGCCCTGGAAGATCTCTTACGCGCCCCAGGGGCATCTCTTCAGGGTCCTGAAGGAGCTGAGAGCGGGTCTCAGTGTGGTTTTGCGATCCCTGTCGGTACCGCCCAGTGTCTGGGTTCTTACATGGCGTTGCTAGGGGCTCGGCAGCCTAGTGCGGCGGACTCTCACGTTCACTGCTGCCGCCTTGTGGGCATGGCGAGGTAATGCGTGCTGCAGTTTGCTGCTGAGGCTCCTAAAGGGGTTTTGAGGGTGACAGAGGGTCTGCGAGTATCAAAAGGGCTTTGGGAGACATAAGGCAATCTAGAGAGCATTTAAAGCGGCGGGGAACGGATCAAGAGTGGGTACAGGGACATCTAAAAGAGATCTGTGAGCATCTAGAGAGGTTCTGGGGATCCCTAAAAGGACTGTGTTAGGGGGGTCTGAGGGCTTGTGAAAGCGTATGGGGACATCTGAAATGGGGTTTTGGGTGTATGAAAAGGGGAAAGGAGTACTATGGATATCTAAATTAGTCTGAAGATTCCCTTGGTGGCTCCTGAGGGGTCTTTGTGGGGGTCTTGAAGGAGTTGGGAGGGCTCAGCCAATCTAAATCTACTCTTCTGTAGCTTGAAGCCATTGTCCTTCATCCTGTCATTGGGGGCCTTTGTAAATTCTCCCTCTGCAGCCTTGTAGCCCCCTTCAGGTACTGGAGTGATGCTATTAGGTCATCTCTTCTCCAGGCTGACACCCCCAGCTCCCTCAGCCTGTCCTTGTAGCAGAGGTGCTCCAACTCCCTGATCATTTTCATGGCCCTTCTCTGGACCTGCACCATCAGGCCCATGTCTGTTCTGTATTGAGGACTGCAGAGCTGGATGCAGTACTGCAGGTGAAATCTCAGCAGAGCAGAGCAAAGTGGCACAATCACCTGTCTCCATTTACTGGCCACACTGCTTTGAATGCAGCCCAGGATGCAATTTGCCTTCTGGGCTGCAAGCTCACACTGTCTGCTCACGTTCAGCTTCTTGTCCCCATGCTCTACCCAAGTCCTTTTCTGTAGGACTGCTTTCTGTCACCTCATCCTCTAGTCTGTATTGATAGGATTATCCTGGCCCAGGTGCTCTTATACCTCATGAGGTTCACCTGGGCCCTCCTCTCCAGCTTGTCCAGGTCCCTCTATTTAGATTTAACACTTTTGGCCTTTAGAAAATGATGATTTTCCAATGTAATAAAATACTGCTTGAATAAAAATCTCTGTCTGTGATTGAGTGACTAATCTTCATTATTAGATGTCTTTGCTTTATTACTTAGAAACGTAGCATGATAACAGATGTGAAACTTTTGAGATAGCTGTTTTGCAGAGTTTTCAGACATTGCAAACAGAAGGTGAGATTTAGGGTACTGTGGCCTCATTAAACCTTTCTTAAATGATTCATGTTGTGAAATGAGAGATGCTTTTAAATTCCAAATGCTAAAATGTGTGGAGTGAATTGTATATACAAGTAGGGATTATTCCTTTAGCCAGAGGTTGGGCCTAGAAAGACACACACACACACTTTGTAACTCTTAAGGAGCAGGGAATTAATTACATGCTACTTGTAGGAGAACAGGGAAGGAATCAGAAATATCTATGCTCTGGTACCATTTGCTGGGAGAAGCATGATTAAGCACCAGTGAATTTCAGAGAGAAAAATCATGCTTACACACAATATTGAACAAACTCTTTTTTTAATCTGAAATGTCCTAAACTTTCCCAAGTCCTGTCTAAACTGTGGAAGTGTTGTGCTGCACAATATACCCTAACCCTAATCCCTTTTCTCCTCCAGACTGGAGATCAGACCAGGGCATAGTAGAGCTGCTTTCTGGCTTCATGCCCAATTCCTATTCCACTCATCAAAATCAGGTGGTGAAGAAGGTCAAGTATGGCTGGAATATATTTCAATGTAAAGCTAAGAAATAGCTGGAGATTCTGGGTCCTGAATTTCAGGCTGACTCAGTGATCCACTGGCCAGTGAAACATGACAGACTAATTTGGAGTTGAAGATCACAGAAACAGTTCTCATCTCTGCAGATCCTGTGTAACTACAGCATTTATTAACAAATTTAAGCTAACTTAATTAGGTTGTATTTATCCAGCGGCGTAGCCTGATGATCCTCTAGGTTACTACTTCATTAAATCACGAATTTAGCAGAGAGTATTCACAGGGTCTGATAGAGTTTTGAAGATTAGTGTCTTAATTCTAAATGATAAATAAAAGAGAGGATTTGAAAGTCCATCCCCAAAGGGGGACTGAACAGAATATGAGATCGATTTATCTCATTTCCTTGGGTGGTTGTTTTTCTATGTAACCTGAGGTTCAGAACGTTCATTCCTCTTGCTTTCCTGTTTTTTTTTCCCCAATGTTTGTTCCTCTGGCCTTATGTGCTCTGGGCCAAACAATTGTTATGGTTACATTGCAAGGTAAGGCAACATAGCCTTGCAGGCTGTGGTGTCCCAGCGGGAGGTGTCTGGACGTCTGTCCAGAGGGGTCTGAGTTTGTGCAGGGGGATCCCTGGACTTTGTTCTGGGGAGTTAGCTGGATTATTGCCTGCTCGTGTGTGTGTATTTGCATATGTTTATTTCCTTTTATACCTAGCCTACTTTGGGAGTAAGATGAAATGATTATTTACAAACTCCTGAATAGTGTAGTAATTTATCTGTGGGGGTAAATCCCAGACTCTAAGTGGTGTAAACCCACCACAGGTCACCAATAAGAGGCTGCTGCTCTAGTACCCAAGCTGGCTCATTTAAAGCTACCAGACACTTGCTTATGCAAGTTGCAGCTGTATCTTTGTCTGCAGTGGGCAGTTGAGGAAGGCGTGTTTGATCCTGACAACACAAAAGCAGGCACTGATGAAAAGCTGAATTGTTTCTTCCCAGAGAAAGAATAGGTGAAGAGCTACACAAAGCCACTAATGTCAAAAAATAAGACGTGGCTTACATTTTTGTGCCTTGTGATCTCTTGCTGTCAAAGTCATACTAGGAAATGTTTTTGAAGCCATCTGAGCTTCATTTTGTCTGCATAACTAAGGGGATACATTAAAGTAATGTTTTGCTTACTTGGCATCCACATATGAGCATGAATTATGGCATGTGCACTGTGGTATTATTGTGGGGGCCTGCACAATTCAGCATAACCTCTATTTTTATCTACTTGCTCATTGTCCATTTACCTCCTGAGTATGAGGGACCATAAAGCTCTTTAAGTCTCTGTTTTCACATGACTTTATCCATTTCTGTACATGTATTTCATTCAAGGAATGCAAAATGAGAGTCTGTGGGACAGTTGTGTCCAGCATGCCATGAGCTAGATCATAGAATCATCCAGGTTGGAAGAGACCTCCAAGATCATCCTTCTATTTAGCAAAGACCTCATTTTATGCTTGCAGTGTCTGGTCTCTTGTCACTTTTAGTTCACAGTATGCTTTCCAGCCAAAAATAGAAGAATCAGATCTATTTTAACTATCCTTGATATCCTAATTCAGTATCTTTTTAATGTGCTTCTGTGTATTTTCCCTGTTCCTGCTTGATAAGGCTTACAAATAACTGAAATGTGAGAAAAGCACATTGGTCAGTGAAATTGCTAGAGAGAGCTAACTGCCTGTATCTGTTCTACAGCTTACTGCCTTTCTCTATGCAATGGTTTGCTAAGGTCACCAGATCATAGTAGTCTTCTACCAGATGCTGGGAAATACTGTTTCTTCTGCCAGTTCAGGACCTCCAACTGATTAATATATTCTCATGGCACTGCTATTGGAAGCCATACCTGGTAAACATCTCTTTTTTTCACCTGACAGCCCCAGTCTCTCAGCAAGGACCTCCTAACCATCAAAATCTCTGTGTAAGCATGCATTAATATGAAATACTACAGGCTGTGTATACTGGCAGCGTGGGAGAGAATTGTTTCTTAAACAGAAAAGAGATATGAGATGACTTGAAAGCATGGTAAGCACACAATAAGGTAAGGCTTAGTAGGACAGAAAGTGCTACAGGGGTTATACTTTTTGTTTGGTTTGGTCTGGTTTAGGTTTTCTTTCTTTGTGTTGGATTGGTTTTGTTCCCTGCCCTCTGTGGGCAAAACAAGCTACTTAATTTGATGAAAATTACTCTGATCAAGCAAAACCAAAACAGCAAAGGTTCAAAGACAACCTACTGCAAATAAGTCTTGGACTCAGGTCTCATGTGCATCTTTAGTTCTATGGAGCAGCTACTGGGAAGAAGGAAAAAGAAAACATTTTAGAGAACAACTGGAAAGATAAAATACACAAGTTTAAAAATCAAGTGTAGCTTCTTGAGTTGATGTTCTCCCTCATGTCCAACAAGCTGCAGAATGCAGGTCATTACCAGTCTGCATGTGATGTGCATATTTCACATCAGCAGGTTCTTCAGCTGCCTAAGGATATTCCAGATTTTAAAGGGTAATAGCCAACTATGAACTCCTAAAATGGAAGATCTCTGGACAGATGTTTTACATGAGGACCAAGCTGGTAAAGAGAATGGTACGCTGGTAAAGCAGATTGCCAGGACAATTGAGATGATTGCTAATTACACTCTTTATTTGTGGCTACATTCCCAGTATTATTTCATATAGTACATTAATTTGTAACAGAATTCTTGATCTTGAACTAGATATGATCTGAGGGAAAGAAAAAATAGATGAAGAGCCTCATTCAAAGTTTTGAACAGGCCAGACAAAGATGCTGTGACTGGAAGAATATCACATAAATTGGTATGTGGACAAAAGCATCAGCAACATCACATTTCCATGTGGATTTCAACCACAGTTCAAAGTTCACCCAGATTTTCAGTGATTAGAGGCATGCTGTGAGTGTATGCACTGGACTTGGCAGTGGATTGAGTTCTTCACAGAGAGTGATTTGCTATTGGAATGGGCTGCCCAGCAGGTGGTAGTCACTGTCCCTGGGGGTGTTCAAGAAAAGACTGGATGAGGCACTTAGTGCCATGGTCTGGTTGACTGGATAGGGCTGGGTTATAGGTTGGACTGGATGATCTTGGAGGTCTCTTCCAACCTGGTTGATTCTGTGATTCTTGCTTCGGTTCCCATAGAAATGGTACAGTGCCTTGTTCCACTGAGTGCAAACAGAGCCCAGCATATCAGTAAACACACAGATTTGGATGTATCCTACCTTTATCTAATCAGATGTAGGTTCAATTCCCATTTTGCTGTGCCATCCTGCTTTTTCTGCTGGTTTTTGCAATTGTGTTCTCTAAGAATAATATGTAAATTAGGACAGAGGGGAAGATTTTAGGAAATGGCTTTATATGCCTATTGTAAGTAGTGGTCGAAGGGAATAAAAGCTCTTATTTTCAAAACACTAAAATCAGGTGTCTGGACAAAGAAGAAATCATTGGCCTGCACTGCCTTTCTTCCTCACTAGGAATTGAAATAGCCACAGTGCTGTATTTTTGTGCTTAATCTCTCTTTGTATCAGCTGCTCAGCTAGTCAAGTACTGAGCGCTCTGGGAGGTGGGTACAATTCCTGATACTTACAAGTTACTACAAATATATGGACACACTGTGGTACCTGCACTCCAACAGTGTAGTGATTTTAAGGTCTGGTGTGGTGGTTTGGGTGTCCCCTGCTCCCCACACTTTAGAAATCACCCAGACTTGACTCAGCCAGCTCTGGAAATATGAATGAAGCTTATATTTACAGCTAGCAGAATATACAAGCAGATAGTTACAGTATATACAGTTAGAGACAGAAATATACAAAGTAAAAGGTAATACAGAAACACAACTCCCCTCCCAGAAACCTGAGTCCCCAGGAGGGGCTCTCAACCACCCCCTCACCTTCCCCCTACCCCTCTCAACCTTATCCTAGTCCCAAGGAAGAAATGGAGGCTCGGCCAGGGGGGTTAAGAAGCAAAGGTGGATCAGCCAAAAGAAAATGGAGGGTGAGGTTAGAGAGTAAGATGGAGTTCAGCCAGCAGCCCAGAGCTCCCCAGCAGGTGAAGCGACCAGAGCAAAGCCCAGAGCGAAGTGACTTTATCTATGTTTTGCTTTTTATTCTAATACATCTCAGTGAGACTATGAGGGAAGTAGACATCACCATTGTTTTCCTTCCCCAGCCTATGATCTAGTCCTTCTCTGGTAATGTTAGGACGAGGGGGAATGGGTTTAAGCTGGAAGAGGGGAGATTCCGACTGGATGTTAGGAGGAAGTTTTTTACAGTGAGGGTGGTGAGACACTGGCACAGGTTGCCCAGGGAGGTTGTGGATGCTTCCTCCCTGGAGGCGTTTAAAGCCAGGCTGGATGAGGCCTTGAGCAGCCTGCTCTAGTGGGAGGTGTCCCTGCCTATGGCGGGGGGTTGGAGCTGGATGATCCTTGAGGTCCCTTCCAACCTAAACCATTCTGTGATTCTATGATTCTCACCAAAACATTCTACCTAGGCTCAAACTAGCACATCTGGCTTGAGTGAAAAGCGCAATGAAGACATAGTCTTGGTAACAACCTTTACATTCTTGCAGCTCTGAAGGCAAATGTGTGTGAATATTTCCTGCCACAGTCATTTGTGTTACTACAATGAATGGTAAAGTGGGTGTAAAACATGATTAAATCAACCCCTGCAAGTCAAGCCCACTGGATTACTTTCTAAGAAACAATGTGCAAGGCCAAACTGCAGTGGATTGGGTTTTTTTTATGTGCTTTGAATGAACCCAACCCACTGCTTATAATATTTTCACTGTTATTTAATGTTACACATCTGATAGTAGATGCACAGGGAATTTCACCTGCCTTGAGGTGGATAATCAGACTTTATTCAGTTCTTTGAAAACAACACAGTTCATTTATGAGTGTTCTTTGTGAGTGCTGAAAAGAATACTAGTTGACTAACAAGTTCTACTTTTATTTTCATAATTAGCTGTAATATTTTATGTTTAAAAAAAAATTGCTGGTTGTGGTGGTTTGGGTGTTCCCTGCCCTCCCCCACACTTAAGAAAATCACCCAGACTAGACTCAGATGAGCTGGAAATTAAAGAATGGAGCTATATTTACAGCTTAGCACAGTATACAAGCAGGTATTTACAATATACACAGAAATATACAAGTTAAAAAGTAATACAGAAACACAACACCCCTGCCAGAAACCAGAGTCCTCAGGAGGGGCTCTCAACCGCCCTTCCACCTTCTTCCCACCCCTCTACCTTGCCCCAAACTTTGCTTTACGTTCAAGGTGAGTTCGGAGGATTGGCCAGAGGGGTTAGGAAGCAGAAGGATTAGTCACACAGATGGCAGGTTAGAGAGAGAGAAGTGTATCCCAAAGAGTGCAAAACTCTGTTAGCTCTGTTTGTGTTCCTGTTTTTATCCGTCTCAGCAAGCCTATGAGTGCAGTAGCCACCACCATTGTTTCCTTTTCCCAGCCTCTAAGGTAATTCTTCTCACCAAAATATCTCAGCTAGGCTCAAACTAGCACAGTGATTTATGTGGTTTAGATATGGTATAGACATATCTGGACAGAATGAAAGTGAATAGGTACTTCACACGTGTTAGGAACTATCGAAGTTGTCTGATCTTTTACTTTGTAGGATCCAGTTAAAAATGTCAGTGGCCACAGGATGGAATGCCCCATGCTGAGTAAGGAAATGATTCATAGTTTTAAAGGACTATTGCTTTGATCATACTAAAAGAAACCTGAGCTATTGTTTGGAATTGCCTCTTTAGTACAGTAGTTCCTTGGATCAATGTAGTGGAGACCAATTAAGCACAGGTAGCACTGTTCTATGCATTAATGGTAAGCAATAGTGGACTGATAACTGTAGCTGCTCATGCATGTTGCCCACGTAACTCAGCCATTGTTTACCAAATAGTTACTTCCTACAAAATAGGACAAGCTTACTCTGCTGCTGAGATTAAGCTCTTGAACTGTACCTAAACGAACCAGTTTGGGCAGTGCTGCTTTACTGGCTGTTCTCTTAATAGAAGGTTGTTTCAAAATGCATTATAACCAGAACGTTTGTGAAGGAACACTGGTCCTTGCTGAGATAAGCACTAGGGTAACGGCTATTAATTTCCCAGGAGGGTGTTGGTGAGGGTGCTGTAGCAATGTGACACTGAAGGATGTGTGAAGAAAGGACATCTGGAGCACGGGTGACATAAGACTGCATCATCCTACTAGTCAGCTGGTGTCTGATTTTTTGGAAGGCTGTGAAAACATCTTGTGTCAAGTAAAAATATAGGGAAGGTTGTGGAGAAGAAAGAGGCTTTATTCTTCAAGGGAGAATGAGTCAATTGCTTCCTCTTACATTAACCTTTAAGCTTATAGTTCATTCCTTGTTGTTTTCATTGTGAATATTGTTCATGTAGTCCAAGCCAAGAGAAAAGGAAACTGGGTCAGCCCTGCATCTTATTTCTAATGAATTTGCACTAGTTGGCAATCCCTACCTTCAAGTAGAAAGCTGAGAATTCAGAAAAGGAAGCTTAGTATCAAAGATGTGCCTGTGCAATCCCTATGAAAATCTTCTCAGATCTGACCAAACTATGAGATTTTGTAAAACAGCATTTTGCATATGTTGGACAGAGACATGTGAGAGTTTAATACTTAGGTCTAAAAATATTCCACGCTCACTTAGCAGTTAAATTTCCCACACGAACAGACTGTGTAGCTGCCATTCAGAGAGAAGCAGTAGGCATGAGTCCAAACCACTGCTGCATCACTGCTGAAGAACTTTCCCTGTAATTACTTGTCTTGTGTTTGCTTAGGAAACTCAGACCAGTCCCTAATCTTTCAGTGATCCTCTATTCACTTGCTGAATTTTAATCAAGGAAGAAACTATCTATTTTAGATAGAGAAATACAAGGCAATAGATTGAAACAAGGGTTGAGATGAGAGGGGCAAGCTCAGTAAAGACCTGGAAACCAACCAGGAGGATAAAGGTTTAATGTAACCTAAGAAAAAGATCCAGGAAGCTGGAGGAAGTTTAATTGAGGGGGTGTTAGGAAGCCTGCTGGAAGTAATGGGGAAGCTAGAATGAGTCATTCTGGAAATCTGGGTTCTCCAATACTAAAAGAAATATTACCACAAAAATACTGCCATAGCCTGTTTTCATTCTAGTTCAGATCTGAGTTAAGTCATGCCCTATTTTAGACTGCATTCGAAACATCTGGGTTGATGTAGCTATTTCTGGGCATAGGTAAGTCTTTAATTTCATGTCAGGCAGTTCTTAAACTGGTCTACTTTATCCTTTACATCTTTCTACTCTTATTAGTAGTGTCAATTAACTTGGGAAGAATTCCCTATCAGCTTTGCACAGCTGTACAGCTGGTGTACACTGTACCATTTCACAGATGAAGAGATTGAGTCAGGTGAGTTCTGTAGTTTGCTTTAGGAAGAGCACTGTGAATCAATGAATGAGCCATGAATCTAAATTCAGGAATTTCTGACCCCATGTTTCTTCTGGAAATCCCAGATTGTGCTTCCTGCTATTTTTTCTCTCCTTACACTACTTCTATTGTTCAACATTCATTGCTCCTGTTAATGTGAACTGGTTGTATTCAGTGATGGGCCAACAGTCCTCCCTTTAAAGGCAAATCCGTCATATCACTGTTGCTCAACACTTCCTCTCCGTAAGCTTGTTGTCTGTGTTGCTCAAAACAAAGCTGAGAATTGTTCTTTTTGTTTTGTCTTCATACTAGAAGGGAAAAAAATGTTGCTACCCAGAAAATTCTTTAAGTGGACAAAAGAAGGATCGACTTACTGTTTGCATGGCTACACAAGTGTGTTATACTTAAGGAAATGTGGAATGGGGGTGGGAACTGAAGGAAGAGACAACCATGAGAGGCGAGAGCATGACAAGGCTGGATTTGCATACTAATGAGAACTCTCCTTTAATTGGGAATTTCCTTTCAGTACATTGTTCTTTTTCCTTTTCATGCCATCCATTGCTGGAGGGTTTTTTTTTGTTTGGGTGGGTTTTTTTCAGCCTCTGCCTTATGTGTTACTTCTCATTTATTCCACTCTGAGCAGGAGCAGCACAGAGTTGGCTCATATCCTGATTTCTGAGAAAATGCAGTTCAGAGAGTGTGCTACCAAGCAGTGGGAAAAGCAGTGCTGAAAGGAACTGGTACAGGAATCAGAGGAAAAAAATCCCAACAGTGCTCTGCTAAAGGAAGAATTTTTAGTTATTCTCAGAAGATAATCCCATGTGTACAGGACTGATGCGAGGTAACTTTTTGTTCTGTACAAATGTATTCCGTTCACACCTGAAAAGTCAAGTGGGGTATTTCAAAGCTAGGTGAAAAGGGAACAAACCAAACATCTGTGGGGCGTGAGTGGTCCAAACTATGTTATAAGCAGGTAAAAATGTAATCCATAGTTCATTATTTTCTCCTCTTCCTATGCTGTCTTCCTTCCTTCCTGGGTAAATTACAGAATTGCAGAACCATGCAGGTTGGCAAAGCCCCTCAAGAGCACGAAGTCCAACCTATAATCCTACTCTACAAGATTCACCTTAAACCATATCCCTAAACACCACCTCCAAATGACCCTTAAACTTATCTAGAGTGGGTGACTCCACCACCTCTGGGCAGCTCATTCCAGTCCCTGACCACTCTTTTTGTGAAAAACATTTTCCTAGTGTCCAGTCTAAACCTCCTCAGTCTCAGCTTGAGGCCTTTCTCCCTTGTTCTGTCTCTCGTTACCTGTGAGAAGAGACCAGCAGCAGCCTCTCCACAATGTCCCTTCAGGTAGTTGTAGACAGCCATGAGGTCTCCCCTCAGCCTCCTCTGTTTCACACTAACCATCTCCAGCTCCCTCAATCTCTTCTCATCAGATTTATTCTCCAGGCCCTTCCCCAGATTCCTTGCCCTCCCCTGCACTGGCTTCAGCACCTCCACAGGTGGAGGTGCCCAAAACCAAACACAGTACTTGATGTGTGGCCTCACCAAAGCCAAGTCCAAGGGGACAATCGCCTCCCTGCTCCTGCTGGCCACAGCATTTTTAATACAAGCCAGGATGTCATTTGCCTTCCTGGCTGCCTAGATCACATTGCCCTTCCCCAAAGTGAATGATTTCTGTCATAATCCTTGTAACAAAAGAGATACTTGTTCCTGTCTTATGTTCAAAGAGAGACAGCCAGAAACAGATGCATTCTGACCCTGTCCACAGTCCTTTATGTTGTATGCTGATGCCACAAATGCCTTCCTTTACTGTTTAGTCTGTCTTCCCTGTTGGCTGTTGATGTCTCTTTTGAAAAAGCAGAGTTACACAGCATAAGATATCTTATATTGAAATAAGAATGAATAATGACGTTTAACAAGACCAAGTGTAAGGTCCTGCACCTGGGTCGGTGCAATCCCAGGCACAGATACAGGCTGGGTGATGAATGGCTGGAGAGCAGCCCTGAGGAAAAGGACCTGGGGGTCTGGGTCGACGAGAAGCTCAACATGAGCCTGCAGTGTGCACATGCAGCCCAGACAGCAACCCTGTGCTGGGCTGCATCAAGAGAAGTGTGGGCAGCAGGGTAAGGGAGGGGATTCTCCCCCTTTACTCTGCTCTCCTCAGACCCCACCTGGAGTACTGTGTGCAGTTCTGGAGCCCCCAATACAAGAAGGACATGGAACTGCTGGAGCGGGTTCAAAGGAGAGCCACGAAGATGCTCAGAGGGCTGCAGCAGCTCTGCTATGAGGACAGGCTGAGAGAGTTGGGGCTCTGCAGCCTGGAGAAGAGAAGGCTTCGAGGAGACCTTATAGTGGCCTTCCAGTATTTGAAGGGAGCCTACAGGAAAGCTGGGGAGGGACTATTTACACGGTCTAGTAATGTTAGGACGAGGGGGAATGGGTTTAAGCTGGAAGAGGGGAGATTTAGACTGGATGTTAGGAGGAAGTTCTTTACAGTGAGGGTGGTAAGGCACTGGAACGGGTTGCCCAGGGAGGTTGTGGATGCTTCCTCCCTGGAGGTGTTTAAGGTCAGGCTGGATGAGGCCTTGAGCAACCTGCTGTAGTGGGAGGTGTCCCTGCCTATGGCAGGGGGTTGGAGCTGGATGATCCTTGAGGTCCCTTCCAACCTAAACCATTCTATGATTCTAATTTCACTGAAAGGAGTGAATTCAAATAAATTTAATCTAGCATAAATCCATTTGGGGCATCCATATACCTTGGATGATTTACGTAAATCTTTGCATTTTCTCTTAGTGCCTGTACCCTCAGGAAGGGAATTACACTCTCAAGAGGCTGAAAAGTTGATTGATTTGGGTTTTTTTAACGTTTCCTGAAATAACATCTAACCCCTACTAATCTTAATTTGCTTTGCAGTTAGTTAATTGCACCTGGTAATCCTCCATACATATATAGAGAGTCTCACTGGTTTTTGGTTTTGCACTTGTGCCTGAGCATGTTCTGAGTGGGGGCAGGGTAGGGAGGAAACAACAAAAACAAGGAAGAATTCAGTTGCAAAATATGTGCTCAATAGAAAGAAACTGACTGTGCAGCATACACCCACCTGGTCTTGACATAATTCCTTCTCTGTGCACTAGCCCTGATTATGCTGCTGACATTATGCTCATGGGGGAAATTCCTTTCTGACTCCAGATCTGACAGATTTATAACCTTGTTGATGTAAACAAAGCTCACTATACTGATCTAAGACCCAACGGTAATTATCTAGTCAGTTCCACATACAGACTTCCTACTGATGTAAACAGAAGTGCACAGGAGCAGCTGGAAAGATGTTTGGGACCTTGATATGGTTTCTGCTCTGAAACCTTCAAGGTTAACTTTAAACCAGCAGTGCTCCTGACAAAGGGAAAAATCCAGCAGTCTCACCATTTTCTCCACCACCATCTCCTTGTTTTTACCAGTCTCTGTATAGGCACAAGTATCACAGTATCACAGTATCACCAAGGTTGGAAGAGACCTCACAGATCATCAAGTCCAACCCTTTACCACAGAGCTCAAGGCTAGACCATGGCACCAAGTGCCACGTCCAACCTTGCCTTGAACAGCTCCAGGGACGGTGACTCCACCACCTCCCTGGGCAGCCCATTCCAGTGTCCAGGGACTCTCTCAGTGAAGAATTTTCTCCTCACCTCGAGCCTAAACAAGTATTCATGCAAGAGCACAATTGAATCGGTAAAGTCAAAACTAGCCTGGAAACAAAGGGTAAATATGTAATATGCTTTTTAACATATTACTAATAACATCATTATTTTCATGTACTTAAACTTTCTCAGCAGGAAGCCTTCCAAATTTCAGTACAGTGTTCTGTTGCCTGACCTATCACACTGTTTTGTCACTGAAAGACTAACCACAATAAGGGAAACATGTAAGGTATCAACACTGTGTACTCAAGTAGTAATTTACACTGGAAATGTTGCCTTTTTTCTTTCTTTCTTCCTTTTTTTTCTTTTCTGATGCATTCTTATATGATGGAGGATGGAACACAAAAAGTATTTGGATTTAGAAATGCAGCTGTGGTGCCTCATGAGAGCTGTAGTTTAGGACCTTCATACTCCTGTTGTTGTCTGTTCACCAAGCTCTCTAGTCTGACCAAAACAAACCAAACCAAAAGTATTCTATGTTGTGGTGTTTCCTTTTTGAGTTGTCTAGCTTTTTTGTTTCTGTTCCGGTTTAACTCCTAAGCTTCTGGTTTAAGTCCTAAGCTCCAATTTTCTGTAGTGGAAATCTCAGTGATCCAATTACTTAAGACTAGTGATTACTGCTAGATTCCCTTCACTCGCAGAATACCTTGACAGCAGCTGCTTTTAGATTTTCATCCTTATGGATTCTTTGTCTCACCATTGACGGAGGCAGTTCTGCCTCAAAATGTAATGACTGCCCTCTGTTATCTTACAGTTACTATGCCTTTGAACTCCACTCATAAAACCATAGAATGTCTTAGGCTGGAAGAGACCTTAGAGATCATCTACTCTAACCTCCCTGCCATGGGCAGGGATGCCTCTCAACTAGACCAGGTTACTCAAGGCCCCATCCAACCTGGCCTCAGATACCTCCAGGAAGGGGGCATTGACAGCCTCTCTGGACAATCCATTCTAGACTCTTGCCACTCAATTTCTTCATAAGATCCAATCTAAACCTATTCTCCTTCAATTTAAATCCATTTTTGTTTTTCCTGTTGCTGGGCACTCTTGTAAAAACTCTCTCTGCAGGCTTCCTGTAGGTTTCCTTTAGCTATTAGAAGGCAGAGTCTTCTCTTCTCCAGACTTCTTCCAGTCCCATGGGAAGATAAGCCAGACAAGCTGCACACCTCTATGAGAGTTTTTGATGACCCAGATCATCTTTGGCATCATAGAGTCATAGAATGGTTTATGTTGGAAGGGACCTCAAGGATCATGCAGTTCCAACCCCCTGCCATAGGCAGGGACACCTCTCACTAGAATAGGTCACTCAAGGCCTCATCCAACCTGGCCTTCAACACCTCCAGGGAGGGAGCAGCCACAACCTCCCTGGACAGCCTGTTCCAGCGTCTCACCAACTTAACGCTCATCAGGTGTAAGTTATAGGCGACACAAAATTTCAGTCCCAGTGCTGTCAAAAATTGAGCAATGCTGTGCGCAGCCCAAGAAGTGACAGTTTTCAACAGGTTGTTATTAGGCCAAATCTAAACAGTGCCTGGCATCGAGGGTGAGAGGAGGCTGTCGGCAGGAAAAAGCAAACCCCGCCAAGAGTTACCCATCGTGGCAATCGAAAGACTTAGCGGGGCCCAGAAGGAGTGCAATCTAATTTCCCCGGCTCTGTGTCGTGAGGCTAATCGGCTCCGGCATCCCGCCCCAGGTGCGCTCCCGCCCAGCCCGCGCCGCCACCTGCTGCCGCCACGCCCCCGCCTTTCCGGCCGCGGCCCCACCGGCAGGGCTGCGCTTGCGCAGTTGGCGGTTGTAACCTTGGGTCCTGTCGCTAGGCTGTCGGCGGCGGGACCAGGGTAGGGTAGGGTAGGGTAGGGCAGGGCGAGGCGAGGCGCTGAGCGGCGTGTCCGCCGAGTAGCGGGCGGCGCCAGGCGATGAACTCCCGCAAAGGTAGCGTACCGTGGTATGCCGGGCGGCGGGGCGGGAGCGGGGGGGCTGCGTGGCCGCCGCTTACGCCGGCTCCCGGTTCTTCTCTTCTCCCCGGTAGTGCTGGCCCTGCAGGCTCGCAGGCGGCGGCCCAAGCAGTCCGCGGCGGCCAGCAGGAGGGACAAGCACCCGCCATCCCACAAAAAGTGAGTACGGGGAACTCGACCCCCCAGGACGGAGCTTCTCGCCCGGGACAGATCTGTTGGCCGTTCTTTCTTCAGGCTGTCTTTCCCCGCACCTCCCCGTAACGGCTGTCAGGGGCAGTCCCGCGGCTCGGCCCCTGTGCCCCCACGCAGTCCCGGCCCTGCTGCTTGCTTTCCCGGGGAAGCTCGGCCGCTCCCGCAGCCGCCGGTGGGATAGAGGGCAGCTCTTCTAGCAGAGCACACCCTGGCCGCTCGCACCGCACCGGGGCCAGGCCCTTCTGCGGGCGGTTGTCGCCTCGTGCCCCCGGGGGCTGTCCCCAGCCCCGGCTCTGGGCTCAGGCGCCTTAGGGCAGGGTCTGCCTGTGCCTTTCTCCCGTGTAGAACCCTGTCCTCATCGCTGCGGTCGGCACCTGTGATAAACCCCTGTTTGTCTGGGATCCGCACAGGTTTGGTCTTCACAGCCCTCGTGTCCCTTTTGAGTCACCCTCCGATTCATCTTCGTGGTCGTCTTCCTCTCCTTGTGCTTTCTGTGCAGAGGCTTCTTTCTGGAGACCTTCTCCCATCTGTAGGCAGTCCTTTTCCCCTCCTGATAACAGCCTGATACGCTATCCTGCTCTTGGTCTCCTGCTTCCCACTGTGAGATTATTTCCTATTCCCAGACCTATGTAATTGCCAGCGGTACCGATAGCACTGTTGTCTTGTTTAAATATATGTTGGCCTTGAAGAAAGGGACAGAAGTTGTGGGCCGTTCCCCCCCTCCCCTGCCCCAGTCTTCTGCTAACACTTCATGTTTTTGTCGCTGTCCATCTATTCTCACGATGCCTGTTTTCACTGAACCGTGTAGGAGCATTCTCTCTTCTCTACAGTGTGCCCGATTTAACTACTCATGTCTTGTGACAAGGTGGCTTTGTGCTCCTCTGTGGTTTGGTGGTTTTTTTCCCCTCATACAGTTAGTTGCTTCTCTCACTAACTTTTCTTGTATTTTGTTCAGTGAGGCTTTATTGGTGAGTCATGAAGTCACCGTTAGTCTCTTGCCTCTTTTTGTTGTTGCTCAGGGCTGCGGTGCACTTTCATTGTTCAGACAGGGAAACACGCATCCTGATGTTCCTTATCCTTTTCTCCTTTGAGGCAGCCAGTCTTTAGAATTGGGGAGCAGGAGATGATTGATATAGATAGAGATGATGGAGTAAAATTGTTGCTTTGTGCTATGCCAGATGAGTCAAGGGGCAAGGTCTTTTTTCTTTCTGATTTCTGTAGAAAGAAATAATTTATCTTTGACCTTGGAGTTTTGGTGGTGTTTTTTTTTTTAAGTTACAATCAATGGGGTTTTTTCCCTTTTTGAAATGGGTAAGAATAATGTAGAATGAAATGCTGCAGTAGTGGTTGTCAGGCTTTGACAGTTGACTTTTCACATTCTGTTCTGATACTGCTGTTTCCTCCAGCATCACACCAAAGCAGTATTATGCTTTCAGTTGTGTGAATTTGGAATTACTGCAATGGAAGCAAATCTTCTGTGCAAAATATATAATCTGGTTGGACTGATTCCTGTGTTTCCAAAAACCTTTTGGGAAGTCAGTTTGTTTCATTACATGGATTTGTTTTACCACATTGAAAAGAGGAATAGTTTTTTAACTCTAAGTTCAGAATTAGTTTTGTAGCTTTCAGTTAATTCTCTACCACAAGGTTAAGAACTTTTCTTCTGCTTGGATGATGCAGTGCTTAATACACTTCTCTGTCCTGAGACATCCTGTTGATTTGGTTTGTCAAAAGAGACACTTGGTAAGTGCAGAAATGGTGTTCTTTTCATGTTTGCTGAAGAAATGGGCCACTACTAAGTCAGGGTGCACAGTCAGTAGCTGGCCACGTTCCATGCTGAGTCAGCATTTCCAGATGCAGTGGCTGGGTCTGTTCAATTGCTGCAGGAAACACTGGGTTTGCTGTGGTAGACAGCAGAGCCATAATTTCTTACCTGCTGTGTATATGTTCTTTTCAAACTACTTTTATGCTAAGGACACCTCCTCTATTTTATGCTTCTTCGTGAAGTTTTTAGGTATTCCTGTATTTAGCTAAATAGTTTAATCCCTCAAAGTGAAGCCAGCATCTGAGGTTATTTCAGAAGACAGTCTCAGTAGAAATGTGTTTTGTCCTGATCTTATCCTTGCTTAAATTCAACTGCTACAGCATCTGTCAATGTCTTAGGACCATACAATATCTGTGATGTACAGTAGCAGCCAATGAAAATGTTGATTTGAGGAGTGGAAATTCTATACTATAAGTTCCCTCTGGTGAACTTGTTCACTACATGAGAACTGTGATTTGGTTTCACATCTAAAGCTGGCTTTATTCTTTATGTTGTGGTTCATATGAAAACTCTTCTCTGCTGGGTTATAGCTTCATGGAACAACTTCTATTGTTGCTGGTAACAATGTGCTTCAAAGGAACTGCAGGATTCCGCTTGTAGAATTGGCTAGGAGAGTTGTATTGCACTGTAGCTTACTTGCAGGCTTTTGTTTGAAGAATATTAAGATGACAACACAAAAAGAAGAAAAAATTACAGTGCCTTTAAACTCTCAGTAGCTTTTTGTCTATTATGACTTCAGTTGTCATAGAAGGTTGTGAGGTTGGTCCTGTGACTGCTCACCATTGACCCCTTAAGTCAGTTTTATGTAATAGAGTGAAAAGAGAATAGAAGTTGAGCTGCATGTTCTGAGGAGAAAGCATTTTGTCTTGAATCAAGACTATATTGAAAATTGCATGTAATAATATCTGCTTGATAGCACTTGGATTTGGTGTGTGGTGTGTACAAACTTCTTAGGTATCTTTTGAATTGGACAAAAGTAATCAAATGCTAAATGTGTGTCTTCTGCAAATTATTTCTCCTTAAAGTGGAGATTGCATGTGAGAGAGGTTTGTGAAGTAGAGTTTTTGACAGCTACTGAAGTCTGTGTTCAGAGACAGACCTGCTAACAGACAGACGAGGCCATTTCCTGTCCTCAGTGCTAACAGAAGCCAGATGGCCTCAGGTACCTCTACCTTTTTGCATTCAGCAGAATGATAGGCTCTTCTTTATATCCAGACTAGTACTGGATTCAACTGGGACAAACTTATCTTGGACATTTTTATTTGGCTTGAATTTATTTGTGAATGACTATGACAGAAGGCGAACGAATATCTTGCTGGAGCTTTGTCATCTTTAATGTATTTGCTGTAAGTTTTTATCCAAAGTTCCCAGCTAATTTTTTTTAAACATCCAAAACTTAAAAAAAGGCCACATGATGATGAAGTGTGTTGAA
This sequence comes from Tricholaema leucomelas, assembly GCA_013400475.1. Taxonomy (NCBI): domain Eukaryota; kingdom Metazoa; phylum Chordata; class Aves; order Piciformes; family Lybiidae; genus Tricholaema lacrymosa; species Tricholaema leucomelas. Next base: position 565,011 of record WAAF01018533.1, on the reverse strand, counting down.
TACTTCACATGTATATATGTGGAGTCTCCTTCTCTGGAGACTTTCACAGTATCACCAAGGTTGGACGAGACCTCACAGATCATCAAGTCCAGCCCTTTACCACAGAGCTCAAGGCTAGACCATGGCACCAAGTGCCACGTCCAATCCTGCCTTGAACAGCTCCAGGGACGGCGACTCCACCACCTCCCTGGGCAGCCCATTCCAGTGGCCAATGACTCTCTCAGTGAAGAACTTTCTCCTCACCTCAAGCCTAAACTTCCCCTGGTGCAGCCTGAGGCTGTGTCCTCTTGTTCTGGCGCTGGCCACCTGAGAGAAGAGAGCAACCTCCCTCTGGCCACAACCACATTCCTGTGTGACCTGCTGGATTCTGTAGTCCTGCTCTGGCAGGGGGGTTGGACTCGATCTATGAAGGTCCCTTCCAACCCCTAACATCCTGTGATAAATCCAGATCCCAAGACTGAGTTTTCAGAATTAAGTTCTCTGTAGGGTAGGTGTTCTGGTTTTGCCTTTAAGTAATACTTCACAACGGGTGCTAGAGACCATGAGAAAGTGCTTCATGGTGGTGATGGGTATAAGTGTTAGATAACACAAGGAGTACCATGTTTCTGTACTGTGCACTTCCAGATGGCTACTTGGACCCGTGGGTATTGTACAGCTTTCAAGGTTTTGGGTATAAGACATCACTATGGAATCTTAAATATCTGAAAATAATTAATTGCTTTTATGTGCCAGTGTTTCTTTACCACAGTGTGTCTTAACCTCTTGCAATAACTCTTTGAGGAGAATAAAAATGCTCATCTTGCAGCACGTTATAGTGGCTTTCATTTGCTGCCTTTTTTTTTTTTTGTGGTTTGGGTTTTGGGTTGTTTTACTTTTTTGCTTGCAGAAGTTTTGCAAACCCTGCCCTAGCTTTTTCATTAGCTGTTTTTGCAAGGGTGAGAGTGGAAGTATGTATGTGAAATGGACTCTCTTTGACCACCAGTGGGCTTAGGGCATAGTATCTGGATATATATCCTGGAGTTTAGGAAGTCCACTCGGTGTTCTTTTAGGTATTTACTCAAAATTTGATGTTGCTGGAAATTGCTACTCTTGCCTTCTTTCTTAGTAGCCTTTTGTCATCTTGCTAAAGCTATTTTAATAGGCAATCTGTCTTCTTGTTTCTGTCACATTTACAGATTTCATTAAGCTACCTGTTCTTTAGGGCTGTAACTTTCTGTCTTGGTTACTTGTACACTGAGTGTGGGTGGGCTCCAGATGCTTAATGTTATGCCTTCCTAAAGAGTACAATGTACAGAAAGATTCAGATCAACATAATAAAATTGATTTTAGTTGTCTAGACATAATGCAAGTAATTATTTTTTAAAGAAGTAAATGATTGCATTTAATGTAAAGAAAGTGTTATGGTGTGTTTGATCGTGAATGCCTGATTGAATCCACTGTTCATCTTTTTAAAGTGATGACAAAACACAGAGTAAACGACACATTTACTGGAAACTGTTTCCATTTGGTTGTTGTGATTGCTTAAGGCAATGAACTGTAGGTAGTAAGCCTTATCTAGCTTCCTTTTCCTGTCCTCTTGCGTGAAAATGCTACATGTTAGATTTGCTGCTACGTGCACAAACATACCCACACATTTATCACAATGTGTATAGAAGTTAGAAATTCTTTTAATCCTTTTTTTGAGACAAGTCTAGGTCTAGGTATGGGTGGGGAAGGCTAAAAAGTGAGTGTCCAGTAAATTACAAGTGTTTCAGTGCTTCCTCAGATGTGTTTGTTATGCTTAGACAAAGTAATTGTGTTGTTGCAACTAAGTTGTTTTCCTTAAAAGCAGCACCTATTAAGTGACTGCTGTGCCAGTGAGTATTTGCTAAATGGATTCTGCTCACACAATGAGAGAGGATCACAGAGTATTAGGGATTGAGAGAGACCTGGAATGATCATCCAGTCCATCCACTCTGCTGGGGCAGGATCACCTAGAGTAGGTCACACAGGAACGTGTCCAGGCAGGTTTTGGATGTCTCCAGAGACTCCACAGTCTCTTTGGGCAGCCTGCTCCAGTGCACTGTAACCTTCACAGTGGAAAACGTTTTGCCTGTTCACTGGTCAAAGGCTACAAGTATACCACTTGGTCTTACTGCATGGAAGTGACCATGAACTCGCTTTGTTTTGTTCCTGATCTCTGAAGAATGTCAGAGAAGGTAGTGGTAATTTTTTCAAGGCTTTTAAAGAGGAGGACTAGGAAGGATTCAGATAGATCTTACCCAAAGTTTTGCCAGTGTCTAATAATGAAAACAAATAATGTCACCTCAGTTCTTTACAGAAGAAGAGAATAGGACTGTTAAACATTTAAACATAACTATGTAGCAGCTGTATTCCTAACCATTCCCTTTTCTTACCAATTACTCCTCTTGTAATTCTGCCCAACTCTTACCTCTGTAATCTAGTCTGCATTTCAGTGATAACTAAATCTGTTCTAATTGCCTCTAGGGGCTCTAGTAATGGGCCCCATTTTGCTAGCCTGTTTTTAAAAAGAAAAATAAAAGAATTTACAGTTTGTAAATATTTAAAGGAACAACAACAACAAAATCTTTCTACCTGTCTATACAGTTCTCAGTGTTCATGTATATAAAATGGTCTCAGCTTTCCTGTATTTGAAGTAATAACCTTTGTTTATTGTTTTTCCTGTTCCTGTTTCCTTTTAATTTTGTTCAATTTTTTGAGATTCTTACTGTTGTTTGTTGGTTTTCACTTCTAATCTGTTAATTATTGTGCATAGTAAAGCAGGAGGGTTCTGTTTTGAAGTTGTCAGAGCTTTAGCAGTAGTCTTTCCCCTTTCTAGGCCAAGTATTGCAGCTTTTAGCATGAGCTCTCCTATTTGGAACTGCTGTGCTTGAATGGATCTCTGACAATGTGTAGAAGCTATGTGGAGAAGTGTCTGGAAAGGAATAGAATAGAATAGAATCAGCCAGGTTGGAAGAGACCTCCAAGCTCATCCAGTCCAACCTAGCACCCAGCCCTATCCAGTCAACTGGATCATAGCACTAAGTGCCTCATCCAGTCTTTTCTTGAACACCCCCAGGGACGGTGACTCCACCACCTCCCTGGGCAGCCCATTCCAATGCCAATCACTCTCTCTGCCAACAACTTCCTCCTAACATCCAGCCTAGACCTCCCCTGGCACAACTTGAGAGTGTGTCCCCTTGTTTCTGTTGCTGGTTGTCTGGGAGAAGAGACCAACCCCACCTGGCTACAACCTCCCTTCAGGTAGTTGTAGACAGCAATGAGGTCACCCCTGAGCTCCTCTTTTGCAGGCTGCACACCCCCAGCTCCCTCAGCCTCTCCTCATAGGGTTTGTGTTCCAGGCCCCTCACCAGCCTTGCTGCCCTTCTCTGGACACATTTCAACACCTCAACATCTCTCTTGAATTGTGGAGCCCAGATCTGGACACAGCACTCAAGGTGTGGCTTGACCAGAGTTGAGTACAGGGGCAGAATAACCTCCCTCGTCCTACTGGCCACACTGTTCCTGATCCAGGCCAGGATGCCATTGGCTCTCTTGGCCACCTGGGCACACTGCTGACTCATCTTCAGCCTACTATCCACCAGGTGGTGTATAATGTAGTAAAGCACATATTACAAAGCAGAACTGAGCTTGAGATAACCACAGGAAAAGGTTTTATTGTTGAACTGAAGACATTTTTGATTAAAAAAGATGATCTTACTGAGTTTCAAAGTAAGCCTCTGTAAAGGTAGTCACTTTTTTCACTTCATACTGTTTAGCTTACGTGTTTGGAAATACTATGATTAAAACAGTGCATATGTCTAAATATTACATATTCCTGTTTTATCCAGCAGAGCAGCTGGCACAGGCTCTTGTCTGTGATATCAAGGGCCTGCATAATGAAGTAATGTTCTGCTGAGGAATCTGTTTGAGTGTTAATAGTTCCAAAGGAATCTTATCTGAGACTTGTTGTTTATAAAGTCAATCCACAGAATACACCCTGATAAAATAATGCTTCTTGACAGTCTTAGTGCCCTATTGTTTTTTTCCTCAACTGGAGTTTAGTCGATTAATAGTCAATAACTTTAAATGTAGGAGATTAAAAGAGTCAAGGACTTTGGTTGCCTCGAGCTATTGTCAATGCTTGGTTTGTGGTTTTCTAAAATGGAAGAGAGAATTCCATAGTTAGAGGTCAATTATATTTTCCTGTCCCTAAGGAAAAAAAATAGTGTCTGTTGTAGCAATAAAGATCAGAGCTGTCTAAGTACAATATCTGTATCTTAACTTCTGATACTGAAATCAGTTGCCTACTAATTTGAAAGCTGCACTAAAATGATACTGTTCTTATATTCATGGGTCTGAAGAAAATTCTTTCTGGGCATCTGGCTTTTAATTCACATTGATCTGTTTCTTCCAGTCTCCTCTCTCACTCCAGTAGTTGTGTTTGTCTCCCACTCACCACCCTCTTACTGTTACATGTGTGTGATGTTACTACTTCACAGACTGAGATGTGTCTCTGTGTATAATGCCATTATTGAAGAGGTTCTTGGGTAGTTGCATGGAGCCTGGAGATAGGTATGATAGAAGTGCTGTTTCCATGACTGCTCTGAAAGTTTGCTGTAAGGGGAGCAAATGCACAACTGAGCTGTCTTCAAGAGAGAAGGTACAGTCAGCACAGCAGGTGACTCCTTGCTCTTCTAGAGTGCTTAGGAAACAAACAACTCTGAATTCCTTTCCAGGACCTTCAGGAGGCTGGGCTTTGGTTGGAGTTTGTCCTGCTGGGTGGTGGACAGGTCCATGTCCTGGGTCTGCTCTGCTGCTCCGTGTGGGTCTGCAGAAACGTGTTAAGGCAGTTGGTTTTATTCCTTTTTCCTGCCAGAGCCTGAGTGTGCAGTGGTTGCTTATTACTTTTGGTGAGTGACAGCTGGGCACTTTGAGATCATGTATCCTGCAGAAACAGAGCAGGAGCACACTGAATCCCATAAAAAAAATTATATATATAAAGGCTTATTATTAAAATCTGAACAGGAAATAATGAATCCAAGTGAAGTGCAGCTAAGACTGCATTTAAATTAGGTACATGGCAAGACAACTTTAAAACCAGATTTAAAAAAAAAAAAAAAGCTATTTTAATATTTGAACACTAATTGTAAGTTGTGCTTCAGTATGGTTTGTGTTTGTGCTCATGTTATACATGTTGTACTCATATTTGATGTTATAGATGTTTTACATCTTACTATCTGAGAAAAGATGATGTAGAACTAGAAATTGTTCAGAGAAGGAGGTGTTAAAGGTATTGGAGGGTATTGAACAGCTTTATGACTAATACTTCTCAGATATGTAAAGCTGGTTCAGGAGCACTTTGACATGCTGTCGCGGAGGGGAGAAATGAATTAATGCGAGAGGATATTTATAAAAATATATGTATTTATGAAACTTCAATATTTTGAGCTCTCGCCACCCCCAACCACTAAACTTATTAATATTTATTCTTACACGGTTATGAAGACCTTAAGGGTATAATCACAAATGGCTTACTAATAACTATAATACAATGACTGGCGTAGGACTATTAACAGAGAGAGTTTTCCCCGTGGCTACTGCCGCTTGGGGTCTATATACTGTTTGCCCAGCAGAGTGGGCTGAAAGTTTTCTGCTCTGTGGCAGGCACAATAGGAATTAAAGAGATATTTACTCACTATTTTGACTAATTATAAATCACCCTCCGGGCTAC